>CM039507.1:6046208-6332114 GCA_022432975.1 Begonia masoniana
TGGACTCCATCGGCAGATGCAGGCTTTAAAGCTATCGGCAGATGCAGGCTTTAAAGCTATCGGCAGATGCAGGCTTTAAAGCTATCGGCAGATGCAGGCTTTAAAGCTATCGGCAGATGCAGGCTTTAAAGCTATCGGCAGATGCAGGCTTTAAAGCTATCGGCAGATGCAGGCTTTAAAGCTATCGGCAGATGCAGGCTTTAAAGCTATCGGCAGATGCAGGCTTTAAAGCTATCGGCAGATGCAGGCTTTAAAGCTATCGGCAGATGCAGGCTTTAAAGCTATCGGCAGATGCAGGCTTTAAAGCTATCGGCAGATGCAGGCTTTAAAGCTATCGGCAGATGCAGGCTTTAAAGCTATCGGCAGATGCAGGCTTTAAAGCTATCGGCAGATGCAGGCTTTAAAGCTATCGGCAGATGCAGGCTTTAAAGCTATCGGCAGATGCAGGCTTTAAAGCTATCGGCAGATGCAGGCTTTAAAGCTATCGGCAGATGCAGGCTTTAAAGCTATCGGCAGATGCAGGCTTTAAAGCTATCGGCAGATGCAGGCTTTAAAGCTATCGGCAGATGCAGGCTTTAAAGCTATCGGCAGATGCAGGCTTTAAAGCTATCGGCAGATGCAGGCTTTAAAGCTATCGGCAGATGCAGGCTTTAAAGCTATCGGCAGATGCAGGCTTTAAAGCTATCGGCAGATGCAGGCTTTAAAGCTATCGGCAGATGCAGGCTTTAAAGCTATCGGCAGATGCAGGCTTTAAAGCTATCGGCAGATGCAGGCTTTAAAGCTATCGGCAGATGCAGGCTTTAAAGCTATCGGCAGATGCAGGCTTTAAAGCTATCGGCAGATGCAGGCTTTAAAGCTATCGGCAGATGCAGGCTTTAAAGCTATCGGCAGATGCAGGCTTTAAAGCTATCGGCAGATGCAGGCTTTAAAGCTATCGGCAGATGCAGGCTTTAAAGCTATCGGCAGATGCAGGCTTTAAAGCTATCGGCAGATGCAGGCTTTAAAGCTATCGGCAGATGCAGGCTTTAAAGCTATCGGCAGATGCAGGCTTTAAAGCTATCGGCAGATGCAGGCTTTAAAGCTATCGGCAGATGCAGGCTTTAAAGCTATCGGCAGATGCAGGCTTTAAAGCTATCGGCAGATGCAGGCTTTAAAGCTATCGGCAGATGCAGGCTTTAAAGCTATCGGCAGATGCAGGCTTTAAAGCTATCGGCAGATGCAGGCTTTAAAGCTATCGGCAGATGCAGGCTTTAAAGCTATCGGCAGATGCAGGCTTTAAAGCTATCGGCAGATGCAGGCTTTAAAGCTATCGGCAGATGCAGGCTTTAAAGCTATCGGCAGATGCAGGCTTTAAAGCTATCGGCAAATGCAGGCTTTAAAGCTATCGGCAAATGCAGGCTTTAAAGCTATCGGCAGATGCAGGCTTTAAAGCTATCGGCAAATGCAGGCTTTAAAGCTATCGGCAGATGCAGGCTTTAAAGCTATCGGCAAATGCAGGCTTTAAAGCTATCGGCAAATGCAGGCTTTAAAGCTATCGGCAAATGCAGGCTTTAAAGCTATCGGCAAATGCAGGCTTTAAAGCTATCGGCAAATGCAGGCTTTAAAGCTATCGGCAAATGCAGGCTTTAAAGCTATCGGCAAATGCAGGCTTTAAAGCTATCGGCAAATGCAGGCTTTAAAGCTATCGGCAGATGCAGGCTTTAAAGCTATCGGCAGATGCAGGCTTTAAAGCTATCGGCAAATGCAGGCTTTAAAGCTATCGGCAGATGCAGGCTTTAAAGCTATCGGCAAATGCAGGCTTTAAAGCTATCGGCAAATGCAGGCTTTAAAGCTATCGGCAAATGCAGGCTTTAAAGCTATCGGCAGATGCAGGCTTTAAAGCTATCGGCAAATGCAGGCTTTAAAGCTATCGGCAAATGCAGGCTTTAAAGCTATCGGCAGATGCAGGCTTTAAAGCTATCGGCAGATGCAGGCTTTAAAGCTATCGGCAGATGCAGGCTTTAAAGCTATCGGCAAATGCAGGCTTTAAAGCTATCGGCAGATGCAGGCTTTAAAGCTATCGGCAGATGCAAGCTTTAAAGACCATCGGCAGATGCAGGCTTTAAAGCTATCGGCAGATGCAGGCTTTAAAGCTATCGGCAAATGCAGGCTTTAAAGCTATCGGCAGATGCAGGCTTTAAAGCTATCGGCAGATGCAGGCTTTAAAGCTATCGGCAAATGCAGGCTTTAAAGCTATCGGCAGATGCAGGCTTTAAAGCTATCGGCAGATGCAGGCTTTAAAGCTATCGGCAGATGCAGGCCTTGCACACTTAACCAATATTATTAGAATACTAAAATACCCTTTTCAAAGGTATTTCTAAAGGATTAAAAAAAATAAATGTATAATTCAATATTCTCATTCTTTTAAACATAATCAACATAATCAAATTATTTACTTATCATTCAAAAACATCATCAAAAACATATTTAGACTTAAACTCTATTTAAGTCAACAGATTTGATCTGGGTTGGTCGGTTTGGCTAGGTCTGATCCGGGTCGGTCCAATCCGCTCTGACATTGGCCGGGTCGACCAGTTTGATTATCCGATAATCTAATGATATTCCAAAAAAAAAAATTGACAATCCAACAAATCAAAAGGAGTAGAGTTTCAAATTTTCAACGTAAACAAAACAAAATCCGTATGAAAATCCGACTCACCGTCAAAGGTCATGATCTTCTTGATTTCTCTTGTGATTATATGGTCCAAAAAATTTGTTTCAATGATGACCTATAACATAGAAATTTATTGTCTTGCATGACCCTTGCAACTCATCCGTCAATTGCCCAATGATATGATAGAATTTGGAAATTGGTAAGTCAATTAAGGAAAAGTATAAATCTAAAAATACTTACCATTTAAGTTGTTTGATTTAACATGTACCGGCCTCGTATACCATAAAAAAATATTTTTAAAACATGAAAACCAAAATAAAAATTTTGTTTT
This sequence comes from Begonia masoniana, assembly GCA_022432975.1. Classification (NCBI taxonomy): domain Eukaryota; kingdom Viridiplantae; phylum Streptophyta; class Magnoliopsida; order Cucurbitales; family Begoniaceae; genus Begonia; species Begonia masoniana. Next base: position 6,049,193 of record CM039507.1, read on the forward strand.
AAAATGTTGATAGTTATATGTGCATAAAATAAGATCTATACTAAGGTAAATAAGACATCTTTGTAACGTATTTTTTTAAAGCAATTTTGAAACCAATGATTTTCTTTGTTTCTCTCCTCACCTCGAATAATGACACATGATCGTCGTATCAATATTTGATGATAAACACTCACTATACAATGTCGAAAGAACATGTATTCAACATATGAGACATCCTTTTTTCGAAGTTAGAAATAGATTCTCAAAACCAAAAATGGAAAAGACACTTACACTATCACAAGCAGTCAAATTCATTTGATTCCACCACTTCAAGTTGCAACTTGGATATGCCATTTGAGATATCAAATCTGAAATTTTTTAGATTTTTAGGATGAAACAAATTTTCAAATTTGTAAATGGCGACGTGGCATGGTAACATATTAATAAGCAATGTGTATTGTGACGTGTAGGCACTACTAATATATATATGTATACGGTTTTACATATGATAGTTATTTATCATGCATACTAGTATTACATTATATGTTAATATGAATAATGCGTATTGACATTCACATTACATGTTAATATGATACTTGATAATAGTGAAATCAATTAAATAATATGATACATGAACGTGTTTTGATTCACTTATCATAGCATAAGTGCACACACTTGCATTGATTCACTTGTCAAGACATGAATTGTGTGTGAGAGATGCATTCATATACATTGCATATTCTTGAGTATATAATTGAAAATTTGATGACATTATGAGTTGTTATGTGAGGATGAGAGTTATAATATCTAGACAATGATTTATATTATCATGTGTCTAGGCATATTTATATATGTATAATTCATTTCCTACATATAGAAGAATGTGCGAAATATTATTTGAGATTTGACATTAATTAGAAATGTTTAGATAGTTTTGATAAAATACAAATTATGAGAATGAAGTGCATACCATGAATTGCACATAGTGTTAAAGTGTTCATGTCAATAAATTGCATGTGAGGATTAATTGCTCTTGAGGATGAAGTATAATTAGATTATGATTACCTAAATTATATGCATAAGCATTAATACAAATGATTTATACACTTCTTACGTAAAAAAAAAATCACACATAAGAGAACATTATTAAGAAATATTTAGAGCAAGTCATCAACACATAGAACATGAGATCTGTGATTTTTAAGTGGTGATGAATGTCGAAAATTGAAGTAAATGATTGTGAGGACTAATTATACGAGGTGTTAGTAAATAATTAAATGTGATATCAATTTAATTTGGTTTATATTAGTGGATTATGATCTTTATTGGGCTTATAAAGCTCACCATGTGAATTTTCTTAACTCTTCAGAATTTGGTATTAACTTTTCAGGAGTTGGTAGTAACAGCTCAAGACACAAAGGTAAAAACAAATTGGATAAATAAAATTTGGGTTAATGAGCCAGCACAACATAAATCTAGAAGTGTCTTGGTTTTTATCTTTTTCTTGTAATTTAGAATAGTATGACCAAAGTTTGTAAATAAATTTGGATAAAATCTTTTATCTAATGAGAGTTTTGTATAATTTGTTATTTTGGATTTAAAATATTTATGTGGTTCAGTTATGTTTGTATGATTAATCTTAATAGTTTTTAGTTAATTATACTGATCAGTATAATCTTCTGAGAATCTGTAAATCGAGCCTCGAACCTGACGAGTCCAAATATGACCTAAATCTAAACTTTTCATTTTTTTGCTTTTCAGTCGCATCAAAACCCAACCTAATTTCACTTTGATTCCTTCTATCATTTTATTTAATTCCAATTTTTTTTTTTTTTTTTTTTTTTGAAATCATGTGGGGCTACTTCGATCAGTTCAACTTCAAAATTGGACCGAACTGACCCTCGTCGGTTCCTCCTATCACTCGGTTCAATTCCAATTTCATGTTTCTTTGAAATCACGTGGGGCTACTTTGATTCGGTTCGAATTCAAAATTAGATCGAATTGACTCGTATCCACCTTATGTATATATTAAACTACATTTTGTAACATTTGCAAAATAGTTTTTTTTAAAAAAAGTGTAACACATGAGCAACTTAAATGATCTTCATTTTCTTCTAAATATTACATATTATTCATTTGTTGATGTCAATAATTTATTATTTTAATTAATATATTCAATCATGATTACCTTACTAATCAATAAAATAACGTGATTTAATTGAGTCAGTATAAAATATTTAATTATTTTTTAAAAAAAATATTTATTTTAATATATTACTGTTTTTGAGAAATTTATCTAAATAAAAATATCTTGGGACGAACCGCGATGAAAGTGGAGCTGACGGATGCCCTTTGGTTCGTCGCGTACTCGGCTTCATGGCTGTGATCCGTAATGATTTTCGTTCTGAATCATTGATGTTCTCTTGTTCAAGTAAGATTCCTTTTTAACTATCTTCAGCCGTTCAAGTTATGCTGACCTTACTATTAATGCCGATAGTTATGTCAAACGTATCAATTTCGGGAGATATTTATGTGCGAAGATTGTCTTAATTACTATTTCTTGTGAATTTGAATCTCTTTTTACAGTTTGCGGGTCATTAAAATTTTTCTCTTTACTTGTATATCCTTCGTTTTCTTGTATGGATAGAATTGGGAATGTCTCTGTTTCTCTTTGAGAGGTCAGTGAATTGAATTTTTAAATTTTATTTAAATTTTCTGTATGTGAAAGACTATTGACGATGCTTTTGTGATGTTAAGATTGAGGATCACGGAAAACCAAATGCCTGCTCCAATTGTGAATTGTTGTATTCATTCTTATGTGAAAAGGAACATAAAACAGGAAATATTTTCCTTTGAAATATGGTCTAATGGAAATTCAACTCCTATTGAAGTACTTCATGAAGCCTCTAGATATTTGATTTGGAAGTAAATGAATCCTAAACTATTTATTTGAGACAGACTTTAATATTTCAAATTAGCTCTAAGTTGCATTACATATATTATAGGCCAATGTGTTCTTCCGAGTTACTGACGCTTTACCATTGTTGAAACCTGCTCATTGTACATTCTATGAGAAACCTGCTGGATCTGGCTGCTAAGTTATTAATGACATTCTTGTTTAAATTTATTTGCATTAATTCCTCTAAAAAACAAGTGCATGGAGTGGATATCTTATGGGGGTTTTATATTGAAACTTTGGAGTCAAAGATACCAAAACAGATGAATTTCGCCAAGATGCATGCAAACATGAATTGTTTAGCTTTCAAGTGATAAATGAAGTAGTTGTATTTGTTTTATACTCTTAGTTGAATCTACCTTTTCAGCTAAACTTGATTTATAATTTGCTACATTTATTTTCTTCTAGTCAAACAACCTAACATTTATAACGTGGTACTATTTATTGTAGAATTGTGCCATATTTCAATATCAGTTAGGAATGTAGGTTTCTAGAAGAATTGTATATGATTTTGGGGGGCTTTAGAAAAATTGTATATGATTTTGGGGTGCTTAATATGGAATTCTAGTCAGAGGAGGAAATTTATTTGGCCGATGCGTTCGTTGTATTCTTCTATATACGGAAAGATTATCATGGCCGAGTATTATTTTCATTGTTGTTTTTAACTTCTTCGTTTTTTTGTTGTTGCACCTGTTAATTATTGTCTCACTGCCTATTTATTTCAGAAAATCTCCGGTGAAATTATCATCTTCAATATTTTGCTGGTTTTTTTCATTACCTAGGTCTAGACTAAAGTATTTTAACAAAACAGAAGTCAGTTCATGATAGTCAAATAGGTTTTAATGATATCAGATATCTTTGAACCTTTCAAGGACCATTTTGGTGTATAAATAGTTTGGTAAGAAAATCTAGAATATAACTTCCAATTCTATCCAGCGGCCAAAAGGCGTAAATTATTAATTGTGCCAATTAATGGCATAGGAAAGTCAAAAAATGTGATGAGATTTTAGCACAACTTTCTTATAATGTTTCAAAATATAAGGAAGGAGTTGTGGGGGTCTGTGAAGAGAATGGAACTTTGTTAGATTTGAGCAGCGGAGCGGAGTATTCTAATAAGGAGCATTATAAATTAGAGTGCTTCTCTTTAGAATTGAACCATTCTGGCAACAAAAACTAGTTGCCGACTGCTAAGTAGTTTAGCTATGGAAAAACAACCGGACCGAAAAAAGACTCAAACAAGGACCATGCAGGAAGCTGATGCTAGGCCAGTGTCGTCCTTGAAACGGAAGTGTGATGGTTTTAAGAGGGCCAGCGAAACTAGGGCTTTTAATGCAGCTCATGCTGGAATTGTTTTCTTTTCACCTTGTGGCAAGGCCTACTCTTTTGACGATCTCCGTGCTGAAGGGGGTATGAGCATGGTCTGTGCTCCTTGGATCTCGAATACAGATGCAATTCGGGATTTTGGCATCCCAGAAGATCTTGTTTTGGATGAACTCAACAGGACCTGCAAAGGTATATTAAGACAACTAGAGACGGCAAAGAAGCAGAGTGAACCGAAACAGAAGCTCCCGGGGAAGGAGTGCCACCCTTTGTATGGTAAACCTATTGATCATCTTAACTCGGAGGAGCTTCAAATGCTGAAGGCTGATTTGTTAGAACTGAAGGAGAAAGTGAACCAGCAAAATGAGCTCTTGGCAAAGCAATCTTCTGGTTCATCTTCTGGCATCGGCAATTGATAATCCTTGTTTGGTGGTTGATCAGAAACAAGTTTGAATATTTGCTCAATTACTCAGTCTTGTGTGATCTAGCCGTGCTATTTCCTTCCGCTTGAGGAAGAAACAGAGAATCTAGGATGAACTCCTTTTTATAATAACATGAAAAAGAGCAATAAAAATAAACTATTATTTCTAATTCTTCTAGTTTCATTTTCTAATTCATCTTAGTAGTTTATAATTGCTTGCTGTGGAGAGTTAATCATCGTTTATAACACATATGGTTAAGGAAATCTTACGTGAATTTTGTCGAACTTATACTATCGGTGCAGGTTGTAATACAAACTAGGATAAACCAGAGTCATTGACAACATTTTGTTTCTCGAATTAATTATATCACTTCTTCTCTAAGGCAAATTAGGTTTTTTTTTTTTTTTTTTGTGAATTTTTAATTTTATTTTTTATGTAGTTATTGGATTGTTACACTTTGAAATTTGGATCTTACTATAATGTTTTGGTCTGTAAATATTGGATTATGAGAATGGAGTTTAGAGGTCAACAAATGATAGCTGGTATCGAGTCTTCTTCGGTGATAATTTGTACTTGTTATTTACTTCGAGCTTAATCAAACGTAGATTAATCCAGTCGTTAGGATTTAAGAGCTAATCGTAATAAATTAAAGAGTAATGTTATATTGAAACTTTAGTTCTACATGTGATGTGAAGTTAGTGTGTCGATCACGTATTTATTTATGTAATCTATCATTTTAAATATTTAATTTATACATAATAATTTTATCAATAAGTGAGTAACATTCAGACGTCTCGTAAGAGTTTAAAATGAGAAGAATTAGAAGGTCAATATAGTATTACTTTAAACTAAAAGTTCATATGCACCGTATTAACTAATACTCTATTTCTTAACTTATTCTCTTTATAGAAGGGATATTATTGTTATTAATTACAGGAAAAATTGTTATTCTCTCTTCAGGTGTTGTGACAATAAAACGAGGTCAAATTTTCAAAAGGGTTTATTTGAAAAATAAATATAATTAAGAATTTAATATTTATCTTTTGTACATTAGATATTAAACTATTTTCAAGGACAAATTAAACTTCTATTTTTCAATTATCAACAATTTTGATCTTATTGTCAATTTAGCAATTAAATACAACACCTACTTTTTCATTAATAAAGTATTTTAACTTAATTTTCAAACTCCTTGAGTGATTTTGAATCCAATGTCGAATAATAATGATCTCACAAAAGTGGTTAAAGTTGATGAAGAGAAGATCAGTACAGGTCAATAATAATGTTAGAATCGTTAGAGGGATTAGAAATCGAGTTAAAATATCAAATTAAGTAGAAACACTACATACACTCATTATATTTAATGGATAAATAATTCTAAATATTAGAGTTTAAATGCATTTTTCTTTATTTTAAATTAGGATAGATTTGACATCAAAGTTGATCTCTGGCGATGGAGACAATCCGATCTTCTCTTCCTCGTTTTACCTATCAAAGAGCCATCACCATGAGGAAGAGCCTTCATAAGCTTTGTATATTACTTGTGTTAGTCTCTTTGCTATAAATGTTAAGACCTTGCATCTTATTCAATTTCAATACACCTATAATTTACTATTTATCTTTTGACATTAGATATTAAACTATTTTCAAGGACAAATTAAACTTCTTTTTCAATTATCAACAATTTTGATCTTATTGTCAATTTAGCAATTAAATACAACACCTACTTTTTCATTAATAAAGTATTTTAACTTAATTTTCAAACTCCTTGAGTGATTTTGAATCCAATGTCGAATAATAATGATCTCACAAAAGTGGTTAAAGTTGATGAAGAGAAGATCAGTACAGGTCAATAATAATGTTTAGAATCGTTAGAGGGATTAGAAATCGAGTTAAAATATCCAATTAAGTAGAAACACTACATACACTCATTATATTTAATGGATAAATAATTCTAAATATAGAGTTTAAATGCATTTTCTTTTATTTTAAATTAGGATAGATTTGACAATATATATATAGATATATATATATATTTTTGTGATTAAAAACCTATTTAGTTAGTCAACTAGCATTATATATTTTTTCTTTTTAATTAGATAAATCAAATCTAATATGCAAACACAATGTTAAAGTAAAGAGAAAATAGAAAGAGATTGCAAAAAAATTTGTTAAAGTGATTCAAGTAAACTGCATAAGTCTGTACTTCAAAGCTTATCCTTTAACATTCTTTACAAATAAACATTTAGGTTACAAGTGAAAACTTTTTGGTGTCAAATGAACCTTACAACTATTACAAGGCATCACCTTTTTCATTCGATTGAACTTACGGATGTCAATCGAAGCTTAATAACTCTTAACGAGTGTCACCATTTTTCAGTTGCTAATCAAACCTTATACTCTTCAAGGGCATCACTTTTTTTGTTTCCACAGTAACAAATAGTGAAGATAAATGTTTAAGTACAATGACATAAATCTCTCAAGAGTACAATCTTAGATTTAGAAATATGAGAGATCGAGTTTATCTCAAGATTAAAGGCTCAAATATTTGCAAGTGAACGAGTAGTGCTTCGACGTAAATATCAGTGGGTTAGCAGCGGAGTGAACTTCTATTTATAGAGGCATTCAAAATTCTTGAGCTTTGACTATCACAACCTACGGACGGACCGGAGAAAAAAACGCTGGGTCAGGTGACCAAATTCTCAAGAAGGGAACTCGATCACCTAGCCCAATGCTAGATTTGACAGCGGAAGTTTTTAAAAATAATTACAGTCAAACCCACATAGTGAAATCTCAAGCAGCTAATGCAATATAAAATAATACTTAACATAATTCAACCGTGCGAGAAGATAAAGAGAATCCAATCTATCCAAATAGGTTTATCGTCCAAACTAAACTACTAAATTCTTACCCAGGATTACAATAACGTTGAACAAAAAATACTCGCCTCTTGGCCTCTCCCAGATTCCCACAAAAGCTAGTCACTCTTCTCTTTACATGGATTGAGAGAGGTTGTTGGGGTGAGTGACTAATTCAGTAGAAATATCATACCTAATGTATCTTGTTTTAAAAAAACAAGTTTTCTGTCTTTATTTTAAAACCGTGATTAAACTTCCAACTATGCATGAGTTTTATAAAAACTGTTTAAGGAAAAAATATTTCTTTCTTTTTATCAAAACAGGATCCACGAGCCCTTAGTAAGGATAGTTATAAAAACCTGTCACGTACTGATGTGCTTTAACTAAGATTTGGAAGTTGAAGCACAAAACTCTTGACAAACTTGAACTGTTTGGGCAAAAATGTTTCTATTTTACCAATGTACAACTTCTTCAAATGAACTTCAAATGAGATGAAATTTTAATGACAACTTACTTTCGATGTGATGGAAATCCCCTCCAGAAATTAGATTTTGAATCACTGTGAATGAAAAGTTATGAATGAAAGAGTGCTTGCTGATCCGATGAGGTAATAACAACACCTCTCGGGATTTGGCTCATTCTTGAAAGGAAACACTCTAACTAGCCTTGGATGAGAGTTGAAATACAACATTGCTAGTGATTCTCCACGCCAAGAAAGGGAGGATGAAGGTTGCAATAGAAATAGTACCACTTTAGCTCTCACAAATTGAATACCAACAACAACAACACAATAAGATATTACTCACCGATCGGATTGATGACTTGATGCCGAAAAGCTTCAAGGTTTATGGGAAGAATGGTTCTTCGATTTTTGCATTCAACTTAGCTGCTTCAGCAGTCAAAAAGAGTGGTTTAAGTACCACATCATTTTACAAACTAGGGTTCTCAAAGAGCAGCCACAATGAGGGAACAAAAAAGGTGTGTTTGGCTAGTACACCTAGTCGAGTACATGAAGGCTTGGCCAATTTTGGCAAAGCCACTTCTCTCTCCAAATGTCACTTTCAAATGGTCCCCTCTTTCGCAAAAAACAACTAAAAAGAGTCCGCTAATTGCTAATAGTGTTCGGCCAAACAACAAGGAGGCAAAAGCAACTAATTAAATAAACTAGGTGATCAATTACACAAGTTGTTTCAAGGAAGACAAATTCCTTCTTCCATTTTTGGGATGGCCGAGGGTTGCTCCCATGTTAGCAAGTGGAAAGGCTTCTCTAAGTCTAATGCACTTGGCTCTATGCACAAGTCTTCAAATGATGTTTCACTTACAAAAATAGCACACTCATTAGTTAAAGGCTCGACTAAGGATTTGGCTCTTGATCGAGTGATGGCTCTTTTTGGCACATCATCCTCCCCGGGTGATTGAGAATTTGACTTCAAATTTGAATGTGCTTCTTCTCCTAGCTCGGTCTCTTCCCCAATGTACGGGGATAATTCTTTTACATTGAAAGTGGCGGATACTCCGTATTCTCCCCGTAATTCAAGCTTGTATGCCTTGTTATTGATCCTTTCCACTACCTTGAACGGTCCATTGGGTCTAGGGAGGAGTTTGGATTTTCTTTGGTTAGGGAACCTCTCCTTCCTCAAATGTAGCCATACTAGATCGTCTTCCTTGAAGATGACTTCTTTCCTACCATGGCTGGAGTGCTTGGCGTATGTCTCATTCTTCTTTTGAATATTCTTCTTAACTTTCTCATGCAAAGTCTTCACTTGTTCGACTTTACGTGCTCTACTAGGCTTGACCATGTCTTTCGTGGGTAAGGAAATAAGGTCTAGCGGTGTGAGGGGTTAAAGCCATAAACCACCTCAAAAGGGGTAATTTGAGTAGTGTTATGCACACTTCGGTTATAGGCAACTCAATGTAGGGGAGTTGTAAGTCCCAATTGGAGAGCTTCTTACCTACTATACTCCTTAGCAAAGCGCCCATTGTTCTATTCATCACTTCGGTTTGACCGCCGGTTTGAGGGTGAAATGAAATGCTAAATAGCAACTTGATGCCTAATTTGTCCCAAAGAGTCCTCCAAAACGAACTAAAAAAATTGGTGTCCCTATCCGAGACAATGGACTTTGGTATTCCGTGCATGAGAACTACTTTCTTAAAGAAAAGTTCGGCTATATGACCAGAGTCGTCTGCCTATTTTTGAAAACCAATCTACTACCACCATGATTGATTCCTTTGATCGGGATGTGTGAGAGAGTCCCAAAACAAAGTCCATGCTCACTTTTACCCAAGGATGACTCAGAACCAGCAAAGGTAAGTAGAGTCCTTGAAGAAGAACTCGACTCTTGGCCTTCTTGCACACTATGCATTTTTCCAACACCTTATACATATCTCTAAGTAAATGTGGCCAATAGAAATGTTCATTGATGGCTTCCAAAGTCTTCTTTTCTCCAAAATGACTGGCTAATCCAACCCCATGAGCCTCTATGATTAAAGACTCCCAGATTCTTTCACTTGGAATGCATAATGTCCGTCCTTTGAAGAGGTATCCATCCATTATGTAGTAGCCACACTCGGTCTTGTTCTTACTCAAATCATACTAATGACCAAAATCTTGGTCTCCTTCGCAAGCTCCCTTGATCAATTTAAAATCCAAGAATCAAGTAGTCAATTTGGTTAGAAGGACATACCTTATAGAAAGTGCATCAGCCACCACGTTTATTTCCCCATTTTTATATTTGATGATGCAGGGATAACGTTCGAGGAATTCCACCAATTTAGCTTGCCTTCTATTTAGCTTTCCTTGGCTCTTGATGTGTTTAAGAGCTTGGTGGTCGGTATGAATAATGAATTCCTTCGGGAGTAGATAATATTGCCAAACTTCAAGGGCCTGAATGATGGCTAGAAACTCTTTATCATACGTTGAGTAGTTTAAAGTGACCCCTTTGAGCTTCTTAATAAAATAGGCAAGCAGATTGCCCTCTTGCATAAGCAATGCTCCAATCCTTATTCTAGAAGCATCACATTCTACTTCAAAAGCCTTGTTGAAATCGGGTAGCATAAGGATAGGCATGACAAAATTTCTCTTTAATCGACTCAAAGATTTGTTGATAAGATTGAGTTCAATGAAATTCCTTTTGATTCTTGGTGAAATCGGTCAAAGGGGCTACAATTGAACTAAAATCCTTGATAAACCTTCTATAAAATGAAGCTAATCCATGAAAGCTTCTTACATCCGAATTTCCCTTTGGAGTCGACCAATCATTTATGGCTTCAATTTTAGCTTCATCTGCTTTTATGCCCTCTTTGGTAATTATGAAACCAAGGAAATGAACCATCTCTTGCACAAAAGAGCACTTTTTGAGATTTCCATATAATTTAGCATCTCGAAGAGTATCAAATAAAAGCCTAAGATGACTCAAATGTGAATCGAGATCCAAACTATAAACAAAAATGTCATCAAAATAGAACCACTATGAACTTCCCCAAGAAATCTGTAAGAACGTAATGCATGAGTCTCATAAAAATGCTAGGGGCATTAGAAAGGCCAAAAGGCATCACTAACCATTTATAGTGTCCATACTTGGTATTGAAGGCCTTCTTCCATTCATCTCCTTCCTTCATCCTAATTTGATGGTACCCACTCTTCAAACCTACTTTGGAAAAGATTGAAGCATCGCTAAGTTCATCCAACATGCCATCAATTCTAGGAATGAAAAACTTATACTTGATTGTGATTTGATTGATGGCTTGGCTATCAATACACATCCTCATGGTTTCATCCTTTTTTGGTACCAATAGTATAGGCACCGCACACGGGCTCATGGATTCTCGAATTTATCCTTTTTCAAGAAATTCTTGTACTTGGTTGTGTTGTCCCTTGGCCTCTTCCAGATTCAATCTATAAGAGGGTAGATTTGGTAGTACCACTCCTTGCTGCAAATCAATTTGGTGTTTAATACCCGTAAGAGGTGGTAATCCTTGAAATAACTCTTTTGGGAACATATCCTTGTATTGATTCAAGAGTACCCGAACCTCTCTTGGGATTTCACCTAATTCTTCCATCATTTCTCGAAACATCAACAAAATTAGAAGTCCTCATTCTAGAAGGGATTTCTCAACTCCTTCTTAGACATGAATATAGTGGACTTCGAATTTCCTTCCTTCCTTAGCTCCTCATCTAGAATCACTTGTTCCAGCTTAAGTGGCACTAATTTGATTGTCTTTCCTCTAAACTTAAAGGAGCAATAGTTGGAGTATCCATAATGGACTACCCTCTGATCATATTGCCAAGGCCTTCCTAACAAAAGGTGACTAGCACTCATTGGTACCACGTCACAAAGAATCTTGCCCTTGTATCTTCCAATTGTAAAGTCAATGCTCACTTGTTTGGAAACCTTAATATCCTCTTGATCATTTATTCACCTTAACTTGTAAGGGCTCGGGTGTAGGGTTTCTCTAACCCTAGTTTCTCCACAAGGTCTCTGGATGCAACATTAGTGCAACTCTCTCCATCAATTATGAGAGAACACACATTATCCTTGATTAAACATCGACTATGAAAAATATTCTCTCTTTAACAATTTTCATCATTGGCTTGTGATATGAGAACTCTTCGGATGACCATCAAAAGTGGCTCTTCTTGTGCATGAAATATTTCTTCTTGTGATTTAAGATCCTCACTAGAATCCTCATCTTGCTTATCTTCACTACTTTCTCTAAGAATCATAACACTTCTATTGGGGCATTGAGAAACAATGTGCCTTAATCTAAGGCACTTGAAACACTTGATCTCCCTTGATCTTGGCCAAGTGACATCTTCCACTACTTTCTTTTCTTCTACCCCTTTTGTAGGCCAACTCTTTGTGAAAGTCTTCTTTTCATCCACTTTAGATGGTGGCTTGTAGGAACTCTCGATTTTAGATGGAAACCGATTACTAATCCCTTTTTCTTTCCTCTTCACTTGTCTTTCAACTTGCAAGGCAAGTTAGACAACAACAAACATGGTTTCTAAAGTTTGTAGCTCTACAACATCACTAATTTCTCTATTCAAGCCCCTTATAAACCTTGCAATAACTTGTTCCTCGGGCTCATCTAATCCACTTCTAATTTTAAGAGTTTCAAACTTGGTTAAGTACTCCTCAACCGATTGTGAGTTTTGTTTCAAACTTTGCATTTATAGAAACAACTCTTATTTGTAGTGGCTTGGTACGAATATCTTTATCATCAAAGGCTTCATGACCCTCCAAGTCACAATAACCTCATCACCTTGACACCTTCTTTGTGCTTTTAAATTGTCCCACCATAAACTAGCATAACCGGTTAACTCTAGTGAGACTATTTGTAGCTTCACTTTCCTTGAATAGTTGTAATAATCAAACACTTTTTCTACATTATCCACCCAATCCAAAAATGCTTCACCATTACAAGATCCATTGAAATGAGGAATTGTTACCTTAACATGCTTCAAATCTTCATTAGGACCGCGCCTTGCATGAGAATTATCATACTCCTCATTCTCAGATTCTTCTTCTTCAATGAAGTCATTGTGGTTATTTCTTCTCCTTGGATTTTTGGGTCTTCTCCTAGGCAAAGGTATTTGAGGGACCCTATCATGTTGGTTTCTCATCTCCATTATCCATTGACTAATGTTCTCAGGCTTATGATTTAACTCATCTAATTTTCTTTGGAAACTAGATTCACTTTTCTTTGAGTTTGGTGCTAAAGGTGGTTGAACATTTGACTCTCAGTTTTGTTGGTTATTAGCCATACTTCTTGTCATCATTTTGGCAAACAAAAATACACCACAAATAGAGTAAAAACAGCAAGGAAAGAGCAGAGCTCTGATACCAAATGACGCATTTTACTAAGGCTTGGAAGTTGAAGGACAAAACTCTTGACAAACATGAACTATTTGGCCGAAAATGCTTCTATTTTACCATTGCACAACTTCTTCTAATGAGCTAAAATTTTAATGACAACTTACTTTTGGTGTGATGGAAATCCCATCCAAACATCAGAGGTTGAATCGCTGTGGATGAAAAGTTATGAATGAAAGAGTTCTTACTGGTCCGAGGAGGTAATAACAGCACCTCTCAGGATTTGGCCTCTTCTTGAAAGGAAACACTCACACTAGCCTTGGATGAGAGTTGAAATACATTCTTGCTGGTGATTCTCCAAGCCAAGAAATGGAGGAGGAAGGTTGCAATAGAAATGGTACCACTTTGGCTCTCACAAATTGGATACCAACAACAACAACACAATATGATATTACTTAACGAATGGATTGATGCCGAAAAGCTTCAAGGTTTAGGGGAAGAATGGTTCTTCGTTTTTTGCATTCAACTCAGTTGCTTCAGCAGCCAAAGAAAGAGTGGTTTAAGTACGACTTCCCTTTACAAATTAGGGTTCCCAAAGAGCAGCCAAAAGGAGGGAACAGAAGAGGTGTGTTCGGCTAGTACACCTAGCCAAGTACATGAAGGCTTGGCCAATTTTGGAAATGCCACTCCTCTTTCCAAATGTCACTTTTAAATGGTCCCATCTTTCACAAAACGCAACTACAAAGAGCCTCCTAGTTGCTAAGAGTGTTCGGTCAAACAACAAGGAGGCAAAAGCAACTAAAGAAATAAATTAGGTTATCAATTACACAAGTTGTTTCAAGGAAGACAAATTCCTTCTTCTATTTTTGTGGTGGCCGAGGGTTGCTCCCATATTAGCAAGTGGAAAGGCTTCTCAAAGTATAATGCACTTGGCTCCATTTACAAGTCTTCAAGTGATGTTTCACCTACAAAAAAGGGCACATTCATTAGTTAAAGGCTCGACCAAGGATTTGGATCGTGATCGAGTGATGGTTCATCTTGACACATCACGTACATAGGTGGCTATACACTGAAAATAACCCTATTTGTTTTCCATAAAAAACGTCCTCAGTGAAAAATGAGTGTCACATAAGGACTACTTTGACACATTATCACAGAAAGACGGTGATCTTAAGACCAAACAACATCTCATGAGACAGAAGAAAACCGTGATGGCAATCAGAAGATCTAACTCATCACTCAGTGGCCGGTGATCGACAGTCTGCCACAACATCAACTCGAACCATCAACACCCTGATTAGGTTTAAGGATTCGAAACCCAAAGAGTGAGTCATCACCTCCCTACTGTCAGTTTTCATTACATACAAATAATACAATTTTCACACAATAGAAGCTATATCATGATAGCCTCGTGACACTTTGATGTAAGATTGCTCAAAGTATCAGAAGAGTTCATACTCTCAATATACAACAACAAAACTATAATTATATAATGCTGAAATAAATGTGAGAAAAACCATACGTACATATACATATAAAACTAGCGTGCTTGCGATCGGGCCCTGTCATACTTTTATAAGTGACAACCAACCAAAATAATAGTTTTTCGAAAACAATGGTATGCAATGCAGAAAGCATAAAATCATTACCTCGACGATGACTACTGTTCTTTCTTACAAGAACAACCTCCTCTTGCACTGGCTAAAAATCAGCAAAGTCATCTGAGTCATAAAGAGAAAATCCAAGTCATAAATATACCGCTCAATACTAGGGAAAGAAACAAGGATGTGCTCTATACTGATACTAGGAACCCAATCTGACAACCTATAAACGACTGCAAATGCGCCAAGGAGACAAAATTTTCCAAAAACAAAGGTCGTGTGGTCGACACTTTTAAGATGTATCAGTCAACACTTATAAGTTGAGGTCGGTCCACTGGTCGACACTATTATCACTTGGATAAACCCGCAGTCAACACTTCCATCACGCAGTTGACGCTTCATACCTCTTGGGTTTCAACCTAAAATGCACTAGCGGTCGACACTTCATTCACAAGTTTCAAAAATTTTCCAAAAATAAAAAATGTATGGTCCACACTCAAAACCTTTCGGGTTCCAACCTAGAATACACTAGCAGTAGACACTTTCTTTGAAGTGTCAACACTACAAACTCTTGGGTCTCGTTGGAATGCACTACCGGTCGACCATTCCCTCAAAGTGTTGACCTCAGAGTCAATTCCAGCAAAGGGGAGTTCGTGAAATTCACCATTCCCTACCATTTTTCGCATCCAAACGACGAATAGACCTACAAACACTCCAAAAATACCAACAAACCAGAATAATCGAATGGATTCAAACTCCATCACCCAAATTCTATCCCAAACCAAAACCCTAACTTTTTTCCTAAAAACGGAGAGCTTAAAACAACTGACCTTCGAAACACCTTCACAAAAGTTTATGCTCGATGCACCGCGAGCACAACCCAAGCCTCCAACCTCGACGATTTGCACAACTGAGAGCCATCACTTTCTCTCTCCAGGGGTGACCAAGAAGAATAAGAAACAAAAGAAGGTTTCCAGGCTATTATCAGTTGAAGGTCAGATCAGAAGATATTTCGAAGACTGCTTTTCAAACAGATATGGACATTATGAGTTTTTAGTTATGTCGTTCGGATTGACGAATGCTCCAGCAACCTTCATGGATTTAATGAATAGAGTATTCCATGATTATCTCGATAAATTTGTCATAGTCTTTATTGATGATATCTTGGTCTATTCTTACGACGAGGAAGAACATATGGAGCACCTGAAGTTGGTATTGGAAACTCTGAAGCAGCACCAACTTTATGCGAAGTTTTTTAAGTGCGAGTTCTGGTTGGATAGAATTCACTTTTTGGGTCGCGTTGTTTCTGGTGATGGTATATCGGTTGACCCAGCAAAAATTCAGGCTGTGAAAGAGTGACCACAACTAAAGAATGTTACCGAGATACGGAGTTTTCTTGGTTTAGCGGGCTATTACAAAAAGTTCATTGAAGGGTTTTCAAAGATTGCAATACCTCTGACCCGTTTGACAAAGAAAAATGTGAAGTATTTATGGTCCGAAGATTGCGAGCACAATTTTCAAACTTTAAAGCAGAGATTGATTACTGCTCCGATATTGAAACTTCCTGTTGAAGACAAGAAATTTAGTATTTATTGTGATGCTTTCAAGATAGGTCTTGGGTGTGTATTGTGCAAAACGGGAAAGTAATAGTCTATGCTTTAAGGCAATTAAAAACTTATGAGCAGAATTATCCTACACATGACCTAGAGTTAGCCGCAGTGGTTTTCGCGCTAAAGATTTAGAGGCACTACTTATATAGACAGCCGTGTGAAATATATTCAGATCACAAAATTCTGAAGTATATTTTCACTCAAAAAGAGCTGAATATGAGGCAACAAAAGTGGTTAGAGTTTGTGAAAGACTATGACTTTGAGATTAAATACCACCTCGGCAAGGCAAATGTAGTGACAGATGTATTAAGCAGAGTAACGATGTCTACTTCGGCTACGATTCTTGTTATGCCGTTAGCGTTAGATTCAGAATTTCAAAGATTCAATTTGGAAGTAGTGTCTAATATATCAGCCATGCTATCAGCAATGTCCTTGAGACCCACTATACTGGAGAAAATTAAAGAAGCCCAGAAGGATGATGTGGAATGCAATGAATTTAAATTAAGCATGGTTTCTAATGATAGATCAGAGTTCAGCTATTCAGACGATGAAATTCTTAAGTTTCGGAATAGATGGTTTGTTCCGGCCAATGAAAAACTTCTAAAAAAAATTCTTTCAGAAGCTCATTCTTCTAAGTTCTCTGTTCATCTAAGGAACACTAAGATGTACGAATATCTTAAGCCGAATTACTTGTGTCCTAATATGAAGAAAATTGTGACGAAGTACGTTGAGACGTGCTTAATTTGTCAGCAGATTAAGGCTGAAAGTCAGAGGCCAGCTGGAAAGCTACAACCATTGTCGATTCTTGAGAGGAAATTGGAGCAGATATCGATGGATTTTGTTGTTGGATTGCCTCGGACAACAAAAGGTTATGATGAGATATGGGTGATAGTGGATCGCTTAACCAAGTCAGCCCATTTTCTACAAGTGAAGATGACAAATTCTATGGATCAGTTCGCTGAACTATATATACAAGAGATTGTACGATTGCATGGAGTTCCACTTCGCTTGTATCAGACCGAGACCCTAGATTTACATCGAAGTTTTGAAAGAGTCTGCACAAGGCCATGGGTACGCAGCTAAATTTTAGTATGGCGTTTCATCCTCAGACAGACGAACAGTCTGAAATAACTATTTAGATGTTAGAGGATATGCTTCGAGCTTGCGTATTGGAATTTCAGTGGTTCTTGGAGAAAATACTTATCTTTGGTGGAGTTTTCTTATAATAATAGCTTTCAGGCTACGATAGGTATGACTCCTTACGAAGCTCTTTATGGAAGAAAGTGTCGATCTCCACTATATTGGGACAAGGCCGGTGAGGCACGATTGATTGGTCCAGATATTCTGCAACAGACAGCAGAGAAGATTACTTTTATTCGACAACGGATTATGACAGCTCAAAGCCGGTAGAAGAGCTATGCTGATAGAAGAAGAAGGGAACTGAAATTCAATGAAAATGATGAAGTTTTTCTTAAAATTTTGCCATTCAAAGGAGTTGTAAGATTTGAGAAGAGAGGTAAGTTGAACTCCCGATACATTGGACCATTTCTTATTACTAAAAGAGTTGGAAAGACCGCTTACCAGCTACAACTACCAGCTTCGATGGAAGGAATTCACAATGTATTCCACATTTCCATGTTGAAGAAGTGTATGCGAGATCCTTCACATGTTGTGGAGCAGCAGAACATAGAGATTCAGCCTGCTCTTATGTACGAGGAGAAACCAGTGGAGATTCTAGACTATGCAGTGAAGGTTTTACGCAACAAAGAGATTCCACTAGTTAAGGTCTTATGGCGTAACCATAACGTGGAGGAGGCAACTTGGGAATGACAGTAGGACATGATGAGTCGATACCTAGACTATGCAGTGAAGGTTTTACGCAACAAAGAGATTCCACTAGTTAAGGTCTTATGGCGTAACCATAACGTGGAGGAGGCAACTTGGGAATGACAGTAGGACATGATGAGTCGATACCTAGAATTGTTTAGGTAACAAATTTTGATAACAAAAATTTTTTTAAGGAGGGTGGATTATCACACCCAATAATTTAGCACCTCGACTTTTACGAATGTACAGGAACTTCATTTTTGTTGGAATAAGTGAGGGTTATGTGAGGTATTAAGGAAGAGTTTTGGGGAAAGTTAGGGTAGGGTTTTGGGAAAAATGGAGTGTTGCACGAAAATCAGGGCTCCTAGCTAGTTTTCCATGCTTTTTGAATGGGTATGAGTGTGTTAATGGATTGGGTGGAGATAAAATGAGGTGATAGTGGAGTTTGAGCAAGAACCAAAAATTCTGGAATTTTCAGGTAGTTCTAGTTTGGCTAAATTTGGGTGTGCTACTGATATTGGGTTGTTAAATGAATTTGACCATTAAAAACTAGACACCTTAAGGTTTGCATAGCATCTTGAATCATCAAATTCAGACCTATATTCAATTTATTACGAATTTTTGAAGTTGGATAAAAAGTTTTGATTTAAAAACCGGGCAGTTTCGGTTTTGGTTTTTCTGCCAATTAATGTGAATGGTTTTTGATAAATGGGCTTCATCATTAGAAACTAGACATCCTAAGGAGTCCGTAGCACTTCGAATCGTCAAAATCGGATAAGTATCGGATTTGATATGGATTTCCGAAGTTGGTCAAAAAAGAGGCCATTTCGGGTTTAGCTAGAGTATGCTTTAAATGGTTGATTTTCTCTTTAGAATTTCATAAATTGGAGGAAAATAGTGTTGATGAATGTGTTATTGTTTTAGGTTCTCCAGTTTTCCGGTTTAGCGTACGATCTATGAGAATTGGCTAAGGAAGCGAGGTAAGTAGAATATGCATGTTGCCTTCGGGCCTACATCACAGATCGCCAGGTTTTTGTGCATGTTTAATGTATGTATGTTTTTAGTATGTCATTCATCATGGTTTTAAACATACGAAAACGAAAATAAATTTGCATTTTTTTACGAAAGAGCATAGTATGACGTGAACGAAATGATAAGATACGTAAAAATGATAATGAAGGTGGGGTTGAGGTTGGCCGTCTCGAGAGGTGGACCGCGAGGTGTGTCTCATTTTCCTGCGCTTTACGTGAGTATGGCCATCCCGAGAGATGGACCACGAGGTGTGCCACTCTTTCTAGGTTGAGGTATGGCCGTCCCGAGAGTTGGACTGTGAGGTGTGCCTCCTTGATCTAGAGCGTAAAGAAGCACAGAACAGTAAGATAATGAAAAGTAAGAAACGAAAAACGAAACGAAATTGTAGAAGCTGCATATGCTAGGATAGGAGTTATGTATAAGATTTTCATTTCATTTTACTCTATTTACTTAGTATTAGACTAATAGATGAGTTCTGTGATGTAGGTGACGAGGTGATAGCGGGTGAGTTCTCAAAGCACATTCCGGACTAGGGGACAGTTGGAGGAGTACGCTCATGTGACGATCAGAACATCTGTTAGGGCGATTTAACCATGGAGCGTATGTATTCACTTTTTGATGTATATACTGTTTTTGGACTGTATGGGGATTTGTTTTGATAGTAATTTTTGGTTGGTTTGAAAATGCAGGAAGTTTTGGTTTTAAAAGATTTAAGCGTTATGCTGCCCAAATTTTTTTAAAGAAAGTTGTTTTGGTTTTAACGACGGGGTTTCCAAGCAATGTAAGTCTTCCGCTACGAGTGTTTAAATGTTTTAAACGATGTTGATTTAAGGCGGTGAATAAAATTTAAATTTTTCACAAATTTTATAGTATGATTTAATAGTAAGAATAGCAAACCAGGTTTAGATAACTGGGGGTGCTACATATACACATCTTCCAAAAGATCATCATGAAGGAAGACATTTTGAACATCTAGCTGTTTGATAGGCCAATGTCGAGAAACAACAAGACTAAGAAGAAGACGAGCAGCGGTGGGTTTGATTACCGGGCTAAATGTCTTATGAAAATCAATCCCCGGTGTTTGTTTGAAGCCTTTGGCGACTAGCTTGGCTTTGAGGCAATCTACTGAACCATCCGAACGAAGTTTAATGCGATAAACCCACTTGGAACCAATAATCCGAGAGGTACTTGGTTTGGGAACAAGGGTCCACGTACCATGAGACTAAAGAGCTGTAAACTCAGAATTCATGGTGTAACACCCCAAACCCGCCTCGGCTCGGTGCGTCACAATACTAACACAAACCGTGTTTAAAATGACGTTTAAAATAATTTTCGTAAATTTTTCGACTCGATTTTTGGGTTTTTCAAACCCTTGATTTTTGTTGGAAAACGTGTCTAAAATACGTTTAAAATACGTTGGAAAATGTCGGGTTAAAATAATTTAGAAATGCGAAAAAAAAAACAAAATTTAAAAAAATTTGGGTTGGGCGATGCGCGCGCGCCCTGCACGTGCCATGGGCGATCGATCGCCTCCCGACGGCGATCGATCGCCACCCGCTCTATTTTTCTTCCAAAAACGCGACCCGTGGGCGATCGATCGGCGCCCAATGGCGATCGATCGCCACACACACTGTTTTTATTATTATTATTATTATACCCCAAAACACCCAAAACGCCCAAAATTAACTTTTCCCAACTTTAACGACTTCTCTTCATTTTTCTCCAAGCAAAACACCTCCAAAAATTCCAAAATTTTAACCATACACTCCCGACACCCAACTCTTCAAGTCCCGTAAAATTTTTAGAAAACCGACTTAAAACGGGTAAATAAAAAAATAGCGAACGTAAACCCAACGTTATTTACTTTAAAATTAAAACGGGCGGCGTAACGCCTAAATTTCTTTAAACCAAAACCTACAATTAAATCAGATTACATATTGTTTCAAACCACAAATACTTACGATCATTATCCATCAACATAATCGACTCACAAACCGACTCACAAACCGTCAAAATAGGTATGAAAACATGTACAAAGATAAAGTATAAATCTCAAAACCAAAACATTACAAAACATTTTCAAAAAACACTTTTACAAAAACTATCTATACCAATTCCCACAAAATACCCGAGGAAGATAGTAGCCGAGACGCCCCGACAATAGCCTGCACCGGCGCACCCCGTACTCCCCCGACTGTAACCTAGTCCTCAACTGTTTCATCTATCTTACCTGTGAAGAACTAGTCACCTACACCATAGAACACAGAACGTAAGCCTAATGCTTAGCAAGTAGGGAATAACAAATGCTACAAAACAATGCAATCAACCTAATACATGCCGTTTCTTCCACTCAGTTGTGCTCATTTGTTGTTCGTTGCTTTAATTATTTTATAAGCCGTGTGAATCGGGTAAGCTCACATCCTATAATCGAGGACGGCCATTAGCTCACATCCCGTAATCGTACAGGACGACCGTTAGCTCACATCCCTTAATCGTACAGGACGGCCATTCCCAGAACCACCATTACGTATTTTAACCAATCATCTTTCATAGAGTTCCCTTCGGGGTGCTACACACCAGCACCGTATCCCGACAAGGCACCCTAATCCAGATTGCATACTTTAGCCGGTCATCTCTCATAGAGTTCCCTTCGGGGTGCTACACTCCAGCACCGTATCCCGACAAGGCACACTATTTGAGATTGCGTATATGAGTTCCCTTCGAGGTGCTACACTCCAGCACCTTATCCCGACAAGGCACATTATTTATCTGATTACGTTCACGCTCACAACCGAACCATGCAAGAAAATCGCTTTTTCGTTTAACTGAAAACCATGATGCATGTCAACGAATATGCAACCAAACACAACACGAAATAAATAACCCTACCGTTCTATGGTGTAGGCCCGAAGGCGAAGGAATAGCTACCGCTACTTACCTGGTTGCTCCAAACACGTTTCATCACTTCGTCCCACCGAACTACCCACTCGATTACCTAACAATTAAGGAAGATTTACTTAGTAATAAACTAAGAGATTCTAAAAAATCAACTAACTTAAACTAACCCTAACTTTTAACCTAAAACTAACCAATAATCACACAATCTCACCCTTAAACACTTAAACCCGATTTACTTTACCCAAATTTGACCGTCAAACTTCAAACGATCATAACTCTCTCGTTTTTCAACGGATTTCAACGTGCCACCACAATTCGGAAACCTCTACACGTCTACTATCTATTGAAACACTCAATTTAACCAAAAAATGACTTGGCCAAACCAAAAAAGCCATAAACAGAATCGGGCATCTATGGTGAAAAACTGATTTTTCCAAACTTACTTCCAATCTTTAATCTAACCCCATAAACCAACTAAACCAATGCATTCAACAACCAAATCATCAAAATAGGAAAGAAAAAAAGACTTTAAACCCCAATTTTTGGACTCCATGGTTAGGGTTTTCCAAACCCTAACCAAATCCATCAAAACCACCCTAAAAACACCATAAATCAACACCTAAGTATACACTTATTTTTACCTTGAATCTTTGCAAACCCTATGTGTGGAGAAGGAGAGAAGATGCTGCCATGGGAAAAGAGAAATCGTGGGAGGGTGAAGGGGAGAAGAAGCACAAATCACCTTTTAACCTCACTTACTTTCCACTTTTCTTTTTTTTTTTTACCACCAAGCTTCCAAAATTACAATTTAACCCACCCCTTTTCCTTTCTCTTTTCCTTCCAACGTGATTGCTTCTTTAATCACTTCCTCCATGTATGTTTTCCAAGCTTTCTATTGGTCCACTTGTGCTTTGACTTTTCTATTGAATTTAAACTCTTAATTTTTCAAAACCTAACTTTTCAACCATTCACTTTTTAAATTTTATAATAAAACAAACCACATTTTCACTCCATGGATTCCAACGTGATTCAACATCAAAATTCACCACTTTTTCAACCCTTAATTAATGTCTAACAATTTCCTATTGGTTGATTTATTGGTTTCCATACATTGACTTTTCAAACCTAATCTTTTTGACTTGTCAAACTTGCATTCTTTCTCTCTTTGCATAACTTACATCTAATCCCTTTTATCGTTTAATCCTAGACCTATACGCGTTATAGAAAATTCTCGGGTGTTACACATGGCCTCACGCCACTCAGCATATTGAGAGGTTTCACTGAAAGATGACGGTTCACACGGTAAGGTGATGTTGGTGTGGAAGAGAACTTTCGGATTGAATATTCCACACTTGGACCGCGTAACCATTTGATGATCATTTATAGGTGGCGGAGGGGGTAATATGGCAAGTGGGTCAATTAGAGATGAAGGTGAAGGACCGTTATTGTCTAAGGTAGGGGGGGGGGGGAGGGATTAGACTTTTTAAATCAATTTCTTAACCTAATTGTTTTCTCTCTTAGTATACGATTGCTAAGTTTACAGCAAACTAACAAGTAAGATAAAGAGATAGAGAAAGAGAAACAACACCAAAATTTTTACGTGGTTCGACTAACTTTGCCTACGTCCACGCTTTAAGGATTTCCCCCTTGAAGATTCACTACGTCTCTTCCACGAGAAAACTTGATTGGACTTCACGGGCGCTAATCAACTGCCTTTACACTTTGATTGATCTTCACGGGCGTCAATACACTTTTACAAGATGAATACAGTTTGCACACGACTACACTCTCTCAACAGTATAAATCTCAAGTTAGGGAAAAGTAGAGAGATGTAGAAAATTGCAGAGTATTACAAAACTTTTGCTTATGAGAGTTCAGAGAGAATTTCAGCAAAAGTTCTTCCCTCGAGCTTCATTCTTCGTTTTATACTTGCGTCTGTAATCTGCTCTTCATCCAGAAGGCTCTTTGTTTCCGTACAAAAAATGCGACCGTTGTGAATAGTCCGTACTCAGAAAAACTAGCCATTGAGCTCTGGAGTCGCTATCACTTATGGCGGAAGAGTTCGGTTGATGTTTTTCATTTGGACGACTTCATGATTTAGTATCTGGTCGTTGTTGTTTTCGTTTGATGTTCAAAGTCTGGACAACGTTGATTTCGGTTGATGTTCGAAGTCTGGACGACAGCATTTTTCTTTTAACTGTGGCCGACCGCGTCTTTCTTTTAAGCGTGGACGACATCGTCTGTCTTTATTGTGGACAACTGCGTTTGTCATTAGCGTGGACGACAGCGTCTATCTTTTGCTTGAACAACTTCGACGGTCTTTTAACTGTGGACGACTACGTCAGTCTTTCGCATGGACAACTGAGACCTTGGACGTTTACGTCTTTCTCTGTTTTATTTTCACGTGGACGATTGACTTCGGACTATTAACACTTAGAAAAAAAATCGTCAGAAAACCTAATGCCCCTTTTTCAAAGGGCATTTCCAGATAAATGCAATTTATATCATAATCCAATTATCCAGTCCATGTATTCTAAATTAATTATCGGTTCACCAATTTCATGTTAATCATAATCATCCATATAAAACATAATCATCAAAAAATATAATTACTTAAATACATTTAAGCTAACAATCTCCTCCTTTTTGATGAGGACAAATATATATGATGATTAAGTATTTTCTCTGCCATAATAATAACTTTTCTAACTCCCCCATACTCTATGCATGCAACCAAAATAAACTTTCTAACTCCCTCATACTCTATGCATGCAACCAAAATAAACTTCATTCTTTATCAGACACATATTTATATTATCTCCTCCTTTTTGATGATGACAAATATATATGATGATTAAGTATTTTCTCTGCCATAATAATAACTTTTCTAACTCCCCCATACTCTATGCATGCAACCAAAATAAACTTTCTAACTCCCTCATACTCTATGCATACAACCAAAATAAACTTCATTCTTTATCAGACACATATTTATCTCCCCCTTTGACATTATCAAAAATAATCACTCAAGGGGGGATGACATTCAACATAGTAGAGGAAGAGATCAGTCACAGAGTTTAAAAAAAATTATGCCAAGTTCTCAGTAGAGGAAGAAGTATTCCAGCCCATAAGATCCCCTAATTGACTAAGGAAATCATCCTAGAAATGGCCATAATAGAAATCCTTTGCATATCGAAACAGATGCTCATCGTCATCCTCATCTCCATCAATGGTATCTCATGCGTTCCCTGCATCCTCTGCATTCACTGCTGCCACTGCAACCTCTGCATCTTCCATTTGTACATTAGCAGAAGGCGCTGGCTCAAGCAAGACAAGAGCATTAGAGCCAGCAGCAGCAGTGTCAACTTGAACAATGAGGGACTCATCCTCACAATCAGCAGCAGCTGGAGCAACAATAATATCTGGAAGAGATGTAGCTGGCTGATCAGCATGTGAAGGAACGGCTGAAGTAGCTGGAAAAGCTGGTTCAGGTGTCTCGTCACCTCTTTCCAAAGCCTCATCCCCATGAGGGGGTGCAGGATCACTCTGAATCGGAAGGTTACAAAGATCACTAAACTGAGTGATGAGTCGGGCAGATTCACGCTGCAATTGAGTTGTTACTAAATTAGAGTGGAATCTAACTGATGAGATGACATCATCAGTGACTTTGCTATGCTCAATTTCAGCTTGATCAATGCAATTGTGGACATTAGCAATAGCTGAATTTTGATGGGATTCCATTAGATCAAGTCGTTTAAGAAGACCTTGATTTGCAGTCGCGAGTTATTCTAACTGGAAAAGTATAAGTGCCTCAAATTGAGCATGATGAGATAGATATAGGGATTGAAAGGATTCAAGACCTGTCCCGAGGCTGGCAATGCTAGCCCTTAGCTCATCCTGTAGATCCTCAGAAATAGAAGGTCTCACTAGAGGAGTGGGGCGACTTGTAGGCCTAGGAGGAGCACGAATTGGACTGATTGGATGTGGGAGATCAGCTTGGACTAGAGGAGGGTCAGGATCACTTAAAGATTCTTGAAGGGGAATTTGATCATGACCAAACTCTTCAGGAGTTTGAATGAGGAGAACTGGAGGGGGCAGAGGGGCAAGGATAGGAAGACGAATGTCATCTGGAGAGCTATCTTCCTCTTCTTCTTCAATTAACAGACGCCTTGACACAACACCTCGACCAACTTTCTCAACCAACACACCTTGATCATCTCTTGTGATTCCCATTCTGGACAAGGTGGAGGAAGAAAAGAGGTCAGATTTCTTCAAAGATAAGAGCTTATCAGACTCCGGACATCTAACTCCAAACTGGTTAAAAATCTTCATAAGCAGAAGATTGTAAGGTAGGAACTTGAATGCATTGCATACTACTTGAAGCATCAGGTTTAACACAACATATCCAACATGGAAGGGTTCACCTATGAAAAACTGTCCAAGCAAGAAGAGATTCATGCCACTGACATGGTCTCTATGATCCTCTACAGGCAAAATATTATAATGGATCATTTGGTAAAACACTCTGGCCCTAAAGTTCAAATCTTTATTTTTCAGCTTCAGGGGTAAATTGTTTGAATCCTTGGCAATCAATCGTACTGATTCCCTGCCCGCAGGCTTCGCAAGAAATGACGGAGTCATTGTGGCTTCAAAGTATCTCCGAGATCCATTTAAAAACTCACAGCAAAGGATTTGATGCATCATTTCCTGAGTGAGTTCAATATGTCGTCCATAGACATAGCTTCTGAGAACACGGGGTCTCGTAGAATGTTCTAGGTTGGCATAAAACATCTTAATTGATGGTTCACAATAAGGGGTTTCTGAATTAAATAACCCTATTAACCCAAATCTTACTAAAGGTTCTTCTAAATCCAATCCAGATAGATCCCGAAAAATTACTCCTCTAGACATAATAAGCGGTTTGAATTCGAAACTTTCATAGTACCTATTAAACGCTGCCTGGTTGATGAACTCGTGATTTGGCCATATAAGAGGAGGAGGAACTGAGACGGACTGCGCATCCACGGTATGGGAAGTCTTCTGCTTTTTCCTTGAGAAGACTTATGGAGCACGAGAAGAAGATGCCATTGATAGTCACCTGGGGTTTTGAGATGGAGAGTAGAAAGATTCGTGATTAGAGTTGAGTATCAGCGAAGAGTAGAAATTGCCGAACGAGGGAAAAGGACGCGAGAGGTTTTAGAAGTGATTTTTTAAAGTTGGGGATTTTGAGCCCTTTCGAAGGAATTCAGTTCAGTGGGTGAATGTCCATAGTCAAAGTCCATTGACAACGTCCATTGTTAACGTCCACGGTCAACGTCCATAGTGACCACGTCCATGCCTTCATTGACCAATCTGCTCTATTGCTTAATATTCTCCAACAGAAGAAGAACCTCAGCTTTTCTCAATCCGAATGAGACCTAACCTTATTCTAATATTAGTGAAGGTCTTTTCATCTAATGGCTTAGTGAAGATATCTGCTAGCTGATCAACAGAATTAACAAATTCTAAGGTGATATCTTCTTTCTGAACATGATCTCTAATAAAATGATATCTAACCTCAATGTGTTTTGTTCTAGAATGTTGGATAGGATTCTTTGAGATGTTAATGGCGCTGGTGTTGTCACACCGAATGGGAATCTGTTGAGCTCCGACCTGCAAATAGGACTCAAGAACTTGAAGAAGACCGTTAGCTCCAGGTGACACAAATCCGAGTAAATTCAAGAATGAAAAATGTAAAAGAAATATCTAACGTGCTCGAAATTTAATGAAATTTTAGGTGAATCTTGTGAAGTGAGTGAGGTGTGTGCTGGTGAAAATCGTGGTCCAGATTCATTAAGATGAAGGATTTATGGACTATTTTCTGAGAATCGGCCGGTGAGTGCTTCAATGGAGCTTCCGGCAAGAGTTTCTTCCAAGGAAGATAACTCAATTCAAGGAATCGGTTATGGCCACTCCTTGCTGTTTTCCGCTCTCAAAAGAGTAGAGAAGGAGGTGGCAAAATCCACTCCAACTAGCTACCAAGCTAGAAGAATGGTTCGGGGGCGCAACCCCTCGGTTGTTGTCAATCGAGCTTACCTTGGAAGCTCCTTGCTTCAAGCTTCTTCTTCTATTGAGAGAGAAATCTGTGGGTGCTCATAAATCAACCAAAAAAAGTTATAAACACCAATGCCATGAATATATAGACCTAATGGTGGGCTTGGACTTGGGCTTGGGCTTGGAAGGGGAATGATGGGTCATCATGTGGGCTTGAGCCATGTCTTCAACTTCAATGGGCCAAACCAAGCCACCAACTAATCCTATCATTCATCTAATCCTAACATCCATCTAATCCTAACATGAATATAATAAAGTTTAAACCTGAAGGCCAACGTTTGCCAATAAGTTCCAAAATTTCAAAAAAAGCAACAAATATCAAAGCTCGGGAAGACAAATTCCCATGTGAGCATTAAGGTGCCTCTTTAGTCTTTCCACATGAGAATATGCTTTGGTTGGTCAACGTCCCCAGCTTTAATCTCCCACTTCAAGTCGTCCACGGTGTCCTCCAAGTCTTCACACGAACCATGACCTACAAAAGAGACAAGTGTGTTAGTAAAATTGTGGACTCGGGTATGGGATCGTGTAATGGGCCTACGGGGCACATCATCCTCCCCAGATGATTGAGGATTTGACCTCAAATCCTTTAAGTCAGGCCTCTCAGAGTTTTCGTCATCGCTTATATAGGGTGATCGCTTATATAGGGTGATAGGTCCATGACATTGAACGTTGCCGATACTCCGTAATCTCCAGGCAGTTCAATCTTATAAGCGTTGTTATTGATCCGCTACAACACCTTGAAGGGTCCATCCGCACGAGGAAGAAGCTTAGATTTTCTTTTGTCGGTGAATCTATCTTTTCATAGGTGCAACCAAACCAAGTCTCCTTCATTGAAGATAACCTCTTTTCAGCCTTTGTTTACGCGTTTGGCCACGCTCGTATTTCTCTTCTCGATGGCTTGACGCACGTTCTCATGTAATTTCTTAATTTGTTCGGCCTTGTTTGCTCCTGATGGGTTAGCCAGTTCATTAATGAGTAACAGAACAAGGTCCAACGGTGTACATGGGTTAAACCCATAGGCAACATCAAAGGGCGTTTGCTCAGTAGTAGAATGAAGGGTGCGATTGTAGGAAAATTCCAATCCGGGAAGGACTACATCCCAACCGGATAGTTTCTTACCTACAAGACTGCGTAAGAGGGAGCCTAAGGTCCTGTTAACAACTTCCGTTTGCCCATCAGTTTGGGGGTAGAAAGATGTGCTAAAACACAGCTTCGTCCCCAACTTCTTCCACAAAGTGGTCAAGAAGGAGCTCAAAAATTTAGTGTCCCGGTCCGACACTATGGAATGCAGTATACTATGTATGCGAACGATTTCTTTGAAAAATAGGTCAGCTATAGAAAAGGCATCATCCGTTTTTGCACAAGGAATGAAATGTGCCATCTTAGAGAAACGATCCACAACCACCATGATCGAAATCCTTATTACGAGCAGTTCGTGGCAATCCCAAAATGAAGTCCATACTAACTTCAGTCCAAGGGTGCGAAGGAATGGGTAAGGGCATATACAAGCCTTGTGGTAGAACCTTACTCTTGGCTTTCTTGCACACGACGCATGTCTCCACCATGCGGTGCACGTCTCTTTTCATATGTGGCCAAAAGAAGTGTTCCTTAAGCATATCGAGGGTCTTCTTCTCCCCGAAATGACTCGCTAATCCTCCACAATGGGCTTTTTTTACAAGACTTCGCCTCATGCTTCTTTGCGGTATACATAATTTTCCCGCCCTTAGTAAATAGCCGTCCATAAGTCGATATTCTCCTTCAGCCTTTTCCTCGCACTTGGTATAATAAGATCTTGTCAGGGTCAGATTGGTAATTATGCTTGATCCATTCAAATCCAAAGAATTGAGTCCCTAGCTCGGTAAAGAGAATGCGTTTCCTCAAAAGTGCATCGGCGACTACATTATTTTCTCCCTTCACATACTTCAAAATATACGGGAACCTCTCCAAATATTCTACCCATTTAGCATGCCTCTTGTTCAACTTATGTTGACTCTTAATGTGTCGTAAAGATTGATGATCAATATTGATAACAAATTCTTTTGACAAGAGGTAGTGCTGCCAATGTTCCAATGCTCTAATAACGGCATAAAAGTCCTTATCGTACGTGGAGTAGTTTAGCATGGCTCATTTCAGTTTCTCACTAAAGTATGCAATGGGTTTTCCCTCTTGCATGAGCACGGCTCCAATGCCAACTCTGGAAGCATCACTCTTAATTTTAAATACCTTGTTAAAATCAGGGAGTGCTAACACTGGCGAGTGGCATAGCTTGTCCTTTATTAGCTCAAAGCTCTTTTGGCAAGCCGGGGTCCAAGTAAACTCTTTTCCCTTCTTAGTGCAATCAGTGAGCAGTGAGACTATTAAACTAAAGTCTTTTATGAACCTCCAGTAAAAAGAGGCCAGACCATGGAAGCTACGTACTTCGGTTAAAGAGTTGGGGGTAGGCCAATCCTTAATTGCCTTGATCTTGTCAACATCGGCTTCCATGCCATCTTTAGCAATGACAAACCCTAGGAAATAAACTTTATCTTGCGCGGATGAGCATTTGCTTAAATTCCCAAATAATTGAGCTTTTCGTAGGGTTTGGAAAAGTACATTAAGATGGTTGAGGTGTTGTGGGAGATCTAGACTGTACACCAAAATATCGTCAAAATAGACAACAATAAATTTTCCTAGGAAATCTTTCAGCACGTGGTGCATAAGTCTCATGAAGATACTGGGCACGTTAGATAACCCGAAAGGCATCACCATCCACTCAAAAAGCCTGTACTTAGTCTTAAATGCCGTCTTCCACTCGTCACCTTCTTTCATTCTAATTTGGTGGTAACTGCTCTTAAGGTCCACCTTAGAAAATATTGAGGCTCCACTGAGCTCATCTAACATATCCTCGAGCCTAGGAATGGGGTATCTATATTTTACAGTGATTTGATTCACGGCTCGACTGTCAACGCACATCCTCATTGTGCCGTCTTTCTTGGGTACCAAAAGTGAGGGAACTGCACAGGGGCTCATTGACTCTCGTATGTATCATTTATCCAATAAATCTTGAACTTGATCTTGGAGTTTCCTGGTTTCTTCGGGGTTCATTCTATAGGCCGGTCTATTAGGTAGTGTGGCCCTGGGTATGAGGTCAATTTGATGTTCTATACCACGTAGAGGTGGTAATCCTTGGGGCAGTTCCTCAAGAAACACATCTTGGAATTGATTGAGCAACTTCTTTACAGGGTCAGGGATTACTCCTAGCTCCATAACTCTATCTCAAAATAGTATAAGGATCATGAGATCTCCTCGAAGCACCGATGCCTCTATCTCCGATCTAGTCATAAAAAGATTTGCTTTATTCTACGTTTCTTTTTTAGCGGCATCGTCATTGGATATTTCCTTGGGGGTCATAGGTGCTAACTTAATTGTTTTACCACCAAACTTAAGGGAATAGTAGTTAGAATATCCATCGTGGTTCATTCCTCGATCAAATTGCCAGGGTCGTCCAAGAAGCAAGTGGCTAGCACTCATGGGCACGACATCGCATAAAATAGAATCTTGATATTTTTCCATAGCAAAATCTACTCTCACTTGTCGAGAGACCTTAACATCATCCCTATCATCTAGCCATCGTAACTTATAAGGGTGGGGATGCGTAGTTGTCTCTAATCCTAACTTCTTAACTAACTCATCAGATGCCACGTTGGCACAACTTTCTCCATCTATAATTAAAGAGCATATATTATCCTTGATAACACATCTACTATGAAAGATATTCTCACGTTGGCAATTTTCTCCTGAATTCTTAGTCACAAGGACTCGTCTCCTAACCATCAACAAGGGTCCCTCAAGAGCGCGCACGACTTCGTCCTCAGTGTCACTCTCCTCGACATCTTTGTCCTCTACTCCTACCTCGTGGTCATCCTCACTCTCAACTTCTCTCGTATCTTCCTTGATAATCATCACCCGTCGATTCAGACATTGAGCCATATAATGACCTAGACCTTGACATTTATAACACTTGATTTCTCTCGCTCTAAGTGGGTTGGCTTTATCGACTAAGGTTTTGCTACTGGACTCCTTAAGTGGCCAACTAGGGTTAAAAGGCTTCTTTCCTTCAGCCTTGTCAAAGGGCTTGATTGGCGGGGGTGACTTAGGGGTGACTTTGGGTAGAATGTGGGGGGTAAACTTAGGAGGGTAGATAGATTTCCACTTTCTATTGAGTTGTCGCTCAATCGTCATGGCCATATGAACTATTGCATCTAAGGACTCTGCCGAGTGTATTTCAACGGTGTCTCCTATGTCTCTATTCAAGCCTCGAATGAATCTAGCAATAACCTGCTCCTCAGGTTCTTCCATATCTAATCGTATCCTTAGAGTTTCAAATTCGGCTAGGTAAGCCTCAACGGATCGAGTTCCTTGTCATAGGTTTTGGATTTGAAGGAATAGATCTTGACGGTAATAGGTGGGTATGAACCTCTTAGTCATGAGCGACTAAATTTCTCTCCATGTCGTAATGGGGGTATCTCCTATCCGTCGTCTTTGGAGCTTAATATTGGACCACCAAAGGGCCGCATATCCCGATAGCTCTACGGATACTAACTGGATCTTTACTTTATCGGAGTACTCATAATAGTCGAAAACTTTCTCTACCTTATCAATCCATTCAAGAAATGTATCTCCATCGCATGTCCCATCAAATGGGGGTATATTTAGCTTGACATTTTTAAGGTCCTCTTGATCCTTTCGTCTATTTGGTCGAAAAGTCTCTTCATCATCTAAGGTCCATTCTTCCTCATCCTCATAAAGCGAGTTTCTTCTCCTAGGATACTCAGGTCTTTCTTCGTCTGAGGTGGGATATGGTTCTTGAAATCGTCTCCTAGGATTTCCCGGTCTAAATCGAGGTGGGGGTTCTTGGGTTGCTTCATTTAGAATTCTCGTATTAAGGACTTCCATTATGTGTTTCATGCTAATGGTTAAGTCCTTAAGTTGTTGGCCTATATAGTTAACTTCTCCACTAAGTCCATCTAATTGTCCTTGCATGCTAGACTCTCCCTCTTGTGGGGTGTGAGTCTCGGGTTGGGGAATGTCCTTGTCCCGGTTCGGTTCTTGATTCATATCTTGGTTTAGCTCTCGGTTAATTGCACTCCTAGTCTTCATTCATGTGAATACTAAAGTTTTAGGAAGGAAATATTTATTAGGTTCAAGTTGATCACGGGTGTTAGGGAAGGTAAAGGTGGGGAACCTAACTAGAATTTCGACCTAAAAATTTTGAAACGCATTTTTGAGGGCTTAGACGACCATTTTTGGGATTCAAACCTGATTGTATCAAGCATAGCTGTGACATTGTTATAGATCTTTTCGATAGCTTCGATTTGCTAGGTGGCTCGTCGAAAACTGATACTTGTAGCCAAAGTTATGGCTGTTATAGTGGGGAAAGGTCAAATTCACTAACACACAAGTTTTAAATCCACTAAACAGAGATAATCGATTCGTACATGCTCTTTAACGTCTTAGTGAACTTAATACATATATTCCGAAACATGCAATTACAAGCAACTATCTTACCAACAAAACGTTTTTTTAATAAAAATCTCATCAAAGCACATAGTGAAAGCGACATAAAGCAACACCAAAAATAGTGGTCCAATTAGGTTGTGTACTTTCACTAGCATTTACTCATTTTAGCAAAATTTTACTTTACCAATGTAATTCAAATGAAAAGGTAAATATTCTCAACAGATTAATGTACTAAGACTGCATCAAAAGATCATTATAACATGAAGCTCGGATTTAAATATGCAACAGCATTAAACTATGACACTAAACAGCAACTTAAACCACTAAACAGCAACACGAAATGATGTTAATCAAACATATTTTTTAATACTCAGATCTATGATTATAACAACATGTTCTTAAGTGCTGGAAAAGTAAGATACACAACAGCCAAGTCAGCAAAACTAAAAAGAGAAAGAAAAACAGCAAGTACAAAGTTTGTTAGGGTTTGTTCTACCAAAAAGGGAAGGAAAACTTGTAGCACGAAAATGGTGGAAATGAAAACTTAAAAACTCATGCTCAAGTTGCAGACAACTAACAAAAACGTTCTGGAAATGATATTTGCAAGAAACTAAAAGAGAAGATAAGAAAAAACAGCAAGAACACAAAACCGAAAATGAAGAACAGCAAGCACCCGGTTTTGGTGCCTCGATTTTGGGCAACCAAATGGGTTTGGAAAACCAAACCGATCTGGTTTCCCTCACCCTAAGGGAGCTATCCAAGCTCTGATACCACCTATTGAGCTCCGACCTGCAAATAGGACTCAAGAACTTGAAGAAGACCGTTAGCTCCAGGTGACACAAATCTGAGTAAATCCGAGAATGAAAAATGTAAAAGAAATATCAAACGTGCTCGAAATTTAATGAAATTTTAGGTGAATCTTGTGAAGTAAGTGAGGTGTGTGCTGGTGAAAATCGTGGTCCAGATTCGTTAAGATGAAGGATTTATGGACTATTTTCCGAGAATCGGCCGGTGAGTGCTTCAATGGAGCTTCCGGCAAGAGTTTCTTCCAAGGAAGATAACTCGATTCAAGGAATCGGTTATGGCCACTCCTTGCTGTTTTCCGCTCTCAAAAGAGAGGAGAAGGAGGTGGCAAAATCCACTCCAACTAGCTACCAAGCTAGAAGAATGGTTCGGGGGTGCAACCCCTCGGTTGTTGTCAACCGAGCTTACCTTGGAAGCTCCTTGCTCCAAGCTCCTTCTTCTATTGAGAGATAAATCTGTGGGTGCTCATAAATCAACCAAAAAAAGTTACAAACACTAATGCCATGAATATATAGACCTAATGGTGGGCTTGGGCTTGGGCTTGGGCTTGGGCTTGGGCTTGGAAGGGGAATGATGGGTCATCATGTGGGCTTGAGCCATGTCTTCAACTTCAATGGGCCAAACCAAGCCACCAACTAATCCTATCATTCATCTAATCCTAACATCCATCTAATCCTAACATGCATCTAATAAAGTTTAAACAATAAGGCCAACGTTTGCCAATAAGTTTGAAATTTCAAAAAAAGCAACAAATATCAAAGCTCGGGAAGACAAATTCCCATGTGAGCATTAAGGTGCCTCTTTAGTCTTTCCACATGAGAAGATGCTTTGGTTGTTCAACGTCCCCAGCTTTAATCTCCCACTTCAAGTCGTCCACGGTGTCCTTCAAGTCTTCACACGAACCATGACCTGCAAAAGAGACAAGTGTGTTAGTAAAATTGTGGACTCGGGTCTGGGATCGTGTAATGGGCCTACGGGGCACATCAGAATCCTATCATATAAAAGATTTTAATCTTCTAGAGTTTGCTTCATCCTTAGCACTTGAGCACAACAACTACCAGCAGCAATATATTCACTCTTGGCAGTTGAAAGTGCTACAGAATTCTGTTTTTTAGAATACAAGGACACAAGCGATTCTCCTGAGAACTGACATGTTCCATTAGTGCTTTTTCTATCAACTAGACTTCCTGCATAGTCTGAGTCTGAATATCCAATTAAATCAAATGAGGTTCCCTTCGAATACCACAAACCTAAATCAGAAGTCCCACTTAAGTATTTGAAAATCCTCTCGACTGCACTAAGGTGGGATTCCTTAGGGGAAGCTTGAAACCTAGCACATAAGCACACACTGAATAAGATATCTGGCCTGCTAGCCGTTAGGTATAACAGAGAACCAATCATACATCTATACTTCTTAATATCCACACTTATCCTATTTTCATCTTTGTCCAGTTTGGTTGTGGTGCTCATGGGAGTTCTAGAGGACTTAAAAGAGTTTAACCCAAATTTCTTTAAGAGCTCCTTGATGTATTTTTCTTGACAGAAGAAAATGTCATCTGGAGTTTGACTAATCTGAAATCCTAAGAAGAATTTTAATTCCCCCATCATGCTCATTTCAAATTCACTTTGTATTAGGGAGGAAAACTCATCACACAGAGAGACATTAGTTGAACTGAAAATAATGTCATCGACATAGACTTGGACTAAAAGAATGTCTTTGTCCTTTTGCATGGTAAATAAGGTTGAATCTGTTTTGCCTTTTTTGAACTTCTTTTCCTCGAGGAAATTTTCCAACTTATCATACCAAGCTCTAGGAGTCTGTTTAAGTCCATAGAAAGCCTTTTTGAGCTTATATACGTGATCAGGTTTGTTAAAGACTTCAAATCCTAGGGGTTGTTCTACATAAACTTCTTCTAAGATATAACCATTTAAGAATGCACTCTTAACGTCCATTTGAAAGAGTGTGAAGTTTTTGTAGCAAGCATAGACTAAGTGCATCCTAATAGATTCTAGTCTAGCTACAGGTGCAAAGGTTTCCTCAAAGTCTATTCCTTCTTCTTGATTGTAACCTTTGGTAACGAAGCTAGCTTTGTTTCTAATAACAACACCATTTTCATCCAACTTATTCTTGAAAACCCATTTTGTTCCGATAATGGGATGATTGTCTGGTTTTGGAACAAGTTCCCAAACATTGTTCCTTTCGAATTGGTTTAACTCATCTTGCATAGCAACTATCCAATTTTTATCAAATTCGGCTTCTTCAAATTTCTTAGGTTCTATTTGGGAAATAAAAGCAACATTAACACTGAGATTTCTGAGTGAAGATCTAGTCTTTACTCCTAGGGAAGGGTCACATAGGACTTCATCTAAAGGATGATTTTTGACATATTTCCAATCTCTAGGAAGAGTAGCAGGTTTATCCTTGACTGGTACAAGTTCTAGAGAATTTGAGAAGGGAACTAATGAGTTTTCTCCTTGAATGGTTTCAGCAGGTTTGTCTAAGGAGAGAGAATCTAATTGCATTTCTAAGGTATTATCCTCATCCACGTTGATTGTGAGTTGAGGAGTTTCATCAAAAATGACATGCATAGATTCTTCTACAACAAGAGTCCTTTTGTTGAAGACCCTATAAGCCTTATTGGATAGGGAATAACCAAGAAAAATTCCAAGATCAGATTTGGAATCGAATTTTTCCAAATTATCCTCGGTGTTTAGAATAAAGAACTTACAACCGAAGGATCTAATGTACTTAACAGAAGGGGTTTTTCTATTCCACAGTTCATAAGGATTTTTCTCTAAAATAGGTCTTATGGAGACCCGGTTTAACACATAACAAGCTGTGGAGATAGCTTCAGCCCAGAAATACTTAGGAAGGGAATTTTCATTTAGTATGGTTCGAGCCAGCTCTTGAAGAGACTTATTTTTCCTCTTAACAACACCATTTTGTTGAGGGGTTCTAGGAGAAGAGAAATTGTGATCAATTCCATATTTGAGACACAAGAGTTCAAATTTTTCATTCTCAAATTCCCCACCATGATCACTACAAATAGCAACAATGGTGAGCTCCTTTTCATTTTAAACTATTTTCCTAAAGCTAGAGAAGGTATCAAAAATTTCATCTTTTGACTTCAGAAAGAATACCCAAGTGAATCTAGAGAAGTCATCTACAATGACAAATGCATAGTGTTTGCCTCCTAGACTAGCAATATTTGAAGGACCGAAGAGGTCCATATGGAGTAGTTGGAGAGGTTTGGATGAGGAAATTGCATTATTTGATGCAAAGGAACTTTTGACTTGCTTGCCCATTTGGCAAGCTTCGCAGACTTTATCCTTTTCAAAGGATATTTTAGGAACTCCTCTAACTAAATTATTCTTAGCAATCTTAGCTACAGTATCCATACCTACATGTCCTAGTCTTCTATGCCAAGTCCAACCATCATTAGAAGAATTAACAACAAAGCATTTCTCATCGACAGGCTCAAAATTATCCAGATCAATAATGTAAACATTTTCTTTCCTATAGCCTTTAAACAAAATATTGCTATTCGAAATATCTTTGATCACACATTCATTTGATTTAAATGTTACTTTATAACCCTTATCACACAGTTGACTAATACTTAGTAAGTTATGTTTTAGCCGTTCTACTAATAGCACATTTTTTATTACAGGGTTGGCAGGGTTACCTATATTGCCAATGCCAACAATTCTGCCTTTTTGATTTCTACCAAAAGTGATATTCCCTTTCTTCTTGTTGACAAAGGCAAACTTGGTTGAGTCTCCCGTCATGTGCCTCGAGCATCCACTGTCGAGGTACCACTGGTTTTTTGTGGGAGAAACTTCAACCTACAAAACAAAAGATCAAGTTGTCTTCTTTGGTATCCAAATCTTTTGGGTCCTAGAGTTAGGTCTAGTTCCCTTAGGAACCCATTGCAATCTCCTGCCAGGTTTAGTTTTTCCTAGTTTTAGAGGACATTCATAGGATTTATGTCCTACTTCATTGCATGCATGACAAGTAGAAGATTTAACAAAGAAATTCTTATATACTTTCTTTTTACTAAACCTATCATATCCTAAACCAGCTTTATCAAATGTAACTCTCTGGCTGCCTAATAGCATATTCAGGTTTTTGCTGCCATTAGTAAATTTCAGAACAATGTTATTTAAGTTTTCATTTCTACTCTTAAGATCAAATATCTATTTTTCATGCAAACTTATTTCTTTAGCATGCTTTTCAATTAGGTCGGAATTCTCCTTTTTCAATAAGATGTATTTAGACTTAAGTATACCAAATTGCTTAACTAAGTCATTAAAAGCATCAATCATATCACCATCATCGTCAGCTTCACTATCATTAGAAGAAATGTTAACCTCATTATCGTGTGCCATGAAATAGAGGTTGGCTACTTCCTCATCTTCTGAAGATGTATCACCCTCACTGTCATCCCAAGTGGCCTTTATGGCTCTTTTCTTGAATTTCTTGGGATTTTTCTTTGCTTGAGGACATTCAGCCTTGATATGTCCTGGCTTCCCGCATTCAAAACATGTGAGTTCCTTCTCCTTTTGAGGCTTCTCTCCCTTTGAGAATTTCCTCCCATGCATCTTTCTTTTCTGGTGAAACTTGCTAAATCTTCTAGTAATAAGAGCTATGTCCTCATCATCATCATCTTCCTCAGAGTCATCTTGTTTGCTCGAGGAAGCTTTGAGTGAAATATCCTTCTTTTTGCTGATCTCTTTCTCTTTGAGATCTTCTTTGTCATTGGCTCTCATGGTTATCTCATGAGTCATTAGAGAGCCAATGAGCTCTTCAAGCTTGAGAATCTTGAGATCCCGAGCTTCTTGTATAGCAGTCACTTTCGGTTGCCAGGCTCTTGGTAGGCATCGAAGGGTCTTTCTTACTAGTTCTTCACCTGAATAAATCTTACCAAGAGCTTTTAAGCCATTAGTAATGTTAGTGAATCGAGTAAACATAGATGAAATAG
Organism: Begonia masoniana; assembly: GCA_022432975.1. NCBI lineage: Eukaryota > Viridiplantae > Streptophyta > Magnoliopsida > Cucurbitales > Begoniaceae > Begonia > Begonia masoniana. The sequence continues at coordinate 6,088,887 of CM039507.1, forward strand.
ACTCATCCTTTTCCATCGAAAAAAGTTCATACTTCTGTACAAGCATACTTAGTTTACTCTCCTTAACCTGGTTTGTTCCCTCATGAGTAATCTCTAATAAGTGCCATATTTCTTAGGCACTATCATAACCTTGTACTCTATTAAATTCATCCCTGTTTAGAGCACAGTATAAGGTATTTACTGCTTTGGCATTTAAACTCAAGTTTTTCTTGTCTGATTCAGTTAGTTCGTGTGATTCTTTGGGAATACTAACACCATTCTCAGTTTTTACAGCTATGTATGGACCATTTTCTATAATATTTCATAAATCATAGTCCATAACTTGAACAAATATTCTCATCCTAGACTTTCAGTAAACATAATCATTATCATCAAAGAACGGAGGTCTAGTGGTATACTGGCCTTCTACACGTGTAGAGTTTGTGTTGAATGCCATTTTAACTATATCACAGTATATATCTAATTCACAAGTATGACAATATTTAACCTCGCTCTGATACCAATTGAAGGACCGTTATTGTCTAAGAGACGGGGGGGGGGGGGGGGGGTGAATTAGACTTTTTAAATCAATTTCTTAACCTAATTGTTTTCTCTCTTAGTATACGATTGCTAAGTTTACAGCAAACTAACAAGTAAGATAAAGAGATAGAGAGAGAGAAACAACATCAAGATTTTTACGTGGTTCGGCTAACTTTGCCTACGTCCACCCTTCAAGGATTTTCCCCTTGAAGATTCACTACGTCTCTTCCACGAGAAAACTTGATTGGACTTCACGGGCGCCAATCAACTGCCTTTACACTTTGATTGATCTTCACGGGCGTCAATCATAGCCTTTACACTTTTACAAGATGAATACAGTTTGCACACGGCTACACTCTCTCAACAGTATAAATCTCAAGTTAGGGAAAAGTAGAGAGATGTAGAAAATTGCAGAGTATTACAAAACTTTTGCTTGTGAGGGTTCAGAGAGAATTTCGGCAAAAGTTCTTCCCTCGAGCTTCATTCTTCGTTTTATACTTGCGTCTGTAATCTGCTCTTCATCCAGAAGGCTCCTTGTTTCCGTACAAAAAATGTGACCGTTGTGAATAGTCCGTACTCAGAAAAACTAGCCGTTGAGCTCTGGAGTCGCTATCACTTATGGGGGAAGATTTCGGTTGATGTTTTTCATTTGGACGACTTCGTGATTCTCTGGACGACGTTGATTTCGGTTGATGTTCAAAGTCTGGACGACGTTGATTTCGGTTGATGTTCAAAGTCTGGACGACGTTGATTTCGGTTGATGTTCAAAGTCTGGACGACGTTGATTTCGGTTGATGTTCAAAGTCTGGACGACGTTGATTTCGGTTGATGTTCAAAGTCTGGACGACGTTGATTTCGGTTGATGTTCAAAGTCTGGACGACGTTGATTTCGGTTGATGTTCAAAGTCTGGACGACGTTGATTTCGGTTGATGTTCAAAGTCTGGACGACGTTGATTTCGGTTGATGTTCAAAGTCTGGACGACGTTGATTTCGGTTGATGTTCAAAGTCTGGACGACGTTGATTTCGGTTGATGTTCAAAGTCTGGACGACGTTGATTTCGGTTGATGTTCAAAGTCTGGACGACGTTGATTTCGGTTGATGTTCAAAGTCTGGACGACGTTGATTTCGGTTGATGTTCAAAGTCTGGACGACGTTGATTTCGGTTGATGTTCAAAGTCTGGACGACGTTGATTTCGGTTGATGTTCAAAGTCTGGACGACGTTGATTTCGGTTGATGTTCAAAGTCTGGACGACGTTGATTTCGGTTGATGTTCAAAGTCTGGACGACGTTGATTTCGGTTGATGTTCAAAGTCTGGACGACGTTGATTTCGGTTGATGTTCAAAGTCTGGACGACGTTGATTTCGGTTGATGTTCAAAGTCTGGACGACGTTGATTTCGGTTGATGTTCAAAGTCTGGACGACGTTGATTTCGGTTGATGTTCAAAGTCTGGACGACGTTGATTTCGGTTGATGTTCAAAGTCTGGACGACGTTGATTTCGGTTGATGTTCAAAGTCTGGACGACGTTGATTTCGGTTGATGTTCAAAGTCTGGACGACGTTGATTTCGGTTGATGTTCAAAGTCTGGACGACGTTGATTTCGGTTGATGTTCAAAGTCTGGACGACGTTGATTTCGGTTGATGTTTTTCATTTGGACGACTTCGTGATTTAGTATCTGGTCGTCGTTGTTTTCGGTTGATGTTCAAAGTCTGGACGACGTTGATTTCGGTTGATGTTTGAAGTCTTGACGACGTTGATTTCGGTTGATGTTCAAAGTCTGGACGACAGCATTTTTCTTTTAACTGTGGACGACTGCGTCTTTCTTTCAAGCATGGGCGACAACATCTGTCTTTATTGTGGACAACGGCATTTGTCATTAGTGTGGACGACAACGTCTATCTTTCGCGTGAACAACTTCAACAGTCTCTTAACTGTGGACGACTACGTCAGTCTTTCGCGTGGACAACTGAGACCTTGGACGTTTACGTCTTTCTCTGTTTTTTTTTCACGTGGACGATTGACTTCGGACTACTAACACTTAGAAAAAAAATCGTCAGAAAACCTAATGCCCCTTTTTCAAAGGGCATTTTCAGATAAATGCAATTTATATCATAATCCAATTATGTAGTCCATGTATTCCAAATTAATTATCGGTTCACCAATTTCATGTTAATCATAATCATCCATATAAAACAGAATCATCAAAAAACATAATTACTTAAACACATTTAAGCTAACAGAAGGGGCAGAAGGAGAGGAGTTAGCAGTGTTTGTAAGAAGAGAGGTTGGTGTAGTGCTAGGTGGGGAATGAGAAGATGAGGAATTAAGAGGAGGAAATGGTAAAGTAGTAACAACGGGTACATGAGGAGACGGTAGAGTAAAAGAGGAGCTGGTAGGAAAGGGAGACGAGGTTTCATTAAAAACCACATGGCATGAGACATATAGTCGACCAGTTGTGAGTTAAAAGCAGATATAGCCTTTATGAGAGCTGCTGTAACCGAGAAAGACACAAGAACTCAATCGAAACTCTAATTTGTGAGAGTTGTACAGTCGTACGAACGGAAAGCACTAACAACCAAAAATACGAAGATGAGAGTAAGAGGGAATTTTGGTGTAGAGGACTTGAAATGGAGATTGATGGGAGAGAAGTTTTGAAGGAAGGCGGTTGATGAGGTAAACGACAGTGCTAAAGGCAAAAGGCCAGAAAGATAAAGGCATTGATGCTTGAGCAAGGAGGGTAAGACCAGTTTCAACAACGTGTCAATTTTTACGTTCAACACGACCATTTTGTTCGGGGGTGTATGACAAAGAAACTTCATGCAAAATCTCTTGAGTGGAAAACCATTTAGAAAGTGATCGAAATTCACCACCCCAATTAGATCGAACCCGTTTAATGTTGCAATCAAATTGAGTGGGAATCATTTTTTGAAATGTGATGAAGGTGTTATAAGCTTCATTTTTGGAATTGAGATGATAAATCCAAGTAAACAGAGAATAATCATCAATAAACAGAATAAAATACTTCACACCAGTAATAGATGAAACATGTGATGGACCACACAAATCAGTATGAACTAGATCAAACATGGAAGAAGCATGAGACATAGAGTTACAAAATGGTAATTTGTGAGATTTAGCTAACAAACATGCAGAACAAAAGTCTTTGAGTTCAGACAAATTACAAAGAGATAAAACTGATTTAACATCAGAGGAGGAGGGATGTCCCAAGCGAGAATGCCATGGGTTGGAATGGTTGCTGCAGACAATATGAAGCTGGGCAGAGAAGGTTCGACATGGAGGAGAGCAAACGCGATAAAGACCATTGTCAAGGATTCCCCGGAAGAGAATTCTGTGAGACACCTGATCCTTGACCACAAAAAAGGAAGAGTGAAACTCAATAAAGGCTTTGTTATCTAGACAAAGTTGTGAAACATTAAGTAAGTTTTTTTACAGAGAAGGAGAGTGATATACGGTTCGGAGAATTAAGCGAGAGAAAGAACTGTGTAAAGTGGCAGAACCAACATGAGAGATAGGTGAGAGTTTACCATTGCCGACTGTAATTTGATCATCACCAGAGTACGAGGAAGCTGAGAGTCCAGCATATTCAGGTCGGGTGTGAAATGGTGAGAGGCTCCAGAGTTCATGTACCAAGAGGGGTTGATGGCAGGGGATGCAAAAGGTGGTGGAGCAGATTGAGAGGGAAGGGTTGTTGGGCATTCAATAACCCTGCATTATTGTTTTGCAAGTCTTCTATGAAGACTATTTGCAGACTCAACAACTGATAATGCCCACGTGATGTGGCTCGCGTTGTCAACATTTTATTGGTGCACATTTAATGTTTGTAATTTGATGGAAGTTAACGATTGATGCATACAAGAGGAATGGTCCTCTCTCTCTCTCGATATAACCTGTGAGTTTTCTCCATCGAAACACACGGCTGAAGAAAAATAGAAAGTTGCAGAGAAAAGGGAGAGAAACCATTTTATCACCTTATGGACTCAGGTAAACTTCCATTTTATGTACGAAAGCGAGTGAAAAAAATCATGAAGCATGTTTCTCTCTTTCACTGTTAATTTTCTTCTATTATTAAAAGAGAAAGAAACAATCATGTTTATGTAATTTTTGCTTGCTATTAGATTTGTGAAAATCAATTGCTCTAACATCCTGAATCATGATGTTTTTATCCATAATGAAACTTATAGATCATGACTATAATAAAATGATTATTCATGAAAATTAACGAACATGTGGTATCAGAGCGAGGTTATGTTGGGCATTCAATAACCCTGCATTATTGTTTTGCAAGTCTTCTATGAAGACTATTTGCAGACTCAACAACTGATAATGCCCACGTGATGTGGCTCGCATTGTCAACATTTTATTGGTGCACATTTAATGTTTGTAATTTGATGGAAGTTAACGATTGATGCATACAAGAGGAATGGTCCTCTCTCTCTCTCGATAACCTGTGAGTTTTCTCCATCGAAACACACGGCTGAAGAAAAATAGAAAGTTGCAGAGAAAAGGGAGAGAAACCATTTTATCACCTTATGGACTCAGGTAAACTTCCATTTTATGTACGAAAGCGAGTGAAAAAAATCATGAAGCATGTTTCTCTCTTTCACTGTTAATTTTCTTCTATTATTAAAAGAGAAAGAAACAATCATGTTTATGTAATTTTTGCTTGCTATTAGATTTGTGAAAATCAATTGCTCTAACATCCTGAATCATGATGTTTTTATCCATAATGAAACTTATAGATCATGACTATCATAAAATGATTATTCATGAAAATTAACGAACATGTGGTATCAGAGCAAGGTTATAGAACTGTTGATTTTCCGTTATGGTTGTTAATTGTAAATCGTATGTTAATTTGCTGCATAATTGTTTTCTATCAAATAAATGTTTCCGGCCGGATTTACCGGATTTACTGTTTATGCCGGATTTACTGTTCATGCCGGTTTTACTGTTCATGCCGATTTTACTGTTCATGTCGGGTTTACTGTTCATAATAATAAAAAAAAATATTGTTTAAGTTTGAACAAATAAAATAATTATTGATGTTTATAATCTTTAATTATAAATATGACAATTATGTTTTGTCATTATTAATTGTTTAGATGAATGTTATTAATATTTAATTTGATATCTAAATTATGGTGATTTGTTAGTCACCAAAGTGGCCGAATCAGAATGTTTTTCAGATATAAAATTAAATCCATGTCATTACTCATTTTTTATGTGATGCTCAATAATGCAATGACATGATTGACATGAGTGTATTAATTTTCATGATTATAAAATATGTTGAATCGCCCAAAGGTGGATTGGTTATTTTATAATTATGAATATGATTGTGGTAAATTGATATGTCTTGAGTAGGTGTGTTTAGTTTATCCAAAGATAACAAACATGTCTATTTCGAGTATGTTAATTATCAATTATGTGAAATTTAAGATGAGCATCAATTATGTTAGAATTATGTATTGTTGTGTCACCCAAAGGAGAACTTCAATATATATTAATGATTGTTTGATTGCCTTACTCAAAGCATTAATGTATAATCGTGTTTTATATTTTGCAGCATCTATTCCTGTTGCTCTTCATTCGCAAGCCACATCTGTTGTGAAGTTTTCTGGTCTAAATTTCTCTGAATGGTGCGAACAAGTTCAGTTTCACCTTGGTGTTCTGGATCTTGATTTAGCACTTGTAAGTGAGAAACCAGCTGCTATAACTGAAACTAGTAGCACAGATCAAAAATCGTTCTATAATGCTTGGGAACGATCAAACAGACTAAGCTTAATGTTTATGCGAATGACAGTAGCAAGTAACATCAAGTCCACATTTTCGAACACTGAAAGTGCTATGGAATTTATGAAATTTGTGAAAGAATGTTTTCAGTCAGAATCGGCTGATAAATCACTTGCTGGAACACTGATGGGTACTTTGACCACCATGAAGTTTGATGATTCACGTACCATGCATGAACATGTTGTCGAAATGACAAACATGGCAGCAAGATTAAAATCTATGGGAATGGAAGTGAACGAGAACTTCCTAGTGACATTCATCCTGAACTCCTTGCCTCCTCAATATGGCCCATTTCATATGAGCTATAATACTATGAGGACTAAATGGAATGTGCATGAATTACAAAGCATGCTCATTCAGGAAGAAGCAAGGCTAAAGAAACCAGGAACTCAAGCTGTCAATCTCATGAATTATGAAGGAGCTGGAAAGAAACCAGGAAAGAAAGGTGGAAAGGGTAAGAAAGGACTATCATCGGTAGCTCAGTCCTCTTTCCAAATTCACAAGAAGGAACAGAAGAAAGATAAGTGTCATTTCTGTGAAAAACAAGGATACTATCAGAAAGATTGCCTGAAACGTAAGGCATGGTTCGAAAAGAAAGGTAAGCCTACTGCTTTAGTATGTTTCGAATCAAATTTAACTGAAGTTCCTTGTAATACTTGGTGGATTGATTCTGGTTGTACCACTCACGTTTCTATTACGATGCAGGGATTCCTTACGACCCAAACCATAAGCCCAAATGAAAGATATATTTATATGGGCAATCGGATGAAAGTTCCAGTTGAAGCTATTGGAACTTACCGGTTAATGTTGGACACCGGACATCAATTAGATCTTTTTCAAACTGTTTATGTTCCATCTGTTTCTCGTAATTTAGTTTCATTATCGAAACTTGATACAGCTGGATATTCCTGTATGTTTGGGAATGAATGTTTTAGTTTGTATAAAGATAATGTTCTTGTTGGTACTGGTGTTTTATATGATGGTTTGTACAAGTTAAAGCTTAATTATTGTTTTGCTGAAACCCTTGTAATTGAGCATCGTAATGTTGGAACGAAACGTGGTATAATGAATGCATGTTCTGCTAATTTGTGGCATAAACGATTAGGTCATATATCCAAAGAAAGAATGGAAAGATTGATAAAGCAATCAATTCTTCCAAATTTGGATTTTACTGATCTAAATATTTGTGTTGATTGTATTAAAGGAAAGCAAACGAGAAATACAAGTAAGAAAGTAGCCACAAGAAGCAAACAGCTCCTTGAAATCATACACACTGATATATGTGGTCCTTTTGATGTTCCATCTTTTGGTGGAGAAAGGTATTTTATCACTTTTATTGATGATTTTTCACGTTATGGTTATATCTATTTACTGAAGGAAAAATCTCAGTCAATAAATGCTGTTGAAGTGTTTGTTACTGAGGTTGAAAGACAATTAGATAGAAAAGTGAAAATTATGAGATCTGATAGAGGTGGTGAATATTATGGAAGTTATGATGAAAATGGACAACATCCAGGTCCATTTGCTAAATTCCTAGAAAGTCGTGGTATTTGGGCGCAATACACAATGCCAGGAACACCAGAACAGAATGGTGTTGCAGAAAGGCGTAATCGTACGTTAATGGATATGGTTAGGAGTATGTTGAGTAATTCATCTTTACCCTTGTCATTGTGGATGTATGCTTTAAAGACTGCTGTATATTTATTAAACAGGGTTCCTAGTAAGGCAGTTTCAAATACTCCATTTGAACTGTGGACAGGTAGGAAACCTAGTTTAAGGCATCTGCATGTTTGGGGTTGCCCAGCAGAAGTAAGAATTTATAATCTACATGAAAGAAAACTGGATTCAAGAACAACCAGTGGTTTCTTCATTGGTTATCTAGAAAAATCAAAAGGGTATAGATTTTATTGTCCTAGCCATAGTACGAGAATAGTTGAAACTGGGAATGCTAGGTTCATTGAAAGTGGTGACATCAGTGGGAGTTTGGAACCACGTAATGTGGAAATTCAAGAAGTTATGGTGCAAGTTCCAATACCAATAACTTCTGCTCAAGTTGTTGTTCCAACAGTTATTGATACATACGAACAACAAATTAATGATCAAACTCCAGATAATGAAGTTGTCACGAATGAACCTATCAGAGATGAACCACAAGAAATACCATTAAGACGATCTGTAAGAGAAAGAAGATCTGCTATTTTGAATGATTATGTGGTTTATCTTCAAGAGTCCGAATGTGACTTAGGACTTGATGATGATCCAGTTTCATTTTCACAGGCCATAGAAAGTGAAAATTCTGATAAATGGTTAGATGCCATGAAAGATGAGTTAAAATCAATGGAACAGAATGAAGTTTGGGAACTCATCGAATTGCCTGAAGGTTGTAAAAGAGTTGGGTGTAAATGGGTCTTTAAGACCAAACGCGACTCTAATGGCAATATTAAACGAAATAAAGCCAGACTTGTTGCCAAAGGTTTTACTCAGAAAGATGGTATTGATTACAAAGAAACCTTTTCTCCTGTTTCGAAAAAGGATTCTTTCAGAATTATTATGGCAATGGTAGCTCATTATGATTTAGAGCTCCATCAAATGGATGTGAAAACTGCTTTTTTGAATGGGACTTTAGAGGAGGATGTTTATATGGACCAACCTGAAGGTTTTGTCCTTAAAGGACAAGAACACATGGTGTGTAAATTAAAGAAGTCAATATACGGACTTAAACAAGCTTCCTGACAATGGTATCTTAAGTTTAATGATACCATTACCTCATTTGGATTTAAGGAAAACATCGTTGATCGGTGTATATATCTAAAGGTCAGTGGGAGTAAGTTTATATTTCTGATTCTGTATGTTGATGATATCTTGCTAGCTACTAATGATCTTGGCCTAATGTACGAAACCAAGAAATATCTCGATAGAAACTTTGAAATGAAAAATATGGGAGAGGCATCCTTTGTGATTGGAATTGAAATATTTCGGAATAGATCACAAGGATTGTTGGGATTGTCTCAGAAAGCCTATATTAATAAAGTTCTAGAGAGATTCAGAATGGACAAATGTTCGGCAAGTGTTGTTCCAATTCAGAAAGGAGATAAATTTAATCTCAATCAATGTCCAAAGAATGAATTGGAACGTACACAAATGAAAGACATTCCTTATGCTTCTATTGTGGGCAGCTTGATGTATGCACAGACTTGTACCAGACCCGACATTAGTTTTGTTGTCGGCATGCTGGGACGGTATCAAAGTAATCCAGGCATAGTGCATTGGAAAGCTGCAAAGAAAGTCCTTAGGTACCTACAAGGAACGAAAGAACACATGCTCATTTATAGACGATCTGATCATCTGGAAGTGGTTGGATATTCAGATTCTGATTATGCTGGATGTGTGGATACCAGAAAATCCACGTTTGGCTATTTGTTCCTTTTAGCCAATGGTGCAATCTCATGGAAGAGTGCGAAGCAGTCTGTCACTGCTACGTCTACTATGGAGGCTGAGTTTGTAGCATGTTTTGAGGCTACAATTCAGGGTTTATGGCTGCGGAACTTTATTTCAGGACTTGGAATTGTTGATAGTATCGCCAAGCCGTTGAAAATTTATTGTGACAACTCCGCAGCAGTCTTCTTTTCTAAAAACGACAAGTATTCCAAAGGTGCTAAACATATAGAATTGAAATACTTGGCCGTTAAAGAAGAAGTTCAGAAACATAGGGTGTCAATCGAACACATTAGCACTAAACTTATGATCGCGGATCCGTTGACTAAAGGATTGCCACCGAAGACATTTACGGAACATGTCGAACGTATGGGCATTTCTGAAAGTTAACTGTATTTTTAAGTATGTGTTCTTTATGTACTAGACACTCTTGAGCTCCTTATTGATAGTTTCTGATATATAGTTATGAATCTTATTTAATTATAATGAATGCATTCATAATGCCATTATGCACTGATGAAGTCATAAACAGGATTTGTCTTTGAGAAAGACACTAAGGTGGACCATTATGTTATTCCTTTTAGTGATGATGTTGAGTATAAAATTAGTATGTGATACATGGAAGGAATTGTGTCGATAAAATGACATATGACCGCTATGATCCATATTAATCACATACTCAATAATGATGTTATATTGTATCAATATAAAGTCGGATTTGATAATATTATTTGAGCCAAGTGGGAGAATGTTGGGCATTCAATAACCCTGCATTATTGTTTTGCAAGTCTTCTATGAAGACTATTTGCAGACTCAACAACTGATAATGCCCACGTGATGTGGCTCGCGTTGTCAACATTTTATTGGTGCACATTTAATGTTTGTAATTTGATGGAAGTTAACGATTGATGTATACAAGAGGAATGGTCCTCTCTCTCTCTCGATATAACCTGTGAGTTTTCTCCATCGAAACACACGGCTGAAGAAAAATAGAAAGTTGCAGAGAAAAGGGAGAGAAACCATTTTATCACCTTATGGACTCAGGTAAACTTCCATTTTATGTACGAAAGCGAGTGAAAAAAATCATGAAGCATGTTTCTCTCTTTCACTGTTAATTTTCTTCTATTATTAAAAGAGAAAGAAACAATCATGTTTATGTAATTTTTGCTTGCTATTAGATTTGTGAAAATCAATTGCTCTAACATCCTGAATCATGATGTTTTTATCCATAATGAAACTTATAGATCATGACTATAATAAAATGATTATTCATGAAAATTAACGAACAAGGGTAGCAGAGAAGTTGCGGGGAAGATTAGTGGTTGGTTGGTACTGGAGATTGGTTCTATGATAGCACACATTAGCAGTGTGGCCAGGCTTCAGGCAAATTTGGCAGTGAGGTTTGAGTTGGGATTGGGTTTGATGAGAGAATGGTGCAGAAGAACGGGGTGAACGGGTAGGCAGTAAAGGACTAGAAAATGAGGGACGAGGCCCTCGGGGTCGGTTGGGGATGAAAGAGGAATGAGGTCCAGAAGGAGAGGAGAACCTGGATTTGGATTTGTTGATGCCCATATTTGTAAAGTTGGCTTGAAGTGAATGCAGGGAGGCTGTAGCGGTCTGTCGTTCCAGGTGGACTTCATAGCTTAACAGCAAGCTATTCAGCTCTTCAACTGTTGGTTGATTCGTGTGGGTGGAAATCGAAGTCACGAACGGGTTGTATTCAGCTCCTAATCCATTCAGAAAGTATAGAATTTGATCCTTAACTGGTTATCCTACTGCTGCAAGCGTATTGCAGATGCTTCTGAATTTTTGTACATAGGTCATTCCATTGAGTCCATCCTTACGAAAGCTTTGTAGGCTTGTGCAATGTTCTGCAATCCGGGCAAAGGATGAAGCAGAATACTGTTGTTCGAGTGCCTCCCAGATTTCAAATGCTGAAGAGTAACCTATCAGTTGTCCAAGCATTTGTTCTTGAACCGACGCATAAATCCAACTCATTATCAGACTATTGTATCTCTGCCAAGTGAGAAAGTTTGGATTTACGACATGAGGGTGAGCTTCATCGTTTCTGGAGGGACATGGATGAGACCTAGTGAGGAAATATTCTAGGCCGTTTGCAATGACAACGTTCCGCAGTTGATTTTTCCAGATGAGAAAGTTTGAATCGTCGAGTTTAATTCTCAGTGGTTGATTTACAGAAGGCTAATGGGGAAGAGACGGCAGAGGAGAGGTAGATGATAAATGTGCATCTACTGTTGTGCTTGTGACGAAGCCATTTTCACAAGGGAATGGTTGAAACCGACGAGGAGCCGTTTATAGCTCTGATACCATGTTAGATTTGAGAAGAAGAAGGAAAAGAACAGAGAGAGTGAAGAAGAAGATTTGTATTCATCTTTGTAAAACGTTAACCAAAAATACAGAGTATATGCCCTAACAATTACAGAAGACGTAAAGAAAAGAAATGGGCCGGACCAAGAGTGGGTCCGGTTCAGCCATATGGTTCAACAGTTGGCAGCATATATACGCCTCCTGGAAAATTTTGTTATTTGATTTCTCAATCACCACAATCACGGGAACGACAAAGATTACAAGCAGAATTGGGAAGGAAGTTCAACATAGGGGCTAAGGGATTTGTTCTTTCTAAAGCAGAAGAGGCCAGGATTGTTGTTTATCAGCCTTCAAATATTTGGGGTTAGACCCATACACGGGATTTCTACCTATAGTCAATAATACATTGGGTCATAAACATTTGTTTGCTATTACAGTTGTAGTAAAGGACATTTTCCATGTGCCTTGTTTTCTGCTGAAATCTGCTCCAATAATTATCTATATTACAAGATATTCAAGAGCTACATGGATGAGTTTTTATGGCCCATCAAGTCAAAGTCGTTGTCGAGAGGAGGAGAGCACCTTGTCGGGCGGAATCTGGCACCGAGAGGGCGCATTCCATTGCTGGCCGAATGATTTTTGGAGGTGGTTCGGAGTGTCCAAAGGTGGCTTGATGTTTTTTGAGCGCTGCTCAATAATTTACGAGGGCGACAAAGAGTTTTTCAATGGCTATTCTTAGTGGGTTTTAGCGGCTGTGAAGCTTCTCCCTAATATTTTTGAAAAGAAGGCCAAACTTGCGTGGAAGGGATTGAACAATGACGCGAGCTCAAAAGTTGGGCTCAAAGAAGACAGGCATGAGATGATTAATTGTATCTGGATATCCACTATGAGCTATTTTGTTTGGACACAAGAAAATCAAGGAAAACCGGTTCATATGAATTGATTGGATTCATACTAACGACCTTGAGGATAAGATCCAACTCGAAGGGGGGGGGGGGGGGGGGGGGGTGGGGGGGGAGTATTGAAGAGTTGTTTTGGTAAATTAGTTTATGTTTTTGGTGGGTCTATTTTGTGGGTAATGGTTATTTTTGTAATGCTTTATTGAAAAATAGACTGTTGTTAAAGGAGGAAAGAGAGTTTATTATATAGGAGGGATAAGGGCCAAGAGAGGGGTTCAAATATTTTGTTAAGAAATTAATTATGTTATTTTGTCTATCCAAAAAACAGTTCCTTCGAGTTTGTGGATTTTCTGAACTTGTCTTGTGATTTTTTATTTGCTTGTGTTGTGTGTTTTGCTTCTTGATTAGTGCAAAAAACTACCAGATTACTAAGAAACTATCAAAAAAAGGAGATATAGTGTAACAAATGACAATAAGAATTCTAGCCAAGCTAGCTAAATATTTGTATGAAAAACTCAACGAAAGAATAGAATTATGATAGTGTTCGAGCATAATTTTTGTAAAAGTAAATAAAAAAATGTGATTTAATGTATATAAAAAGAAGGAAATAAGAAAAGAAATAAAGAAGGAAAATAGAAAGGAGGAAAAAAAAAATATTAAAAAAAAGGAGGGGAGGGTTGAGTTTTGGGAGAGAGAGGTAACAGTTAAAGAAGATGAGGGATGATGAACGGATGATGGATGCACGTCGGAAATAGGGAAACAAACGAAGGAAGAGAAAAACTATAAATAAAGAGGATATGGACTTTGAAGATTTGGGTTGAAAAGTTAAAATTTTAATGGGTTGGGTTAAGGATTCTAATGTATAATTAAGAATTGGGCTCTGGGGGGCGCTGCAAGCTTTGGCTGTGGGCGAAACTAATGAGCCAGACCCATCGAGCTCGTGAGCTAGCTCAGTCCCAAGTGGGTTCGTGAGCTTGAGATGACAGTCTTGACTCGGCTCGTCATCTGGGATCGAGCTAGGCCTGACTCGTTATTGTAACTAGGGGTGGGCAATCTTCGGTTCGGTTCGGTTTTGGACCGAACAGAACCTACCTTTTCGGTTTCGGGTTCAGGTTTCTGAACCCGAACCCGAATATCTTAAAACAGACCCGAACCTAAAATTTCGGTTCGGTTCGGTTCGGGTCAAGTCGGTTCCAATCTATGAACACTATAATAAAAAAATTAATGAAACTTAATATATACACACAAGTACGATTAAAAAAAAATATAAAACCATACTGTTGTTGTGCCAATTGCCAAAGTACTCCTCCTGGTACAAGTACGATTAAAAAATAACTATAAAACCATATCATCCATTTGCAGCTTTCCTCGCCTAAATATAAAACCTTACTGTTGTGTCAATTGCCAAAGTCTCCATTTGCAGCTTTTCTCTGCCCCAGGGGCCGCCAAAACCAGAAAAATAAACTAGATGCTACCACTAGATGCTACCACTAGAGTATATGTAGTCTGTAGACCTGTAAATAGTAAACATCAAATAAATACAATTAAAATTTAAATCAAATAAATAATAGCCATGCACAAAATCAAAATTCTACCAATGAAGAGGTTCTCATCCAACTTGTTCCAGACATCGGCCCTAATTTATACTAGTACATAAATACAAAATTATAAACACAGAGCAAGTAAACAGCTTAAGTAAAGTAATTCTATATAAGTGTACAGGAAGACTTTATCAATGACACTTGCAGATCTGGATTATTCAAGTCAAATTTCCAGCCACTTGGTAATATTATCAACTACCAACTGTTTTGTCCATTAATAAAAATATTAGACTAGTAGTACTGTAGTACCACAAATTAAACAATTAACAAAGGACGATACTATAATTCTAACAGAATAAATCTAACAAACTAAAAAAAAAAAAGTTGTCGTCTGTCAAAATAAATCTAACAGACTCCGAAGGGCGAAGACAACTACAGGAAGACTTTTTGATCTCTATGAATACCTGCTCTATAGTTGTCGTCTGTCGCTCGCTGGAGCACCAAGGAGTCGTCTGTCGCCGAGGAGTCGTCTCGTCGGTCGTCTGTCGCTTCGTCGAGGAGTCGTCGGTAGTTTGTCGCCGCCGAGGAGTAGTCTGTCGCTTCGCTTCGCCGAGGAATCGTCTATCGCATTCGCCACTGCCCTGCCCTAATTCCTAAACCAAAACTCAATCCCGACGGCGACATCCCAAATATTTGTGTTACGGGTTGGGTTCGGTTTTCGGGTTGGGTTCGGGTTTGACTGCCAACCGAACCGAACCCGAACCAGAATAAGTGAACCCGACCCTAAAACATAAAAATTGATTTATGTATTGAACCAAACCGAACCGAAACCTCGGTTCGGTTCGGTTGCTTGGGTCGGGTTCGGTTCTGCCCAACCCTAATTGTAACGAGTCGAGTTGAGCCGAGCCGACCTAGGTCTGCTAGTAAGAGGCTAGCCCGCTTGTTTGTCATCACTATCATCCTCTACAATTCTACAACTCTACAACGTTTCTTCTTTGACTTGGAGTTTACCTCCTAATTTGGTTGACTTAGGTCCTTCAACTCCAAAATAGCAATTGACCCTTCTTTATCTTCGAAGTTTAGAGACTCTATAGCTATAGTTTTATCTTTCGTTGCAGGCAAAATAAAATGATTAGTAGTCCCCTTGCTTGGACTCGGGTTAGAGGTAGTGTTGGCGCATTAGAAATGGACAAATGTTGGCTTTGCATCTCAAACCAAAACCTTTGGTTGCTATTTTTAAGTAGATTTTAAGAGCCCATTTAAAAAAAAAAAAAAAGGAAGGAGTTGAGGAATTAGAAGGGTGCATATATTGATGCTGCTGTGTGATTTATAGCAGGTTATCAAATTGTACTGAGAAATTATCAAAGATTGAATGGTTATCATCGTGAAAGAGCTAATAGTATGATACCTTGTGTGATTTTGATGGTGAGAGTTATTGTCTCCTGTCTACGTAATTATTTCTTCATTTCTGAAGTACCCTTTTGTTTCAGTAAAATATTCTGTTGCAAGAAGAGAAATTGGAGTTATTTGCTGCAATTTTTGGTTGGTAGATGATGATGATGATGAGGTTGTCATGCCATGTTAGATGAAATGTGATGTCGGGAGAAATGGAAAGAAGAGAAGATGGTTGGAGAGATGTAAAAGGGCATTGATTATCCAATCGCATCAAATTTCTTTCTATCCAGCTTCACAATCTCTCGTTTTAACTTTCCACTTCTCCCTTCCCTGGCATTATCTCAAGGGCCAAGCCGATTCTTAGGCCCATCACCGTACAATTTGGCGTTGCAACCCAAATAGTCTTTCCAACAGAACCGTCTTTTCTTTTTTTAATACAAAATACAAATTGGGGTCGGGCCTTAAGATGTCGGGATCGCGGCTAAAAGCCGGCATACCAGATTGTGGACCATTATGTTTTGTTTGAGTGGGGACAAAAAAGTCCGGAACAAGACCTATCGACCAAGCTTGGGACGAATTTCAATGGACCTGGCAGGGCCGGCCTGGTCCATTGGCCTAGGTGAGAAACATGCATCTTCATCGACAAACATAATTAATAATTTGGGTCTTCAATGAGTATGCAATCTTTAAGCGCAAATTGCAAGCCCATAACGCTATTTAACTCTTCCACTTCATTCAGGTAACATGACTTTATATGTGAAATTGACTAATCAACCGTGATCATGAAAACAAACTGAAGTAGGGTTGTGAACTAAAAACCCTACGGAATGGACTACTTATAAATTAAGTCAATTGGATGTAAACCAAAAAAGATACGTAAATTAGAAGTTAACTCCTAATCTTAAAATAGTAAAATTGACTTTTCACCGTGGAAGGTTGAAATTGAGTTTTGTGCTTCAAATTGCGGTTGAAAGTGAGTATTGTCCATTTAATCACACAAACGCACATATTAATACAGCTAGTAATATTGATTATAAAACCTAAAATTTCAATTTAATTAACTATTGTATTCAAGATTATTTATAAAACTCTTCTGAAATTTTACAAAAATATTTATTCAATTATTTTTCTTATATTTCTATTAGAAACTAATCAAACAACTTTATTAAGCATGCAAATTTCATAACGAGTGCAAATTTCATCATAATAAGATAATGAGTGTTGTTTTTATCCAATTTCAAACTTTAATTTCTTTTTCTAAATTAATTAGAATTCTAACCTATTTCAATTGGCGTTCAGTCAATCAAAATTAATTCAATTAGGATAAAATAAAAAATAAGAGTAAAAAGATTAAAAAGTGGATTCAATTTAAACCAATAGTTTGGATTCCATTAAACCCCCGACAAAAAGAGTTAGTTCATAGCGGAATTAAAAATTCAAACTTTACTTAAAGCAAACTTCAAAACAAACATGATTCCATGTAATGATCTAAAAAACAAATAAAAGAAATAAAGAAGAGAGGAGAAACGAGAAAACAAATCTATCGGGATCTAGATGTGCTCACGATGATCCATTCCCAAAATACGTCGAATCCTCCAAGTGATATTAGAGACAAAATTTAGTTTATTCTCCACGTTCCCTTATTTCTGCTAAAGACGCATAGTTACAGAGCCAAAGTTGTATCTCCAAAATTAGATATAAATCTTTGAAAATTGTGAGAATGTTGCAACATAATAGGAATAATGTTGAGGTCTAACTAAAAATGTCGTGGCTTTTTGGTCATGGAATTTCACGACATAATAGCGAACAACACCATTTTTCTTTTCTAAATTTCAAAACAATGTCGTCGTGGGCATGATTTCTGAAATCCAGCAAAACATAACTACGAATATCGTTGACTTTCTTAATTTTAGGAAAGAAATGTTGTGGCTTTGAATTTCATAATGTCATGGTGTAATTGCAACGACAATGACTTTCTAAATTTCCAAATCTAAACCGTTGTGGCTTATTGTCTGAGAGTGCGACAACTTTCTTAGTAATTTTTGAAATTTTTTATCTTTTTATTTTTTACTTGGCTAATATTTCAACTTTTTATCCTTGCAACTTGATGTTGAAATCATGGCTAGTTGCTTCCTTTTATTTTTCTTTCTTTGTTCAACTTTTGATCTTCATGCATAAATAACGAAAAATATATGCAAGTGACAAATTATTTTGACTTTTACATTAAGAGTTGACAAAACATGACTATTTAATAATATTTATAAAATCTATTATCAGTGTTGACTTGGAATTAAGGAGCGTGACGTGGTTTCGCTATTAGTTCAATGAAAATTTATTGATTAATGAGATTTTGACACATGGCCTAGATGAATTAAACTATTAATTATGTTTGATGTTAATAAAGTTTGGTTTTATTGTAAATAAGAGTAAACGATTTTTATGTAAGATAAATTGAACATAAATGTAAATTAACGTTTGAATAAATAAATTGATAACTGAAACTAAATAACACATCAGCTTGAAGATGTTTATCTGAGAAAGAAGGGACAGGAGAGAGGAGAGATGAGAGAAAAAGAGGAAGACAAACAAAAGAAAAAGGGTACATAACGCAGGATTCCGTCCCATTTTTGTGAACCTGACAAAGACAAAAAGCATTTTTAGTTATAAAATCTCCAAGCCAAACCAACACTTTACTCTTTCAATTTACGAATATATGCATGAAATATATTAAATTCAAAAAAATTCTGGACGTAAATGATATAGAAATGTTCCTGACATATGTAATATGTATGTTATGATGCTTGGAAAATGAAAAATTGGTTGAGGATAGAAAGAAATTCGATTGGGGAATGAAGGAAACCCAAAATCGTCTGTTGGAGCATCACACCGCTCATAGGGAGGGCTTTAATGCTCAATGGGAGCACTCCAACGTTCAAATCATATGTGCAAATAGACATGATTAACGAGCGATCCGAGCCGAGCTGAGTCAGAAGTAGTCCGGCTCATCGAGCCTAACGAGTTAAACGAGTCGAGCCTACCGAGCCTAACGAGCCGAGCCTAACGAGCCAGCCTAAAAAAAATTTCAACCCGAGCCGGCTCGCGAGCCACGAGTTAAATGAGCCGAGCCGAGCCGGCTCAACGAGCCTACCGAGCCTTAACAAGCCGAGCCTAATGAGCCGAGCGTATATAAATATTTTCAATTTATGAGTATGACTGTTAATATAAGTTTTTTAAAAAAAAATTATGTAAAATTATAATAAGTATTAATAATTATGTTAACGATATTTACTCATTTAATTTAAAAATTAGTTATGTTAAATAAAAGTATATAAAATTGAACATATGACCGTTGCTCTCTCTCTCTCTCTCTCTCTCTCTCTCTCTCTCTCTCACAAAGTTGCAAAACAAAGACTCAAAACACAGAGAAAGACAATCTCTCTCTCCCGATTTTGCACTTGCACCGTTACACAGTTGCACGTCTCTCTGTTTCGCACTGATGAAGACGACGAAGAGTGAGTGAGAGACAAAGAACCATGGACTATAATCCTCATCCACCATCGAGCATCCTCATCCTCCATTGAAGGACGAAGACAACCCAGTTGCAGAAATCGAAACCGCCGGCGCCCTCTCTCTATTTCGCATGTTTCTGGCTCGGAAGTTTCATGGTAACTAGTCCATCCTCCATTGAAGGACGAAAGAAGACAACCTAGTTCGACTTCGAGTTCGGGCCATGGAGGCAGCCAGGATGGCGGCAGGAGAGGAGTCTGGTAAGTTCGACTTCGAGTTCGAGCATTCCCATCCTCCGGCGGGCGCTGGCTACGGGGTGGGCTCGCGAGCCAGCCCGCCGAGCCAAACGAGCCGGTCCGTTGGCCGGCTCGTTTGGCCAGATCTTTCCCGGGCTCGCGAGCCCAGTTGCTAGGCTCGGCCCAGACCGCGTATTTGGACTGGGCCAGGCTCGGCTCGCTACTGTAGCGAGCCGAGCCAACTTCAGGCTCGGCCCGCCACTGTAGCGGGCCGAGTGGGCGGGCTGGCTAGCCAACTCTATGTGCAAAACACTTTATGGGCACTATAGTGCCCAGATTTTAAAACTTGCAAAAATATTATGGTTTCATGAGTTATTAGTATCCATTTTTGGTAAAACCTAGACACGATTGGAGAATATCTAAACAAAGGCATTGACACAAATTATACAATAAGACAAATTGGATGGTTCATATTACACTTAACATTGATCGAATAAAATTGAATGCCTTGGTGTTTGGAATTGTAATGCCTAGATGGTATTTATCAATTATGTCACGGCATGACATAGTTTTATTCCACGACATTGGTGTAAATGTTGTAACTGTAGAAATATTTCATAAATACAATGGAATAAGATAGTAGGTAGACATTATTAACCTTTATATCACATATAATATGATGATTAAGTATGTTGTTCATGCATCATGAGATTCAATAAAAGATAATAAAATGTTATTCATATACATCGACGTTGGAATTGATGCATTAGTCTGTGCTTGATATGATATGTTCATGCATTTACGATTGCATGATAGGTGCCACATAAATGATAATTTTGCTAACATATAGACCGATCGTAGTTGCTGATATATTGGGTAGACGCACGTTGGTTGACATTAGTGCTCATATGTGTAAGTAACCTATGTATTAAGAGTGATGCATATTTGCGAGCATTGTTACTTAGGTTGGTTCTGTGGTGCTAGGAAGATGTGCATTGGTCACATCAGAACCTAGTATTGTCTTTCCTTGTGTGTTGTGGACAATCATGGTTTAAACATGGATCTGAGTTATAGCTCCATAAATTCTTCAAGAGGTGAAATAAAGTAGGGTGACTAGAACCAATGGTATGACTCCACTTATTCTAGAGTTGTGTGATGACTTTTGCTCTAGTTGTATTTTCATATTGACATAGATATATAAATATGTTAACATGGTGAATGTTCATACTAACACATACATTAGGACATGTTGGTATGAAGAATTAAATCTTCATATTCATATTACATGGATATAGGTATTTATACATTAGAATCTACTGAAATAATGCAGTTATCGATTCTGATGACTGCATGGGTTGGTTATTATTGCATGGTTAGTAGTATATGCATATATGACATATATAAATATAATATTATTCTACGTAGAAGTCAGTGCAATTAGAATGAATAATTGCACTTGATATAATTGCACTAGTAATGTTGACTAGTAAAAACACTAGATGAAATTAGGAGATAAGTGTAGGAACTTACTTGAACTTGATGATGGAGATTAAATGCATAACATTAATTTGCACTCAAGAATAGATGCGCATTAGGTTAGTTGAACATCACGGAAGAGTTTTCATATATGACATTATATGTAAGCTGATCACACATTCATTACATTCATTATACATTTATGACACATAAGCTAATTGATGTATCTCAGATATTGAGGTTGTAAGGACTAATTATACAGGATTTTCTACTAATCGATTAGGTAGAGTATCTTAGTTGGTAGATTTTAGATAGAATGTTAGGAAGATACGTTTACACATGTAACCTAATGATAGTAAACCTGTATTTTCAGAATCATCACTGTAACACCCCCGAACCCACCCTGGCTCGGTGCGCTACTTGACTCACTCTAACCCCGATTAAAACGACGTTTAAAATAAGCCTAGACTCGCTAATTACCCTTAATCCTAACCGCTAAGCACCACGGCGTTCTCTTTGAAAATTTTGACAGAGTAACGCCTGAAAATGGCGCTCCAAAAATGCTAAGTACCTGCATACAAACCAATTCCCAACCAGATCCAGAATATTCTTACTCAACTAATCACTCAACTATCCAACATACAGAATCACCAAATAACAGAAAAAAAAAAAGAAACTAAAATACTAATATCTCTAAATAAAGAAAATCCACAGGTTAGGGCGACCCATCACCTTTAACTTAACTATATACAACAAATACACATTTACAATACTACCAAAATATTAAGCCCCACATATCCGAAGACCATGGTCGAGACGCCCCAACAACTGCCTGCACCGGCATGCCTCGTACATCACCAACTGCGTCTCAATCCTGGCTTTCCGTAAAGCACTCACCTGTACACCTGTCGACACCTACACCACAGAACACAAAACATAAGCCTAATGCTTAGCAAGTAGGGAATAATGCATACAAAAACACAATGCACACTACACAACAACCCTCACCACAACCCTAATACATGCGGTTTCTAACTCTCGGTTGTGTTCACTCGTTCTCGTTTCATTACTCATCACTTTCACTTGTGCGTCAAGCGGATACCTATCCTAACAGGATGGTCACGCGTTGACCACTCAGAGCCAGATCTGAGGCACACATCGTGTTCACACACGGGACGGCCATACATGATTTTCTCCCACGTCGATCAATGAACCTCGTTCATTATCAACTCACTGGTAGACACCTCCCGAACTGTCATACTTTCAAACACTAAATCGCGACGAGGTGACTCAACCAAACAACACCGTGCATCTTTTGTGTTAACCTCCCGAACTGTCATACTTTCAGACACTAAATCGCGACGAGGTTACATCACAAGAGACCACACACACCTTTTGTGGAACCCTCTCGAACTGTCATACTTTCAGACACTAAATCGCGACGAGGCGACTCCACAAAAGGTCACATTGCCTCACATATCTTTTAACTTTACATTTTACTTTCACTGTTTGCAAACGATGCTCAAAACACGTATTTCGTAGTTTGAAAACCATGATGCATGCCACACACAATGCTCAACACGAAACAAAACAAAACAACCAAACAAAGCAAACAAACAATTCCCTACCGTTCCATGGTGTAGGCCTGAAGGCAAAACACAAGCAGTCCACTACTTACCTGACTTCCTGCTCGGCACTTGCTTATACACTTCGTCCCGTAAAATTACTCGCTAGACAACCTAATAAATAGAGAGAAATTAACTTAGCAGCAACTTAGGAAAATGAACACTCAAATTTAAAACTAACCACATTTTTAATCAACTAAACAAGCCAATTTACATTGTAAACCCTAAATCCGCTTTTACAACAAATTCTAACGTCCAACTTCAACTCCATTAAAATCAAGCCTACATTCACCAATTACTCTCAAATTACTATTTCTAGCTTAATCCAATTAAAATCTAACTAAACGGACTACTAATTTGGGTTCGGTAAAACCCGACCCGAAACTTCAAACGTGCATAAATTTTCCGTCGATTATCGGAATCAAACGATTCTAGCGGCCACGTACTCCTCTAATAACCTATTTTAACCTGCCAAAAGGAATTTCAAAACAACTAACCCTAGCTAGGTCAAAATCCCCAAAACCCGAGCTGCCTAAACTGGGAATTTTTCCCTTTTCCAATTTTTCCTCAATTCTCATCAATTTCTTCACCAATCGACCACCTATACGCTCAATTAATATAAACTAACCAAAATCGAAGCTCCAATTCAGAAAACCCGAATTCCCCAAAATTGGATCCCTCGGTTTTCAGCTCCTCCCGAGTTGAACACTGCTCAGCAGTGCTTATCGGCACCGAGCCCGGAATTCTGACGATTAGACTAGCCAAAACAGGGGAGGAGGAGAAACTACCTGTTTTAGCAGCTCGTCGCCGTAGGCCCTGAACAGAACCGAAACAGGGGAGGAGAAACTACCTGTTTTCGGTCGGTTCTGGCGTGGAGAAAGCCGAACCGAGCTCTGGCTTCAGCTCGCCGGCGTCTGCACGTCTGAACGGTGGCCGGAGTCGTGGTTGTCGTCGTCTCCCTCTCCTCTCCCCTGCTCCTCGCGCTCGGCGTCGGGCACTCGACAGAATAGCTTCGGCTATTCTGTTGAGTTTTATTTATTTATTTATTTTTTAATAATAATAATAATAATAACATTAATACTAACATTAACATTAACAACAATAACATTACCATTAAATCTCGTTTTTTTTTTCGTAATTTAACTCTCATCCCGTAGCCGGCTTAAGTTCTCCATTTGGCATACCCGAACATAATTTAATAAACGGTTTAGTAAAAACCCGGGTGTTACAATCACAGCGCAAAACACACCCAGAACAATTCCAAAAAATAAAGGAAGCTACTAACAATTCAGAAAAATATCATCCGGCAACAATCAACCCTACTCTCCAGGTAGTTCTCTCCTCCACTTCACTCCCTGTTAAGTTCCTCTCCCCCCACTATCTCCCCTCCTCCCCACGTTATCATTTCTCCCCTAACAGAATTATGAATCAACTTCCCTTTTTATCTCTCACATCCTATTACAATTAAACTTCTACCATTTGTCAATGAAAATGAAACATATTAAATAGTTAACCAAAGTAAATGTAAATATTGCTAGTTCTCCTTGCCCCACGCATCTCTCTTCCTCCTAGAGTATGTGAATCGGATTGGAGGGCTCCTAACATTACCCACCGCCCAAACTTGCACCTTGTCCTCAAGGTCAAATTGGGAAAATTGAGCCATGATCATGTCAAATAATTCCCACGTCGCTTCCTCCTTAGGCAGCCCCTTCCATTGGATTAAAACTTCGCCCCTAGATGGAATCTCATCTTTACTCGGACGTACATTTAATACCTCTTCCGGCTCTAAAAGAAGTTCCATATCCTCGGTTAATGTAGATGGCAATGTCGTAGCCATCGTCCAGCTGCCTATTGCACGGCACAGCTGAGAGACGTGGAACACATTATGGATGCTGGAAGTGTCTGGCAGTTTCAGCTTGTAAGCAACTGGACCTACTCGTACCACCACTTTGTACGACCCATAGAAACGGGGGCTGAGCTTCGCGTTCAGTTTCTTCGCTAATGAATGTTGTCTATAAGGTTGTAACTTAACAAACACCCAATCACTAACCTCAAAGGACACGTCGTGTCGCTTCCATCGGCTATCTCCTTCATTCGAGCTTGGGTTTTTGATAGATGAGACTGTAGAGTAGAGATAATGGCATCCCACTCCTGTAATAGGTCTTCAATGGATTGAACCATGGCTGTTCCCGTGCCTAACCGAACCAAGGGAGGGGGTTCAGAAGAGCTTGGGCTTTCGATAGATGAGACTGTAGAGTGGAGATAATGGCATCCCACTCCTGTAATAGGTCTTCAATAGATTGAACCATGGCTGTTCCTGTGCCTACCCAAACCAAGGGAGGGGGTTCTCGGCCATAAACTGCTTTGAACAGAGACATCTGCATAGCCGTATGATAGAATGTGTTGTACCAGAATTATGCCAACAGAAGCCACTGAAACCATGAACGTGGCTTATCCGACGCGAAGCAACGCAAATACGTTTCTAGGGAGCGATTCATAACCTCTATTTGACCGTCGGTTTGTGGGTTATAGGAAGAGCTATGCTTCAAATTTATCCCTTGAAATTTGACTAGTTCCCTCCAAAAATTGCTCAAAAAAACTTTGTCACGATCGCTAACAATGGACCGGGGAAATCCATGTAGTCGTACTACCTCTTTAATAAATACCACGGCTACAATTGAGGCAGTAAAAGGATGCTTCAATGCAATGAAGTGGGCATATTTACTTAGTCGACCCACCACTACCAGAATAGCATTATACCCCTCTGATCTAGGTAAGCCTTCTATGAAGTCCATGGAAACATCTTCCCAAATCGATGCCGGAATCGGAAGTGGTTGAAGAAATCCTGCGGGAGACAAGGTCTGATACTTATTACGCTGGCAAATGTCACAGGTTGCCATAAATTGTTGAACCCAGTTTCGCAAGCCTTTCTAACATAACTCTGCCGCGATACACTGATAGGTTTTAACCACTCCGGAGTGACCCCCCATTGCTGATCCATGAAATTTCCGAAGCAAGAAGGGAATAAGAGCGGAATTAGCAGCTAAAATGAGCCGTCCTTTAAAATAAAGCCGTCCATTTTACAAAAAATAGCCCTGTGGAGCCTCAGCCTATTGCTGAAGTTGATGAAGGATGGTAGACAATTATTTGTCAGCTAATATCTTATTATGAATATCCGTCCGAGGCAATAGTGTTGTAAATGACAAAGCGACTAATGTAGCTGGATCTGGGCACCGAGATAGTGCATCGGCTGCTTTGTTCTCCAATCCCGCCCGGTATTGAATCTCAAAATTGTAACCCATTATTTTAGTCAACCACTTTTGATGCTCAGAACTCACCATATGTTGCTCTAACAAATACTTAAGGCTCATCTGATCCGTGCGGACAATAAAATGGTGCCTAAGTAGATACGGCCGCCACTTAAAAATTGACAATACAATGGCACGCAGCTCTCGTTCATAAAATGACTCCAATTTAGCACGTGGAGATAGAGCTTGGCTAAAGAAGGCAATCACACGACCCACTTGCATAAGAACTGCCCTTATACCTGTACCAAAAGCGTCGGTCTCTAAGATAAACGGTTTAGAAAAATCTGGTAAAGCCAGAACTGGTACTGAAGTCATGGCCACTTTAAGCTGTTGGAAGGCTCCATCAGATTCCTCCGACCATACGAAGGCATCCTTCTTAAGGAGAGCTGTTAGTGAGGCTGCCACGTTGCCATAGCTAGCCACGAACTTTCGATAATAACCAGTGAGCCCCAAAACCCCTTCAATTCTTTCAATGTGCTAGGTGTAGGCCAAGAAAGCATGGCCTCAACTTTAGATGTGTCCACTGCCACTCCCTCGGCCGAAATAATATGCCCCAAATATTCCAACTGTGGCTAAACAAAAAACATTTAGAAGGGTTAACAAACAACTGATGCTCTTGTAAGATCATAAGTACCGTCTTCAGATGATGTAGATGCTCCGTGAAATCTGTGTTATAGATTAGTATATAGTCAAAGAATACCAGAACAAAGCACAACAAGAATGGTTTAAATAGTTGGTTCTGTAACACCCGGTTTTATTGAACCAATTTACTTAACCAACTTGTAGCGAACGTTTTATGGAATAAAATTGAGAGAATTAGTGATTAGGTTAATAAATGAATAAGTAATGCCATAATGGTAATTAGAGGATTATAGTGATAACCTATTTAAGGAAAGAAGTTTTATGATTAATACACCATAGCCGCCACTATTTTCCACACTTTCTCTCTCGGTATTCATCTCAAGCTCAGCAGAGCTCTCCAGGCGATTCTCTCTCCGATTTTGCCCAAACTAGGTAAGTCTACTTCGATTTCGAGTTACATTGTAATTAGTGATGGTAGAGAGGATTATAGATGTGAGCTTTGGTGAATGTTGTAGGTGGGAGTTAGTTTCGGTTTTGTGGAGAATCGGGAATGCACCATGTATAGAGCTGCAAAACTAGATTCCTTAGATTTCTGAATAGATTAGAATGAGGTTTAGTAAAATCTAATTGATATTCTGTTTATGACTTAGGTGAGCAAAAACTTCCGAAGTAGTTCGAAACCGAGCATTTCCAGGAAGCCAAGTAAGTAGAGTATGTGTGTGCCTTTGGGCCTACATCACAAAACAGTATGTTTATGCATGTTATGTATGTTTTCAGTTGGTCATGTATCATGTTTTAAAAGTATACGAAAATGAATTTAAATGTATGATGGCATGGTGAGGAATGAACCGATAGAAACAGATCAGTTATTAAGGGAACTAATCCGCCCCTTAATCAAGAGAGAGGATGTATGACTTTGAGAGGAGTGATCCAACTCCCAATTTCACAGGGAGATCAGAGTAGACACGAATGCATATGCAACTGAGATGTGAAAATAGAAACTACATGTCTAGGATTTATGTTTCAGCATTTCATTTCATTATTACTTTACTTACTTAGCATTAGGCTAATAGATGAGTTTTGTGATGTAGGTGCTGAGGTTTCAACAGGTGAATTCTATGAGTTTACTGAGGAATAGGTGAAGTTGGAGGAGCACTTTTATGCCACGGTTTGGTGCTCTGATGAGGTGGTTTAACTTTTGTCAGTATGTAAGGCCTCAATGGTTAAGTGTTTTGATGAAGTGTTCTGAGGATTTTCATGACAGTAGTAGTTTGATGTTTTCTGTTTTTAACGCTTTTGTGGTTCTTTTCTGAATATGGAATCATGATTTGGTTTTTAGTTGTAATTTGTTATACCGAATTTTTAGGAAAATTTGTGGATTTATGTTGTTGAATGATTTCAGCAATGTGTACAAGTTCTTTAGCAGTCGGAGTTGTTCCTTATTTAGAGTGTTATTGATCTATCGGTACATACTGTCTAACGGTAGAAGTCGAGAGTTTTGTCTATCGGTGGAAGTAGTCCATCGGTGGATGTTGGAGTTTTGTCTATCCGTGGATGTAGTCCATCGGTGGATGTAGAAGATTTGTCGTTTTGTGATCTGCAGATGCGAGTAGAAGATTTTTCGTTTTGTGATCGGCAGATGTGAATTGAAGATTTGTCGTTTTGTGATCGGTAGATTATGAGTAGCTGACGTGGTGTCGACAGATGTGAGCGAATGATGCGTGAAAGTCGACGTGTCGTTTGGCTGACGCGAGCGGTGGATGTAGGATGCAGAAGACACCTTTTGTTTCTGCTTCTACCGCTGACACTGTTCAGCGGTAGATGTCGCTTGTAATCACTTCTTTCGCTGGCACTGTTCGGCGGTAGATGTGCCTTGAGTTTTCGTTTTAATATTTTGCCTATTCGTTTCATTTTATAAAAATGTCGTTTTTACGAAAGTTTTCCACTGTAAGACTTGAAGATTTAAAGATTTAAATTTTATCATTGGGTGAAATTTTAAAACTTTCCTTAAGATTTCTTAGTCCCATTCTATGTCATGAGTAACGAACCGAGTCCAGAAAACTCGGGGCGTTACAGTATGGTATCAGATATATTTTGTTAAACCGTTCAAAAGATTACTCATCAGTACCGATCGTCGCATGGGAGTACTCCAACAACTGTAAGTGTTTATGTTAGCCTTAGTTATGAGATGTTTATGAGAGTAGCTAACCCTATGCAGGAATCTAGTAAGATGTCTAGACGACCAGGAAGACCAAGAGTACCAAGAGAGATACCGAATCTGGGACATGAAGAAGATCCTAGCATAATTAGGTAGTTGACAGATCCGGTGTGTCAGCAAACAGACTTAGTGCGTCAGCAGTCCGATCAGTTAGGAGTGCTGTTGAACCGAGAAGTACAAGGAAGTGCCAACTCGAGTTCTAGCAATGAACATTCTGGAGATAAATTCAGGAGAGTACGACCACCCACGTTTGATGGACAGTCATTTGATCCGGTTATTGCTGAAGGATGGCTTAGGAAGATCGAGAGTATGTTTAGATGTGCCAACATTGGAGAATGAGACAAGGTCACGTTGGTAACATTTCATTTGGCTGGTGATGCTCAACTTTGGTGGGAAACAATAGAGACCACCACTGATGTTTTGGCGATGCCTTGGTCACAATTCAAGGACATTTTCTTTGAGAAGTATTTTAACAGCACTGTCCAAACCGCAAAGAAGTTGGAGTTGCTGAACTTGAAGCAGACATGGTCTGTGGCTGAGTACAGTAGGCAATTCGAGTCCCTGTCCAGGTTTGCTGGACATTTTGCTCACAAGAATGAGGATAAGGTGTTCAAATTTGTGCATGGGCTGAAGCTAGAAATTTACAGAGGAGTTAAATTTTGTGGTATTAAAGGTTTGACATTCAGCGAAATTGTGTCCACAGCTTTGGAAGTGGAAGAAGCTGAAAGAATGTGTGCTGGACCAAGGGAGGTCCCACAAAAATTTATCCAGCCACACCAACAGAGAGGAATGAAGAGGCCTAGTGAAAGCCAGAATAGCCAAGAAACAGGAAGGAAAATACAGAGTACTAGGAAATTTCCCCAGTGTCCTAAGTGTTTGAAGAACCACCCGGGCGAGTGTAGATTGAACTTTGGGAAGTGTTTCAACTGTGAGGAGGTTGGAGACACGTTCAAAGAATGCCCGAAGCCTAGAATCACCAGATGCTACAATTGTAACAAAGTAGGCCATATTAGCAGAGACTGCCCAGCTCTTAAGAGTGGCCCTGATAAGATTAAACCGAGGATATTCTCCATGATGGAGTCGGGTGAAGAACAGCCCGCTGTAGTGTCAGGTACAATATTGATCAACTCTATACCTGCTTTTACTTTAATAGATTCCGGTGCAATGCATTCATTTATAGCATCTGCATATGCTATTAAGTTAGATGTACAACCTACGCCGTCTGAACATGTGTTTAATGTCACGTTACCCTCTGGTGAATGCATGCACTCTAGTCGAGTGATGCTTAATTGTATTGTGTTAGTAGGAAACAAGGATTTACCTGCTGATCTCATTATTATGGATATAATGAGATTTGATGTAATCCTAGGGATAGATTGGTTGTTTAAGCATTACGCCACAACTGATTGCAGGACTGGAGTAGTTAGTTTTCAACTTCCTAATGGTTTGAAACATACCTTTCAAGCCTTGAAGAAGAGTACGGAAATGTTTGCGATGACTTCTACCAACACTAGACCTTCCCCATGTGGAGAGTATTTGTGCTTCTTAGCTAGTGTTTTAGACACACAACTTATAGGAAAGGCAGGTCCTCAAAATGTCTTAGTTGTCCAAGACTTTCCAGAAGTATTTTTAGATAACCTTCCTGGCTTACTGCTAGATAGGGAAATTGAATTTGTTGTAAATGTTTACCCTGGCGCCGAGCCTGTGTCCAAAAATCCATATAGATTAGCACCAACAGAACTTAAAGAATTAAAGAAATAGAGGATCTATTGGAGAAAGGGTTCATACGTCTTAGCTTTTCACCATGGGGTGCACCAGTCCTTTTTGTCAAGAAGAAGGATGGATCAATGCGGATGTGCATCGATTATCGGGAATTAAATAAGTTAACTATCAATTACAAATATCATTTGCCAAGGATTGATGATTTATTTTACCAGCTTAATGGTGCGCGAGTTTTCTCTAAGATTGATCTAAGGTCAGGTTACTATCAACTAAAAGTTAAATCTGAAGATATCTCAAAGGCTGCCTTTCGCACAAGGTAATGGACATTATGAGTTTTTGGTCATGTCCTTTGGATTAACGAATGCACCAACAGCCTTCATGGACCTAATGAATAGAGTGTTTCATGAGTATTTAGATAAATTTTTCATAGTATTTATTGATGATATCTTAATCTACTCACGTACCAAGGATGAGCATGCAAGGCATTTGAGTTTGGTGTTAGGAGAACTAAGACAGCACTAACTTTATGCTAAGTTTTCCAAATGTGAGTTTTGGTTGGACAGAGTTCACTTTCTTGGTCACGTGATCTCTGGAGATGGAATATCTGTCGATCCAACCAAGGTTCAAACAGTCAAGGAGTGGCCCCAACCGAAGAGTGCTGCAGATATTCGGAGTTTCCTTGGATTAGCAGGATATTACAGAAAATTTATTGAAGGATTCTCAAAGATTGCAACACCCTTCACTCGGTTAACAAGGAAAAACATCAAGTATGCTTGGACAGAGGATTGTGAATCCAATTTCTAGACCTTGAAAGAGAGATTGACCAATGCCCCTATATTGACACTACCCGATGAGAATGGAAAGTTTAGCATTTATTGTGATGCTTCCAAGATTAGTCTTGGTTGTGTTTTGATGCAAGATGGGAAAGTGATAGCTTATGCCTCTAGACAGTTGAAAATACATGAGAAGAATTACCCCACACACGACTTAGAATTAGCCGCAGTGGTTTTTGCACTTAAGATTTGGAGGCATTACTTGTATGGACAATCTTGTGAGATATTTTCAGACCATAAAAGTCTGAAGTATATTTTCACACAGAAAGAGTTAAACATGAGACAATGTCGGTGGTTGGAGTTTGTCAAAGATTATGATTTTGAGATTAAATACCACCCCGATAAGGCGAATGTTGTGGCTGATGCATTGAGTAGAGTGGCGATTTCAGCCTCAGCCTCGATTCTTGACATGCCGTTAGCCTTAGAGTCAGAATTTCAAAGATTCAACTTAGAAGTTGTGTCCAGTGTGTCAACCATTCTTTCAGCCATGTTTTTGAAGCCTACACTTATGGATAGGATAAAGGAAGCTCAGACAAATGATGTAGAGTGCAACAAGTACAAATTAAGCTTGGAGTCTACTGGTAAATCAGATTTCAACTATTCTGAAGATGGAGTCCTGAAGTTTAGGAATAGATGGTTTGTTCTTGCCATTATAGAACTTCGGAAAGAGATTCTTTCGGAGGCACATTCTTCCAGACTCTCCGTCCATCCTGGAAGTACAAAAATGTTTAGAGACCTTAAACAACTCTATTGGTGGCCAAATATGAAAAGAAGTGTGACAGAGTACGTATGATTGTGTTTAGTTTGTCAACAAGTTAAAGCTGAACATCAGAGACCTGCAGGAATGCTACAACCCTTATCAGTTCCCGAATGGAAATGGGAGCAAATAACGATGGACTTTGTGGTGGGATTGCCTAGAACAACTTGGGGATATGATGCAATTTGGGTGATAGTTGACCTTCTAACAAAATCTGCCCATTTTCTGTCCATAAAGATGACTTACTCGATGGATCAGCTCACCGAGTTGTATGTGTATGAGGTTGTTAGATTGCATGGAGTTCCTAGTACCATAGTTTCAGACCGAGATTCTTGATTTACATCTAAGTTTTGGAAGAGTTTGCACACTGCTATGGGTACGCAGCTCAACTTTAGCACAGCTTTTCACCCTCAAACAGATGGATAATCCGAAAGAACCATCCAAACGTTAGAAGATATGCTTCGTGCATGCACATAGAATTTTCAGGGTTTTTGGAGTAAGTACTTGTCATTGGTGGAGTTTTCTTATAATAACAGTTTTCATGCAATAATTGGAATGACACCTTATGAGGCATTGTATGGACGAAGATGTAGATCTCCTCTGTACTAGGATGAAGTTGGAGAATCACGAATGATTGGTCCTGACATTGTGCAACAAACAGTTGAGAAGATTGCTCTCATCCGACAGAGAATCTTGACAGCTCAGAGCCGACAGAAAAGTTATGCTGACTGCAGACGTAGAGAATTGGAATTTGAAGTAGGTGATGAAGTTTTTCTTAAGGTGTCACCATTCAAAAGAGTTGTGAGATTTGGGAAAAGTGGCAAGTTGAGTCCCAGATTTATTGGACCTTTTCCAATCTTGAAAAGGATTGGGAAAACAGCATATCAAATAGAGTTACCAACCTCTATGGAAGGATTCCACAATGTGTTCCATGTTTCTATGCTGAAGAAGTGTATGCGGGATCCAACTCAGATTGTGGAACAGCAGAATATTGAAGTCCATCCTACTCTTACTTATGAGGAGAAACCAGTAAGGATCCTAGACTATGCTATGAAGGTGTTGCGCAACAAAGAAGTTCAACTGGTAAAAATCTTATGGCATAACCAGAACATAGAGGAGACAACCTGGGAGCGCCAGCAGGATATGATGAACCAATATCTAGAATTATTCAGGTAACGAATTTTGAGGAAAAAACTCTTTTAAGGAGGGTAGATTGTAATACCTGGTTTTATTGAACCAATTTACTTAACCAACTTGTAGCGAACGTTTTATGGAATAAAATTGGGAGAATTAGTGATTAGGTTAATAAATGACTAAGTAATGGCATAATGGTAATTAGAGGATTATAGTGATAACCTATTTAAGGAAAGAAGTTTTATGATTAATACACCATAGCCGCCACTATTTTCCACACTTTCTCTCTCGGTATTCAACTCAAACTCAGCAGAGCTCTTCAGGCGATTTCCTCTCCGATTTTGCCCAAACTAGGTAAGTCTACTTCGATTTCGAGTTACATTGTAATTAGTGATGGTAGAGAGGATTATAGATGTGAGCTTTGGTGAATGCTGTAGGTGGGAGTTAGTTTCGGTTTTGTGGAGAATCGGGAATGCACCATGTATAGAGCTCCCAAACTAGATTCCTTAGATTTCTAAATAGATTAGAATGAGGTTTAGTAAAATCTAATTGATATTCTGTTCATGACTTAGGTGAGCAAAAACTTCCGAAGTAGTTCGAAACCAAGCATTTCAAAGAAGCCAAGTAAGTAGAGTATGTGTGTGCCTTCGGGCCTACATCACAAAACAGTAGATTTATGCATGTTATGTTAGTTTGCAGTTGGTCATGTATCATGTTTTAAAAGTATATGAAAATGAATTTAAATGTATGATGGCATGGTGAGGAATGAACCGATGGAAACAGATCAGTTATTAAGGGAACTAATCCGCCCCTTAATCAAAAGAGAGGATGTATGACTTTGGGAGGAGTGATCCAACTCCTAATTTCACAGGGGGATCAGAGCAGACACGAATGCATATGCAACTGAGATGTGAAAATAGAAACTGCATGTCTAGGATTTATGTTTCAGCATTTCATTTCATTATTGCTTTACTTACTTAGCATTAGGATAATAGATGAATTTTGTGATGTAGGTGCTGAGGTTTCAACAAGTGAATTCTATGAGTTTACTGAGGAATAGGTGAAGTTGGAGGAGCACTTTTATGCCACGGTTTGGTGCTCTGATGAGGTGGTTTAACTTCTGTCAGTATGTAAGGTCTCAGTGGTTAAGTGTTTTGATGAAGTGTTCTGATGATTTTCATGACAGTAGTAGTTTGATGTTTTCTGTTTTTAACGCTTCTGTGGTTCTTTTCTGAATATGGAATCAACATTTGGTTTTTAGTTGTAATTTGTTATACCGAATTTTTAGGAAAATTTGTGGATTTATGTTGTTGAATGATTTCAGCAATGTGTACAAGTTCTTTAGCAGTCGGAGTTGTTCCTTATTTAGAGTGTTTTTGATCTATCGGTAGATGCTGTCTAACTGTAGAAATCGAGAGTTTTGTCTATCGGTGGAAGTAGTCCATCGGTGGATGTTGGAGTTTTGTCTATCGGTGGATGTAGTCCATCGGTGGATGTTGGAGTTTTGTCTATAGGTGGATGTAGTCCATCGGTGAATGTAGAAGATTTGTCTTTTTGTGATCGGCAGATGCGAGTAGAAGATTTGTCGTTTTGTGATCGGCAGATGCGAGTAGAAGATTTGTCGTTTTGTGATCGGTAGACTGTGAGTAGCCGACGTGGTGTCGGCAGATGTCAGCGAATGATGCGTGAAAGTCGACGTGTCGTTTGGCTGACGCGAGCAGTGGATGTAGGATGCAGAAGACGCCTTTTGTTTTTGCTTCTACCGCTGACACTGTTCAGCGGTAGATGTCGCTTGTAATCACTTCTTCCGTTGGCACTGTTCGGCGGTAGATGTGCTTTGAGTTTTCGTTTTCTCTCAGTCAACGTTTTAATATTTTGTCTATTCGTTTCATTTTATAAAAATGTCATTTTACGAAAGTTTTCCGCTGTAAGACTTGAAGATTTAAAGATTTAAATTTTATCGTTGGGTGAAATTTAAAAACTTTCTTTAAGATTTTTTTAGTCTTGTTCTATGTTATGAGTAGTGAACCGAGTTCAGAAAACTCGGGGCGTTCCAGGTTCATAAGAGCTTGAAATGTCGAAAGGGCATTGGTGAGTCTGAACGGCATTACCAAAAACTCATAATGGCCTTCATGTGTTCGAAAGGCCGTTTTCGGCACATCCTCGGACCGTACCCTTATCTGATGATATTCGGATTTCAAATCCAATTTTTAAAATATAGTGGCGCCAGCTAGTTCATCCAGGAGCTCATCCACCCTCGGTATAGGAAATTTATTCGGGACCGTGATCTTATTCAAAGCTCGATAATCTGCGCAAAAATGCCAACTCCATCTTTTTTCTTCACTAAAATAACTGGGCTGGAGAACGGACTACTACTGGGTTGAATGATTCCTGCCGCTAGCATTTCCCCCACCAATTTTTCAATATCATCTTTCTAAATATGTGGGTATCGATATGGCCGAACGCAAACCGGTGGGGTGCCATGAGCAAGTACAATTTGATGATCTAGAGCCTGAAGAGGTGGTAATCTAGGTGGTATGGTGAATATTCTAGGAAAGGATTGTAATAACGTGTCGACCTCTGGGTGCAGTTGGGAACACGGTTCCACTGCCAACCCATGCAATTCCAATATTAAGCCAGTATCTCCTGCTTCAAAATGTTTTGCCAATGATCGAAAAGAAATTAAGGACTTCCCCAAGCTTGGATCGCCTTGTAG
Organism: Begonia masoniana; assembly: GCA_022432975.1. NCBI lineage: Eukaryota > Viridiplantae > Streptophyta > Magnoliopsida > Cucurbitales > Begoniaceae > Begonia > Begonia masoniana. The sequence continues at coordinate 6,124,936 of CM039507.1, forward strand.
TACGACTTGTTTGGCATTCACCAGAAAAGTCATGGTAAGTTCACCCCACTTGACCCGCATTTCCTCTTGTGCCTTGAGCCACTTAAATCCCAGTATTACATCCGCTCTGCCCAGTTCTAAAGGGAAGAAATCGTCCACTACTAAAAATTCTAGAAACACTATAGGCAAAGCTTTACAGATACCTGAGCTGCGAACGACCATGCCAGTTCTCGTCGTCACCTCAAATGGTTTAAACTTCTCCAACTAAATGTCTAATTGGTCCAAAACCGAGTGCGAAATAAAATTGTGTGTGGCGCCGCTGTCGATGAGAACAATTACTTCTTGTCCAAATATGTGCCCTTTGATTTTCATTGAGTTAGGTGAAGAAAACCCAACGATGGAATTCAAAGATAATGTGGCCAATTCCGGCTGTTCAGATTGGTGCCCTTCCCTTGGCGTCTCAGCCACTTCCCTGTCCTGCAGATTGTCAGCCCCTGATTCCTCCTCTTGGCAAACCAACAGTAACAAATCCTTGGCCTTGCACCAATGTCCCAGATAAAAACCCTCGTCACAGCGATAGCATAAACCCTTCTCCCTCCTCGTTATCAGGTCAGCGTCAGATAGGCGCTGGAAAGGTATCGTTGGGCGAGAGGAGCTGTTTTGGACTGATTTTCCACTCTGAGCTGCGTACACAGTTGAAGGGGTAGGAAGAAGCCGTGATGGGCTTGCTGAAGGAATTCGGGCCGGCGTGACATGGGTAGTGGATTGGGTTGCTGGATTGGGTCGGGTCGGCCCACCCCCTTCACGCCCCAGCCTGGTACGGTTTGCAGAAGCAGTGCAAACTTATCTTCTACTCTTTGCGCTGCCAACATCATCTGATCTAATCCCACCGACTGTATTACCAGCAGCTCCGCTCGCACCTCCGACCGTAAACCCGTCATAAATTGAGCTTCCAACAAATGGTCAAGAAGGTCAGCAAAATGGGAAGCAGCTCGTTCAAAGAGCTGGCGGTACTCCCTCACTGACCCGGTTTGTTTAAATTGGAGAAAGTGCTCCGATAACGTCCCTTTTAGAGAAGACTGGAAACGCTCCAGTAATAAGCACTTGAAGTCCGTCCAACTGCGAAAGGGTCGTCTTCATTTTTCTCACTGATACCAGGCCAAAGCCTCTTCCTCTAAATGCACAGCCACCTATTGAAGCTTCTTTGTTTCTGACCGGGATTGAAGCGCGAAGAACTGCTTAATCCGGAATATCCAGTCGTCTGGATCACCCCCTGCGAAGACCGGCATTTCTATTCTACCATTTAGCTGCTCATCTCTCTGCACTTCTGCCCTGTCTCTCGCTGGCAAAGCTTCACCATGGCAGCTTCACTGCCTAACCGATTCCTCACCCACATTATTTTTTCCCTTGTCCTATTGTGTTGGCGGTGCCGAGTGCACGACGTCCGCCAAAGAATCAAGTTTTGCCATCAGCAGAGCCATTGTCCGCTCTAGTTCCAGCAGTCGGGCGAGACTTTCCTTGACATTCCCGATCTCCTGCCATAACTCGCTCTGGGCGAGTTGATCGTCGGTTACTGCCGATTTTCCCATCGCTATCTGAGTTCCCTTCTTCCTTGCCATTGCCAAGATTTGCTCTGATACCAGTGATAGTAAACCTGTATTTCTAGAATCACCACCGCAAAACACACCACAGAACAATTCTAGAAAATAAAGGAAGCTACTAACAATTCAGAAAAATATCATCCAGGAACAATCAACCCTACTCTCCAAGTAGTTCTCTCCTCCACTCCACTCCCTGTTTAGTTCCTCTCCCCCCACTATCTCCCCTCCTCTCCCCACGTTATCATTTCTTCCCTAACAGGATTATGAATCAACTTCCCTTTTTACCCCTTACATCCTATTAGAATTAACTTATACCATTCATTAATGAAAATGAAACATACTAAATAGTTAACCAAAGTAAATGTAAATATTGCTAGTTCTCTTTGCCCCGCGCATCTCTCTTCCTCCTAGAGTATTTAAATCGGATTGGAGGGCTCCTAACACCTAATTAATAAATAAATAGCACATGTAAGAAATAGAAATGATATAAGATAAATAATATATCTTATGATAACTGGAAAAAATGTTAGAAAAAATGATAATCTAGGCAGACCAGGCTCTGCCCTGACACTAGCCTACCAGATTATAAGATATAATGTGCATTATTTCAATCCAACCTCAATCAAACGGATTCTCTTTCAGGTTATTTCTCTAGTCAAGTTGAAAATAGTCCACTTCATTCACAATTTTTTCAACCCATTCTTCCTTCAGCACTTTTCAGCTCTAGGGAGAATAACACTCATCTCTTCACAATTTTCCAACCAAGCCAAAAAATTATTATTAGCAACTTCTAGAGGAAATACTCTAGCCGCGCACCTATAATCCTTCTCCATAGACGACGATGAAAAGGGAACACCGAATCATGGTTAATCAGCGAATGAACAGTGAAAGTGACGACATTCTTTGGGAATGATTGTTTTGAGTGTGTTACTACAGCGAGCGTCTTCTCTCAATGGGGAAGAGCTCTATACGAGCTCGACTTTGGACCACAATCTAGGTGCTTTCTTTCCTTTGGTAGGCAAAACTCATCAACAAAATGACATGCCTCGAGATGCATACTTAATGAAAGTTAGTAAAAATCCCTTGCCTTATCTAAATTTTTTATTTATTACGTGTTTTTATTTTTTGTAGGAAAATTTATGAAGAAGGATTGCCTATGGATCACTTGGAGGAGTCACGACTTAGCCCAATGGGAATTTGTCTTCCCGGACCCTATTTTTGTAATTTTTATTTCGAACTTATTTGGCATACATTCGCCTTTATTGTAAGGATTTTATAAATTGTATTGCATGCATTAGATTGTGTGGTTAGGGTTAGATGAATGTTGGTGGATTATGGGTTGAAGAATTTCAACTCAAATATTCAAGGAAAAAGTCTACAACAAATGGAGCCCAAAGGAAGCCATGGCCCAAAGAAGAGCCCATATTTAAAGGTATGATTTTGCAGGTACAAGAGTTAGTGACAACATGGATTGATGATGTGGCAAGATTCCCTCCATTGATCCCTTTAGGCATGGCATTCATCTCCTCCCTAGGATGTGTGCTTGTTTGCTTTGATCTTGGCTATCCATCATTTTTCATCCAAGGGCCACCATTCATTCATCCTTATGGAAACCCTAATAATCCACCCTAGGACTCTATAAATTCATGGCATTGGTGCATGTATGACAATTTTTGCCCATTTATAAAATTTCTATTTCTCTACTCAAAGGAGGGTATCCTTAGGAGTGTTTTCCTTGGTTCCTTGAACCAAGAGGAGTTAGCCTCCATTGCTAGCCTAGCTTGGGTTGCTATGTTAGCTCTTACTCATTCCCTCACCTTCTCCATTGGGAGTTGGATCGAGGACGAAAAATCCCAGCCTACGGTGGTCGTTTTCCTCCCGAAAAACGTTTATCCTAGAGCTTAACCCGTAAGATCGCTCTAAGGAACCTCCAAGGGTATTTTCTTTATTTTTATTGCTATCACATCCACACAATATCACTCTTTAATTTTCAGCCATCAAACACACACACTCCACCCTTTATTTTATTGCATTTTCTTTCATTTTCATCTTATCTCTTTACACTTTTCCACACACATTTCACTTCTCTATTTTCTTTCTATTTTATTGCAATTCACACACCCATCCTCTTCATTCTCGGCCACCCTTCATACTCACACACTTCCACCTTTATTTATTTGCTCTTTTCTTCTATTTTTGTTCTCTTTATTTTCATTTAGCACAACACTTGCACCCGAGCACATCTCTTATCATTTTGTGGGTTTGAACAAAACCCCTTTTCTAAGGGATTTTGTGTCACAAAATGACCATTTGGATCACAAGAAAGATGGGAGTTCTCCCCTCCGATTAATATTGAAGAAGCAACTCCGCGCCATTTGTTCTCAAATGGACCATGAAAATCCATCACCTCCTATTGCTAACTCTATGTTTAGTCACCGTCGATCCTAATTTTGTAGTCTTCCCCAGTCTAACCTCTAGCAAATCACGATAAATCTTGTTTTGATTCACGTTGACTTGCCTTCTCTGCCTTGCTACGATTATTTTCGCCGAACCCTCTTTGATGTGTTTCAAAAATGAATGAACTTTAAAGCACAAGAAACTCGGATGTGCATTGTTTTTGTAACGACCTGTATGTCGTCACAGAACTTGACATAAACTTTTTCTTTCTTTAAAACATTTTTGACGTAAATTATTTTTTTTAACCTTTCTTGAAATAAATAGAAAAACATTTTTAAAACATGTTTGGAAAAGAATAGTTAAAAAAAACTTGAGAAAATTTAAGAATTTTTATTTTTATTTACTTGCACTGTTCATGTGAACAGTGCCCCCGATATTGTTCACATGAACAGTGCCTGACATTGTTCATGTGAATAGTGTACACGATGCATTGTTCAATCGCCCCTGTGAGAGGTGATTCCCCAGCCTGGATAGGGGGATGGGCGATACATCGCCTCTCCTGGGTGATGCATCGCCCCTGCTAGGCGTTGCACCCTCTTCCTCTTCTCCTTTTTTTTTATCTTTTAACCTAATAACACTTTGTAATATTTCTACACATTTTCTATACTTCTACTACCACTTCTAAATACTCATTAAATTTTTACTAATCCTCTACTATCATCATCTAACCACATACTATCAAAACATTTTGACTACTAAACCATAACATTTAAAACTACTTCAACCCTTTCAAACACTCCAAATATTTTCAAAACATAGTATATTTTATATTTTTCAAACTATGACATACATACACGTCCCGAGTCGAAATTGTCTTAACAATCATTGGATCACTGTCATGAACGTACCCCTCCAACTACACCTAATGATCCACTTGAGGCTCAAAATCCTCACCTGTATCCTTGTCACCTACATCACAGAGTTCAAACTATGAGTCTAACGTTGAGCAAGATATGTATAATGACATGAACATGCTATTAATAAAATAATGCATTTTATAACATTTTCTATCTTCTTCTTTACTTAATCATTATTACATTGTGGGCAATCGATCCCACCGAAGTCATATTGGGGGTAATTGATCCTACCGAAGTCACATTGGGGGCAATCGATTCCACCGAAGTTACATTGTTATATCATTTCGTTTCCGTAATTCGTACATGAAAACATATGTGTAAAACTTTTTTCATTCTTTTTATAAGACATGATACATGATCCATACATGATGCACATATAAACCTATAACGTAGATCTCATAGAACTCATCACATCAAAACATATAATACTAAACACTTATTATAACACGGACAATTTCTAACTCTATAACTTAATCTACCCATAACTTCATACTTCTTAAAACACATAAATTCTCCCATTCGAACAGTTGGAAACTTTAACTTCTTAGCACCCTGTGATGTAGGCCAATTGGCCAAAAACATGCAACATTCACTTACTTCAAGTCCTTAGCAAACTTTAAGCAAATTGATCACTTTTCCTTCTTTGTTGTAAAATCTACAATATGTAAATAATTTCAACAACATCAACAATCTTTCTAATCATCAACCATGCATAGTTCAAGTAATCTTAAACATTAAGCAACCAATTCAAATATCTTAACATTAACAATAATAAAAAACTGAACATTCCTTAGCGAAGTTCTTGGATTTTCAATTTTATCGTGCAAATTCAACAAATCGTAACAATTCAAATACTTGTCCGAATTCAGTGATTCAAAATACTATATAATCCTTAAAGTGTCTAGTTTCTAATGGTATAAACCTTTTATCAAACCAAAGACAATATCACAGTCGAAATTAACAAAACCAAAACTACCCTATACATAGCTATAAATTCTAGTTTTTATCAAACTTTAAACCAACTTCAAAAATTCGTAATAAATTGAAGATTGGTTCGAATTCAATAATTTAGAATGTTATAGAAATATCAAAATGTCTAGTTTCTAATGGTCAAATCCATTTTATAATCCAAAACAATTAACTCAGCTGAAATTCTAGAAAACAGAATCTGACCTGTTTTGCCATTTTAAACCTAGTTTCCAATCAATGATTCAAACATGCATTTCTATCCATTATCAATCCAAGGGTTCAACAACAACTCACATATAGTCAAAATTATCGGAATCAAAACCCTAAACAAATCCTTACCGTGAAAATTTGAGAGAGGAGAAGTTGGTTGCTGCGTGAGAGGGAGAGCCGAATACAAATTCCTAATTATACAACTTTAAATTCTTCTTTCGGTTATTCCATCCTTCTTTTAAATTTCAGCTCTTCAATACCTTTCCTCTTTGGACTTCATCTTTTCTAACACTAAATTTCATAAATGACCACTTTTCCATATTTCTTACTAATTTTCATCTCTTCCTCTTTTATTTTCGTCAATCACTCATATGACCAAAATCTCCATCCAAAATATATATTACATTAACAAAGTGTTTGTAAATATTATTTTAGAGATAAATACATAGTGCAGAAAATTTGGGTGTTACAATTTTGGCTGTCATGGGCAGCAGCTTCAAATAGATAAAAGTCCACAAACCCTAGGAAATTGTGTCTTAACTTTGAACAGTACCACCTTCCAAGAGTGGCGGAAAGGCCCTAAAAAAATGATGGCCAAAGGCTTTGTGAATCGAAAGTTGCGATTAAATTGGTTGAGGTCGTCAGAGCTATGATTATAGCTATGGGCAAGAACAATGTGTCAACTTAGGCTCGTGTGAAAATGAATAGATGCGATTTTTGTAGCAGTCAAAGCTGTATGTGTGAGGTTTATTGTATAAAAAAACAAGGGGATGGATCATTATGGATTGAGAGATATGGTTGCGGGAGTGATGACTGCTCGGCTTGGAACAAGCAGTTTTTTTGAAATAGGTTTGCAAAAATTTGGGGATGATGCAACTTCAATGGTTGGACTTAAGAGTTTCTACACATTTGCTGGAGATTTCCACCTCTAAGAGAGGATGGGGAAAAGAGTAACAATGAGAGAATCCACTTACACTTACGAAGAGTGAATTCAAGAACACTTACACTCGATTCAGTTGTTACTCACTAAAATAGAGGTGACCACTTGAAGGAAATTTCAAATTTAGAAGAAGAACTCTTCACACGAAATTTTTATTCAAAATAAGTTAGGATTTATAACAACAATAAGGATGGCTGTATGGAGCCATTAGAGGGTATTAGAGTTTCAACTTAATAACCCTTTTACAAAGGCAAACCAAAAGAGGAAATGGAGTGTTTGGCTACAACTACCCTAAATTGCCGAGCACAAAAAGGTCAAAGGCTAGTCTTTAAAATTATTTCCCTAAATAAAAGTCCTATATTAAATATACTATCAAAACTATAGCTCTTAAATCCTAAGATAATTGTGCAAATGTTTGAAATAAAGTGCATAAATCAAAGTTGATGAAAATCACGTGTTTCCAAGAGTGATGCTTCGATGGTTGACAACTTGCTTGGAGATCTGTGCTAGGTAATTCATGATTCGAATTTCCTAGGCTCTCTTGGTGCATCTTGAGTAGGAGTGTGTAAAACCGAACCAGAACCAATGAACCGAATCGGAACCGATGAAATCGGTTCGGATCGAGTCGGTTTTGAGCATAATAAAACCGAACTTTGGTTCTATTTTGTAGGAACCAATTTATTGGTTCAGTTTTCGGTTTAGATCTGTCAAAACCGATAGAAATCGAATCGAACCGATGAAATCGATTCCTGCATTTTAAAACCGAATAAAGTCTGAAGAGTGAAGACCTAAATGGCTAAATCTAGCTATCGGTTCTTCCCTCTTTAGTCTTCACCTAAAAATCAAGACTCCACTCCTCCAGAGAAGACACACACAGACGAAGACGATCAGGTGACGACAGACACAGGTGACGACACACGACATGCAGAGACTAGAAACCCTACAGGCGATGACACACGACCGGCGACGACTCTCTGCTACGGGCTATCAAGTATCGACGATGACAGCAACATCGACGACGACACATGATCAGACAACCGAATAACCGGATATGTTATATTCTTTGCTCGTTTTTGTGTTTGACAGAGAGAAAAATCATTGATTTTGCTCTCTGTAAAAAAACAGAAGAGAGCAAAATGTGTTGATTTTGCTCTCTGTCAAAAACGGAAGAGTGCAAAATCAAACACATTTTGCTCTCCTGTTTTTGACGGAGCAAAATCAATGATTTTGCTCTATTTTTTACTGAGAGAAAAGTCAATGATTTTTCTCTCTTCTATTTTTTACCGACAGCAAAGATATTGATTTTGCTCTCTAGTCTATTCTGTTTTTTGACCGATAGCAATTAGCATGTTTGTTGTTTAATTTTGTCATTAATTTATGTGTTTTGCACTGTATAGTTACATAATGTTTATGTTTTGGGAGACTCTTCGGGCGTGACCGAGAGCAATTTATGTGTTTTTTTTGTTTGTTATGTGCTGTTTTATTATAACCGAGAGCATTAGAGCAACATGTGTAGTGTAGTGTCTTTGATTTTATCGTTGATTTATGTGTTTTATACTGTGAACTGTGAAGTTAATGTTTCTATTTTGGGAGACTCTTCGGGCGTGACCGAGAGCAATTTATATGTTATATTTGTTTATTCTGTGATGTTTTATCATGACTGAGAGCATTAGAGCAACATGTGTAGTATATTTGATTTTGTCATTGATTTTGATTGATTAAATTTGTTTTAGAATGGAAAACATTAATGATAGTATAGAGGGTCCTGCACTTAGTCAAACGAAAAGGAAAAAATCAGAAGTTTGGAATCATTTTACGAAGATTGAAAGTTCTGATAATAGCAATCCTAGAGCAAAATGTAATCATTGCTCACAGTCTATGCATGTCATGCATCGAAGAATGAAACATCAAACTTGAAAAAAAACATTCTTAATTGCAAAAAATTATTGGCAACTATCGATAGGAAGCAAAAGACATGAAACTATCAGCATATGAGAGGGGGAATGAATGTAACTTGTTTTAGTCTTGTAACTTGTCGAGAATTGCCTTTGAAATTCATTGAAGGAGAAGGTTTTAGAACATATTCTCAATATGTTCAACATAAGTTTTCCATACCTTCTAGAACTACCATTGCACGAGATATTATGAGTATTTATGAGAAATAAAAATTGAAATTGAAAGATTATTTTAGTAATACATCTAAACGAGTATGCTTGACTACAGATACATGGACTTCTGTTCAAAATTTGAATTACATGATATTAACTGCTCATTACATTGATAATGATTGGGTATTGTGTGAGAGAATTATCAATTTTTGCTTGATTTCAAATCATAAAGACGAAACGATTGGTAAAGAAGTAGAAAGATGCTTGCTTGAATGGAGAATTGAAAATATTTTGACGATTACAGTTAACAATGCTTCTTTAAATGATGTTGCAATTTCGTATTTGGTAAAAAATATTAGAAATTGAAATGGTTTAGTTTTGAATGGGGAACGCATGCATGTGCGATGTTTTGCACATATTTTGAATTTTTATTGTGTGTGATGGTTTAAAAGATCATCAAGAGTCTATTGCCAGAGTTCATAGAATGGTGAAATATGTTCAATCTTCCCCTACAAGGCTACAACAATTTAGAAATTGTGTTGAAAATGTAAAAATTACTTGCAAAAGTAATGTTTGTTTTGACGTACCTACTAAATGAAATTCTACATATTTAATGTTAGAAAGTGCCGAAAAGTATGAAATAGCTTTTGCAAAGTTAATTGAAAGTGATGGTCATTATTTTCTTGATTTGGGCGGGGAAAGTGAAAGACCACCTATAATAGAAGACAGGGCTAATACTAGAGAGCTTATCAAGTTTTTGAAGATCTTTTACTATACAACTGTTTCCGTTTCGGCCTCCTCACATGTCACCTCCAATATTTATATTAGTGAAGAGTGTAATTTGAAAATTGTTATCCATGAGCACTCTCAATGTGATAATTCATTGTTGAGGAGAATGACTAAGGGGAGTTGTGATAAATTCAATATGTGTACTAGACCTTAGATGTAAAATGAAGTTTTTGAAACATTGTCTCACCATGTTGTTTGATAGTGACAAGACAAATGATTTAGTGAGACAAGTAGAAATTGTGATTGAAAAATTATATCTCCATTATAAATCTGATTTGAGTTTTGATACTTCATACGACAATTCTAGTATGATGGTTGGAACGACTTCTATCGTAATGAGACAAAGTAGTACTTTGACCTACAATAAGGTGACACAAGATCCCTTAGAAAAGGGTCCGTGTAATACCCACAAATCGTCAAAGGTGCTCGGGTGAAAGTGATGTACCAAAATCCAAAAATAAAGGGAAAAGTAAGGAGAACAAATGTGACAGCCCGAAATCGGACCCGAATCGGTTTCCGGGATCGGAGCCGTCACTCCGGGACATTTACAGGAAACGGTGACTATTATTTTTTTTTTTTTTAAAAAAAACTACTAGAACAATCAAAGCAGTGAACAGAGAGGGAGAACTGCAGGGAGTAATCGAAAACATTTGCAGGGGGAGAGAGAGTTCTCTGGAATGGAAAGCAAACAAATCTCAATAATAGATAACCGAACAGAAATAGGCATAAGACTGACGGAAATGGAAACAGGAAACAGTGGCAGAAGATGTAGTCTCAAACTGAACCGGAGAAGAAATCAGTGGATAGCGTCATCGGAAGATAAAGGCAGCAAACATAACCGGCAGAAGATGATGACGTCAGCCGGAAGACGTTCTGACGTCATCGGAAGACAAAGTTATAAACTGGGCGGAAGAATTATGCTGACGTCATCGGAAGAGAAGATGACGTCAACCGGAAGACAATTAACGTCACCGGTAGAAGAAAAATGTGAACAGTAACCGGAAGATGACGTCAACCGGAAGACAAATAACGTCATCGGTAGAAGAAAAATGTGAACAGTAACCGGAAGATGCAATCGGAAGACATAGTTTTAAAGACAGAATTACAACTTTTGACAGAAAGACATATAGAAGGCAACCTCAAACAGGAAGCATAAAGGTTTCAAAACCTTCAAACCCGATTCAAAAGAAGTTATAAAAATATACTTTACAATGGACAAAATTTCAAGAAGACATCCTGCACCATGACATCTTTTAACGAAGATACCTGCTGGCAGGAAGCATGAGAAACAGAAGGCATACAAGTTTCAAACTTTCATCACAGATGACAATTTCGAGAAAACAAACTGCATGGATAGCTCAAAAATTCGAGACTATCCATGCATGACCTGAAAGGGAGAACTCAAGCAGTTCCAGAATGTTTTCAAAACATTTAAAATATATGGATACAATCTGTCAAATACAGAGGTTTTAAATACATCAATAACAGATTCCAAAAGTTTTATAGGAACTTGACATACATTTAAATTTTTACCAAAACAGGAGTTTTAAAACAAAACACAAAATCTATACAGGACTCGACTTAACTTTCAAATATACACGCTCACAGGAATACATCTTGTCTGACTGCAGCCAGACCCCGTGAGCTCGATCCACCAACTACATCAGCTCGTCATTTTGAGGCACCGGGTCCTCATCTGGAATATCCGTACCTACAACAGGGAGTTCACCTATGAGCCTAAAGCTCAGTAAGAACATAATCAACATGCAGTGATGCAAAATGCTATGCATGCAGTTTTCAGAAAAACGGTGACAGAACATTACATTACGTTTCACTGCACATGGTGGTATAAGTGAGGCTTATAGAGGAACTGGCGCATAACATACATAACATACTGGACATGACACTTGTTAGTAATTTTGCCGGTGTCCCAGGGAAGGACAAGGTACAGGGTATCCTTGGCGGGGATAAATTTTACATGAGTCCCAGGGAAGGACAAGAACAGGATGCCAGTCCTCGTCCACACTTAACCGTTCATTACATTACAGGATTTTATCTTTACTTACTTCAAAATCAGTGCTGAAAACATTTGCATGATTTTACTGGAAAACGTGTATGCATGGATAAGTGCGATACTCAACATTCACAGATGGCAGAATGGATACAACAGGGAAACAGAATATAACAGAGACATGTTTAACTTAAAACATAACCTAGAACCTATCTACCCAAACCATACCTAGTACCTCTAAGTTGTAGGGCCATAAGGGCCAACATAAACGTATGAACTTACCTGGTTGCTGCGGTGTCAGATGCTCGAATGTCCCTGAAATGCTTGGATCTGTAGCATGCATGAAGAGGTATAAAACAAGCTGCAATGCTAACAAATAACTTGGAAATTTATGCAGAAAACTCCACTCAGACTGGTAGAAAACAACAATGTGTTTCCATACAAAACTCGAGAGTTTTCTCCTAAATATCCTAACCTAAAACTTCAGCAAAACGCATACTTTTTGCTTGTCCAAATGTGTTAGCATTGGGAGATGTTTACCTTAGGCAGAAAACAAGGAAAACCCTAGGAGATCAAAGGCGTTTGGGTGAACTTTTGTCGCCTGGCCGAGAGAAAACAGAGGGAGAGAAGATGGAGAAGTGGAAACTTTCACGTAGGAGGGAAGAGAAGACATATCTTCTTCAACAAGTTGCCACTTGGCACTCATCCATTGGTTTGCTTCCACCTACCTTAATTACTTCCACATTTACCCTTCCAGTAGCTTTTAACCTAATTAATTTGTTTTGGTTACACATTAGTTTAGTTTCACTAAACATTTCCAACAACTCAACCAAAACATACGTTGTATAAATATAAATGTTAATCCCGCACAAATGGTTTTGGGAAAACAATTATATGGCAAAAATGCCGGGTGTTACAACAAAAATGCAAATAAATGAAGGTGGAGTGTGTGAATGGTGAAGATGGCCGAATGCTAGATGAGAAGGAATGAAAATGCACAATAAAATATAAGAGAATGAAAGTGTATGAATGTGTGTGGAAGGTGAAGAAATGGAGATGAAGATGAAGGAAATAAAATGCAATAACATAAAAGTGATTTGTGTGTGAGGAGTGTGGCCGAAAATGAGAGTGTTCAAGTGTGTGAAATTGATGGCAAGAAGTAAATGGAAATACCTTTGACGGATTCAAAGAGCTATCCTACGTTAGGCTCTTTGAACAAACGATCTTCCCGGAGGAAAACCGACCACCTAGGGCCTAGGTTTTCTTCCTCAACTTCGACTCCCGTTGGAGAAGGCGAGGGAAATGTTAAGAGCTAACCTAGCAACCCAAGCTAGACTAGCAATGGAAGGCTACTCCACTTGGTTCAAGGAACCAAGGAAAAACTAAAGGAAAAAGAGCTTTGGTAGGGAAATAGGTATTTTATAAATTTGACAAAAAGTATTTTACACACGCCAATGCAATGCTTAAATAGGCAATCCTAAGGTGGATGGGGTTTGGCAAAATTTGGAGGAGAAATAGGAGCCTTTGATGGAGTGAAATCGGCAGCCATAAATGAAGGAATCTATGTGCGCTAATCCATGGCCGAGAGTGAGGCGCGCTGCTGATGATGAACGGTGGAGATGTGCCAGCTAAGCGATCCATGGCGCGCGCTAGACGTGAAGCTGCTGCCCGCCAAACGCGCCTACCCGCGCCTACTGATGAAGCCCTCGCGCGCCTGCCCGCCTAAGTCTTCCCTGCCCGCGCGCGCCAGCAGCATTTTCCACTTGATCCGAGCCATACCTTAATCAAAGGATAAAATTTTGCCAACTCTTTTATCCATGCCTCCACTAACTCATATACCTGCAAAATCATACCTTCACAAGTGGGCTCTCCTTTGGGCTAAGGCTTTCCTTGGGCTTGATTTTGTTGAGGCTCTTTCCTTTGCTTGAAAAAATTTGTTGAATATTTCTTCAACCCAACATCCACCACATTCATCTAACCCTAACCACACAATCTAATGCATGATATGCAATTTATAAAATTCTTACAAAAAGACTAATGTACGCCAATGAGTTTTAAGAATTAAAAATTACACGTTTAAGGCCCGGGAAGACAAATTCTCATAGGGCTGCTCGAATGCTCTGTGTGAGTGCTTCAATGAATGACATGACAAGGCTTCTCCACATCTTCCGAGGTCGGCTCCCAAGTTAAGTCCATGATGGGATCAAAACTTGCAAAAAGAGACAATTCATTAGAACATTGAGTGATTAAATTTTGTGCCCGAGTTTGTGATCTTGTGATGGGCCTCCGAGGCATGTCATAAGGTGTATGAGATGTTTTTTAATGATCAAAATGAGGATGACGATTCAAATAATCATACTGAAGTTCATCAATATTTATCTGAAGGATTCAAAAAAATTTTAAGATAAAATTGATATTCTAGCATGGTGGAAAGTGAATTCCTTGAAATTTCAACTATTGAGAAAAATAGCAAGAGATGTAATAGTTATCCCTATTTCAACAGTTGCTTCAGAGTCAGCCTTTAGTAACGGAGGACGTGTACTCGATTCCCAAGTTAAGTCCATGATGGGATCAAAACCTGCAAAAAGAGACAATTCATTAGAACATTGAGTGATTAAATTTTGTGCCTGAGTTTGTGATCTTGTGATGGGCCTCCGAGGCATGTCATAAGGTGTATGAGATGTTTTTTAATGATAATAGTTATCCCTATTCAACGTTGCTTCAGGTCAGCCTTTAGGTAACGGAGGACGTGTACTCGATTCCCAAGTTAAGTCCATGATGGGATCAAAACCTGCAAAAAGAGACAATTCATTAGAACATTGAGTGATTAAATTTTGTGCCTGAGTTTGTGATCTTGTGATGGGCCTCCGAGGCATGTCATAAGGTGTATGAGATGTTTTTTAATGATCAAAATGAGGATGACGATTCAAATAATCATACTGAAGTTCATCAATATTTATCTGAAGGATTCAAAAAAATTTTAAGATAAAATTGATATTCTAGCATGGTGGAAGTGAATTCCTTGAAATTTCAACTATTGAGAAAAATAGCAAGAGATGTAATAGTTATCCCTATTTCAACAGTTGCTTCAGAGTCAGCCTTTAGTAACGGAGGACGTGTACTCGATTCATTTCATAGTTCTTTGTTCCCAAACACTGTCGAGGCGCTTATTTGCACTTAAAGTTGGATTCAGATGGCTAAGCATCAATCGACAACCTTTAATTCTTCAGTGGCTGAAATTGAACTGTTTTATATCTTTATTTTCTTTTCGTTTCATACTTGTAATTCATTTTACCTAATTGGTTTATCAACTATATTTTGTCGATTTCACATCAACTAATAGAGATGAAGATATTCTTCCAATATTGGTGGAATAGTTGAAGGCTTGGAGCGAATATTATTCAGCATTTTTTCCAGTATTTTTTGAATTTTCTTTTTTTGATAACAGATAATATTACTTACTTGATGCTTCGGTTTGTTTTTATATTTGGCTATATTCTATCATTTTGTACTTTTGTTATGAAATTATGCGATATTGACAAAACTATTTTTTTTTATTTAGGTATATTTTTTTTGGAATATATATAATATATTTTATATTATTTAAATTTTTTAAAAATATGTCGTAGAACTGGAACCGAACCAGAACTGAATCGAAACTTTCGGTTCGGTTTCGGTCGGTTAAACGATCGGTTTCGAACTCCAAATTTGAAACCGAATTGTGATCGGTTCAGTTCGATTCCTCTCCAAAACCGAACGAAACCGTATTTTGCACACCCCTAATCTTGAGCTATTATCTCTCCTTATTCTCTCAAAAATAGAGTGGTCCAAGATGACATGAATGTTGTTGCACGGTTGGTGGATCTTTGGTTTAGGGAACCAGGTCCTTCTCCATTGCTCCGATCGCTTGTCTTCTTTTTGTTTTTAAATTATTCTTCTTCATCCAAACCAAGAAAGAGAGACTTACAACATGAACAAACAAGCAAGAAATTCTTTTGGCTCGAGGTTTTTGAAGTCGATCCCGTGGCACATCACCCTCTCTCTTTTGTGTGTAGGGGCAAACTAAAAATGTAGAAGGATTTCCACATAGCAAATATCCTGCTTCAAGTCTTTGGCAAAAAAAAAAAAAAAAAAGGAACTTTAGTCGTGATTGGACAGATTATCTGAATTGATTTGGCCAATCACTTTGTGTCATTCTCCTCTTCTAATGATATAGTCTTCTTCACACAAAAGTTCTTTCAACACTCAGAACAATCCAACCAGATTGAGCTACATTTTTCGTCCTCATTTGTCTTATAGGTTTTTCTATTTTTCAGCTCTGATGAAGCGGAGGTCTACAAATAATTCTTACGACAATTGATGCTTCCATTTACGGCAAAATTGAAAGTTGATCGCTCAAACTTACAAGTTGATTTGACTATGTTCTCATGTCAACTCTCATCCCCCACACAGCTTTCGCCATCCTTTTTGGTCGAGAATTTTCATGGCTCTAATACCATTGCTAAACATTGTACTCTATTACAAAATAAAACGAGAATTGAAATCAATCAAGAACCTAAATCTAGTCACAAGTCTTAGCAACTATGTTTGGAGTTGGAAAACCCTAATAAACTAAGATGATAATTCATTTGCCTAATTCTTCATATTTATAATGTAATTTCTCTCTCTTCACACATGGTTCACTCTCTAACAATGTAACGCCCCGAACCCGCCCCAACTCGGTGCGTCACTTTGCAAACCTAATCCGCGTTTAAAACGACGTTTAAAATAATTTTCAATAAATTTTTGACTCGATTTTTGAGTTTTTCGAACCCTCGAAATTTATTGGGAAACGTGCCCAAAATACGTTTAAAATACGTCAAAAAATATCGGGTTAAAATAATTTGGAAAACCGACTTAAAACAGATAATGTAAAAAAAATAGAGAACGTAAACCCGACGTTATTTATTTTAAAATCAAAACGGGTGGCATAAAGCCTAAAATTATCAAAACCCCAAAACCTGCAAATGTAACTATTTTAAAGACTGTTTAAACCATGCCCAAAATAATTTACATACCATATTCATAAAATTATAAAATCATTGTTATTCACATAAGCTAAACAATTTAAAACACCAAAACCATTTAAAACAACCACCACTAACTACTTCAAAATATTAACCTCTCATAACTACCCAAGGAAGATAAGGGCCAAAACGCCCCGACAATAGCCTGCACCGGCATAGCTCGTACTCTGCCGACTGCTGCCTAGTCCTGGGCTGTCTCCTCTACCTCACCTGTGTAAAACTCGTCACCTACACCATAGAACACAAAACATAAGCCTAATGCTTAGCAAGTACGGAAAAATGCACTTTAAAACAATGCATGCTCAACTCAACCCTAAAATGCAGTTTCTACACACTCTGTTGTTTTCTTTTCATTCTGGTTGCATTTATCTTTCACTTACGTGTGAATCAAGTAGGCACACGTCCCAACACAATCTAAGACGGCCACGCCTTGACCCACGGAGCAAGATCTGAGGCACACATCCTAAACAATCTGGGACGGCCATACCGAATCTCCTCCTTCGTCGATCCTAGAATCCCCAGTGTGCCTTCCGGCACGAGCAAGTCGAGGCAATCAGAATCCCCAGTGTGCCTTTCAACACGAACAGGTCGAGGCATTCTGAATCCCCAGTGTGCTTTTCAGCACGAGCAGGTCGAGGCATTCATACTCACGACACATTACGTAATGTAGCATAGCATCTCTCGTAGGATCCCTCTCGGGGTGCTACAACGAGCCACTTGCCCGACAATGCTATTCTACTCGAGACCAGGTTGCATATCTATTTTCTTATCTTACATTTCACTTTCAAAGTTTGCAAACGATGCTCAAAACACGTATTTCGTAGTTAGAAAACAATGATGCATGTCACACAAAATGCTCAACACGAAACAAAACAAAACAACAAAGCAAATAATTCCCTACCGTTCCATGGTGTAGGCCCGAAGGCAAAACACAAGCTATCCACTACTTACCTGACTGCTCGGCTTTAAGTTACTTACTTCTATCGGTTAATTCACTCGTCCGATAACCTAACAATTATAGAAAATAACTTAGCAATTCACTCATAAAATTCTAAAGGATTCTAAAAAAATTCTAAAACCAAAACTAACCAACAATTCACCCTAAAATCACAAAACCCGATTTTTCCCCAAAATTACAACGTCCAACTTCGAACGACCATAACTTCCTCATTTTTCAACGGATTTCGACGTGCCACCCCACTTCGAAAACCTCTACACGTCTACTATCCATTGAACCACTTAAATTAACCAAATAAACCACTTGGCCAACTCGAATTCCCCATGAACAGAATCGGTCCCATTAATCTAACAATCCAGTTTTTCACAACTTACTTCCAATTTTCATTCTAACTCCATAACCACCTAAACCAATTCATACAACAACCAAATCATCAAATTTAGAAAGAAAACTAACACTTAAACTCAATTTTCGGATTTCATCATTTAGGGTTTTCAAACACTACACAATCTCCACCAAAAACACTAACAAACTATACCTATATGTATAAAATTAAAAATCCACTTCATTTTACCTTGAAACACCTTGCTAAAATTTGAAGAAGAGGTGAAAATGCCCTAGCTATGGCTGCTGCAAAAATTGTGGAGAAGGGAGAGAAGAAAATGTGTTTTTGCCATTTTAACACTTAATTCATTATTTTTATAAAATCAACTTTCCACTTTTTCCTTTTCACCACTCATTTTCTTTAAAATTGCCAATCAACCTCCCTTTTTCCTCTTCCAACGTGGCTGCCACCATTAACCACTTCTTCCATTCATTTATTTCATTTAAATTCCTAGTTGTTTTTTTTTTTTTTTTTCTTATTGGTCCACTTATGCTTTTGACTTTTCAACAATTTCTTTTCTAATTTGACTTGTCAAAACTCTTCCCATCTCTTTGCTTTACTTTAGACCCTTAATCACTTAACATTAAACTATCCTAACCATTTAATCTCAGGCATAAATACGTTACTTGAATTTCCTAGGTGTTACAAACAATTTTCCATCTCATAATTTATATTATTTATGAAACTACCTTTTTATTCACTTCTCGACACTTTGTTGGCGATAAAGAGGCAAAGTGAATTGGATTGAAACATAATAAAAGTGGAAAAAGTAATTTTATTATAGAAGTGATAAGTCTTGAAAAAAAATTATTTCATAAACGTATTTTATGTTTATATTGTTAAAAATCAATGATGAAACAAATAAAAAAAGCATATTCTGTTAAAGAATGTTATAACGTAGGGTGCAACATCATTTTTTATAAAATAGTTATTTTTCTGTTTTTTTAAAGATAATTATTTCATAATTGATATTTAATATAGATTGATGCTGAAATTGAAGTGGAAATTGTGATTCTCAAAAGAATAAAGAGGACTCATTGTTGTTTAGAAAATAAGATTTTGGATATGAGAGAAAAAAAATCTTAAAGAAAAGAAAGAATATTGGGAAAATAGGATAATGAGGTTTTGTAAATTTAAAATTTAAAAAATGGATTTGACTAGTGAAAGAGAAGATTTGGAAGACTTTAAAAAGTAGGCAACAAGAGAGAGAGAATTTTGCACCAGAGAACGAGAAAAAATTCCTTCTCCGAAAGCTGATACTAGACCTCGTTGCTGCAGCATCGCATCATAGAGAAGATTTTTCATATTTTTTATATGATAATTTCTTCTTCTTTTTCTTATTATTGTTCTTCTATGAGCTAATTTTTCAAATGGCTAAGATGAGAGAGTACTGAACTAATTCATTTCTTATGGAATGTTACAATATCAAGTTGAATAATTAGATACGTATTTGATTATTACTTTATTCAATGTATGACACATGAATAAATATTATTATTTCTATTTTATATGCCATAAAATAAGAATTGAGACTTGTATTGAATTGCATGAGTTATTAACTCAACGTGACATGTGTTAATTTTAAAAAAATTTATATCGATTTGCTTAATTCTTGTGACTATATAGAATAGTGTTTCATTAAAATTCTAAGTAATATTTGTTTTTCACATATATGAAAGAAACTAAGAAAAAAATAATCAAGTAATTATGTCAAATCTTTATTTAAATAAAATTTTCTAAATCATTTAACTTAATATTATAGCATTCCCCACAACTTTTGTAATAAAGAAGTTATTTAGTGAGATAAATCAATTTGAAATCATTTCTTCTTTATTATTCTCTTTTTCAATTATTCATTATTTTAGTTTCATACCCAATTAAAATTATTCCACATATACTTGCGCGTGTTCTTTTTACACAACAAGAAAACAAGATATGCTTCTGTAGCTTTCTTTTTCTTTCTCGTTCATTCAAGAGCAAAGAAGAACATCAAGGAAAATAGTACACAAAGATGGAGTTAGAAAGAGATAACGATGAGAGCCAAAGGTCGCATAAAAGAAGAGAATGTGAGAACGGGCAATGAGTGAGTGCGAGAGACAACTTCAATGAGTCACTGAATTGTGTCGTTGGCGAAATAATAAACACCCACATGCATGTCACATGTTTGTTATTTACGATTTTCCACGACAAGTTCCATTTTCTTCATGGTGAAAAGTTTGTAGGTGAAGTTGTTAAAAAAAATGAAGATAAGTCATCTCGATCCCCTCTAAGCTCGTGATGCAACATAAAATATACAATATTCTACATACTCCCTCTACAGTTCCTCACTAAAATTATATCGAGTTATTCTTGATCATCACGCTTAAGCCATTCTTGACGTCTCTTTGCTGGTAGAGAGATGAGAGACTGAAAAATATTGGTTTATATTTTTTTGGGTAAATTCTAAAATACCCCCTGAAGTATGGGTATTTATCGAAAAAACCTTCAAACAAAAAGTACTCGCAGTCAAAACCTTGAACTATAAAAAACTGTAAAAAAAAATCCTAGCGGCCTCACGCTAGCCCCCCGAATAATAATTCTGGGGGCCAATAGCCCCCCCCCCCCCCCCCCCCCCGCTAGTCCCCCGAATATAAAATTACACAAAATTCGGGCCACGAATCTAAAAATACACTGGATTCGGGGGGCTACATAAAAATTTGGGAGGCCGCATAAAAATTCGGGGGGTCGCATACTGTATTCGGCCTCCCACAATTTCGAATTATTTTTCATTATTTTAAAATAATTTTAAAAAATAACAAATCATATTCAATTGATTCAAAATTGTTATCACATATTCATCACATCATGGGAGGATAATATAAAAAGTTTCGTGATTTTTTTAAATTTTTATAAAATAATGTCATCAAAATTACAATATATCGCACAAGTGTTATAAAATCACGAAACTTTTTACATTATCGTTTCATGATGTAATGAACATGTAGTAAAAATTTCAAATAAATTGAATATGATTTGGTATTTTTTTAAAAATTAAATCCTAATTTCTTCTTCTGACGTCAATTTAAAGCCTTAAACGATAGATTTTGAACCCAAAAAAGGCTGTCATAGGGCTGTACCTAGGTTGAGTGTGTAGATTTCTACGCGAGATCCAATTTGATATCTTTTGAGTCTCAATAGAATACTTGTAGCAAAAGTTATGGCCTTTTAAAATTGAAGATGTCACCAATTTGCATAAAAATTCACTAATTTGCATACAAGTGTTAAAAAATTACGAAACTTTTTATATTATCTTTCCATAATGTAATGAACATATAGTAAAAATTTCAATTGAATTGAATATGATTTGCTATTTGTTTTATTAATTTATAAAAAAAATAAAAAAAGAGATGTGGGGGGCCGCAATTTTAAATCGGCCCCCCGAATCCAGTGTAATTTCAGATTCAGGGGGCTAGCGGGGGGCCGCCAAGGTTTTTTTGACAGTTTTTTATAGTTCAAAATTTTGACTGCGAAGACTTTTTGTTTGAGAGTTTTTTTGATAAATACTCATGCTTCAGGGGTATTTTAGAATTTACCCTATTTTTTGGCATTGATATTATTCACTAATTCCATTCACAACGTGTAGAATCACTAATTTCATTATAGTTTTATTCTTAAAGTTGTTGGGGCAAAGCCCGAAAATCAAACAAAAGATGAGCCCAAACTACTAAAACTGAAACTTGATGAAGAAGAAGATTAAGGCTAAGCCAACTGTCTTCAAAATTTCCATCGAGGCTGCCAATAAAATCTGCAGTTCATTATCACCACTCAGTCTTCCCTCCCTTGTACCTGTCTTTGATGTTGACGTAATACCAGACATATCTTAATTTCTGTATACGCCTATATTCTGCTGTTTCTTTTCTTCCTTTTTAATGGCGGAACCAATCTCATACGGGACCCATTTTGCGTTTAACTTTATTAGAAACAGTGCATAGGATTGAAAGAGTTTGGTTTCGGTATTGCTAGGTGGGTCTTTACTTTTCTGAATTTTTCTTTTGAATTACGATTAATCAAAACCTAGATCGAACCGAAGAAGAGTTTTTCTCGGGTCACTCAAACTTTCAGTTTGGTTAAAGATGTGTATACTCAAAAACTACAATAAAAAGCCGATGAAAGTAAACATAAGAGACACTAAACCTTGAATCATGATTAGATTTTCATTTTTTAAAAGGGTAAAGTCCAGTTTTCCATATGAAATCATGTCTTTTGTGCTTGAAATGACCTTTATTTTTGAATTCAAAAACTTAAGTTTAAATCAAACTCATACACCAAAATCGAAATTACTGTAATGTATAATTTGTTAATTATTTGAAAAAAGCTTAAATTGACATTTACACTGTGAAAAACTATTTTTCCACGCAAAATCATGTTTTTAGACTTGTAGTGACCCTTTTTTTTTATCCGAAAGCTTAAGCTTAGATCAAACTCATAAACCAAAACCGGAATCGAAAGGTTAAGAATTTTTGGTGACTAGATCGAACAAATTAAGCTATTCCTCCACGAAACTGTTATGCCTTAAAACACTAATAAAAATGAAAATAGAACCAATAAAAGTAAATAAGAAGATAATGAAATTGAGGAATTGACAGGAAATGGAAAGGTCAATTCTTGAATTGCCAGAAGAAGGACCTTATTTCTGTGGCTTTCGAAAAAGTTTGCATTATTTGCCAAACAAAATTAAGGTTGGCAGACAGATTTGAAATAAGATGGGAATAAAGATGATTTTTTTGGAGGACATTGTATATTAAAATAATAAAGAAATAATTAATTAAATTAAAATTCAAAGGAATTGTCGGCTACATAATTATAGTAATAATAATAAAGATAATTATCGATTTGAACCCTGTACTATGCACTTTATTTCAATTAGCCCCCTGTAGTAAAAAAGCTGACAAACCAAACCCTGTACTTTGATTCTGTTATCAGTTTCGACATTCTATCAATATTTCGTTAAACCTTCATTTAAAAAATTACCCAACGATATTGATTAACTTGAAATTTTTACAACATGTTTACTACTTAATGAGAAGATAATCTGGAAATATTTCTAATTTTTTAACATATGTACGATTTATTGTAATTTTATTTTAGTATTTTATAAAAATATTTTAATAAATCATACAAATTTTAGAAAAACACAACATTGTTTTTATTGTCTACCTAAGATAGGGTGAATATGAGAAAAAATGTTCAAATAAATTTAATATTGTTTGTTATTATTTTAAAATTAATTTATAAAATAAAGAAGAAAATGAAATTAATTTTAAAAAAATACTAAAAGATATTGAATTTATTGGAAAAATTTTCAACATGTTCACCACATTATGAGTAGATAATAAATTTTTTTTCTAATATTGTACTATACATAGGAAAGTGAGTTCTTATGATCTTAATTGAGTAATATTACATTTTTTCTAATATTATATTCTAATTTATCCTCTTATTTATTATTTAACACAAATAATTTTTTATTTTAATTATTTATATATTAGTCTCAATTATAATTTAAACCTTAATATTTGAGATCATTTAGAAATTAGACAAACATAAACTCATCTTTTAGCGGTAAATTTTTTCGATAATGCTATTGCCTTATTTGTTATATCTAATATGCTTATACCACGTTTTTTATCTAATGAAGTGATTTAATCTTATTTTTATTTTCTTCGATAATTTTTAACTTGATTCAAATTTTATGGCGTCATCAATAGAAGAAGAGTTCGACTACGGTAAAGGTTCTATTTGTAAAAAAAAAAAAAAAAAATTAAAATTTAATTTGTTAATGACATCAAATATTAAAATTTAAACTTACTTTACTTTATTATTTATCGTTAACTATAAAATTATATTGTAAGAGTAATATTATCCCCTTTAATTTAATTTTTATTTGTAGTTTAAACAAAGTGATTGTTCATTAAATTCCTAATCATCACTAATTAAGAAGACACTCAAAAGTGCGGCATCTTCTGATTGGTTAAATTTAAGGCTATTCGGTATGCAATGCCTTTCAAGTGACGAAAAGATTCAAAATGATGAGTTTGTCGTTTTGCTTTAACAAAGTCCCAGTCTTTTCACATAGGGTTGAGCATGGTCCGGTGCGGTCCGATTTCGAACCAGAATTGGACCGGACTAAAGGATTCGGGATTTTTTTTCCTAATGCCAGAACTGGACCAAATTTTTCGGTCCGGTCTCGGTCCGGTCCTGATTTCTTCCATCAATTTTTTTTTTTTACAATAAATTACAATAAAAAAATTAAAATTTCCTATAAGGACAGGTTATATACAATCAAACAATTTCCTACAAAGAATTAAAAGACTACAAATGATAAATTACAGAGAAAAGAGAAATTGAACGTTTGAGAATTGTAGAAAACTGAAACTCTGAACCTTCTTCCTCTTCAGCCGAGCCTTAAATGGCTATAGAATTAAAGTTTCGGTCCGGTCTAGGGATTTCGAGAAATTTTGGTCATGGACCGAGAACCGGACCATTTCCAATGAAAATTCTATTTTTATGACCAAAATCAGACCAAAACTAGTGGTTCGGTCTGGTTCTCGGTCCTCGGTCCGGTCCTGCTCACCCCTATTTTCACATCCCTGCTCTTCCCCACTTTCCGAATTGCCTCTTCATTTTATTTTTTATAATTTAATTAACATAAATGTATTAATTGCATTAAATACATCTCCATTGGTCCCCAACTGCCCACGTTGTCCTCTGATATCGTTTGTGTTGCATGTAATAACATGTGACATGTCTCACCATGATATGATATCCACGGGAAAATTAAAATACGCCCACGGAATGAAACAATTGTTGCAATGTGTTACAATAATGAATCATTGATTTAACTAAATATTTTTTTTCCTTTTTTTCCCACATGGAAGTGAGTCCCCAATTGACTCTTCTCATCGCTGTCCATTGATGTGATCTGCTCCTCTAATCTACCCTTTTAGTTAGGGTACCCTAAGAAAACAAATGGAGTTATATTCATGGCAGTCCTCCTCGTTTCAAACTTTACTCATGAAACTGTATGTGCAGTCTGCAATTCAGCATCTGGGTATTGTATTTTTGTATATTTATCTCAATCTTGTCGTGATTTCTTCTTATTTTCAAATTACATATCCCGATGAATTTGAAAGGGAAAGGAGTAGGGAAAGTCTGGACTGGAAATTAAGATTATCTGGTGGGGACTTTGGCCGAAGAGGAAGGAGATAAAAATGTGAAACAGTGAGGTTAGAGGTAGTAGGGCCTGATGCCGGCTCTGATTAGCTGTATTGAAAGCTCTTCTGGCCATGGAGTTTTCCAGTTGAATGCACCACCGTGAATTCATCTCTCTCTCTCTCTCTATCTATCTCTATATAATATCTCATTGCCCAGTTGTTTTGGAAATCACAGCAGCCATGGCCGTGCATAGCCCCACATTAACCAAAGCTTTTGCTTATTTTTGCTTCTGTTTTCTTGCATTGGCCATCTCAGTTTCTGGTCGGCCAGCCGCGTTTCTTTCAGATTTCAGGATTACTTGGTCCGATTATCATGTCAAGCAAATCGCCGGAGGAAGAGCCATCCAACTCGTTCTTGACCAAAGCGCCGGTAACATTACAAAAAGTTACCTGTATTTCTCCAAACAAATTATGAATTAGCAAACCCAAAAAAAAAAATATATATTCTGTTTTGATACAGGAAGTGGATTTGCGTCGAAGACCAAGTATTTATTTGGTCGGGTAAGCATGAAAATCAAGCTCGTTCCCGGCGACTCCGCCGGAACAGTAACTGCTTTCTACGTAAGTGATGAGAATCTGAAATCAATGGTTAGCAAATTCGAAAGGTTACGAATTTCGATCTGGGTTTGAATTTTTTTTAGATGAATTCCGACACCGACACAGTAAGAGACGAACTGGATTTCGAATTCTTAGGAAATCGAAGTGGACAGCCGTACACCGTGCAAACCAACATCTACGCTCACGGCAAAGGCGATAGAGAGCAAAGAGTCAACCTTTGGTTCGACCCTTCCTTAGATTTCCACACCTACACCATATTTTGGAACCGTCAGCACATTGTGTAAGTTCTATAGCCCAGTCAACTCCAAAACTGTAAACTAAGGGCCAGATAATTACATCTAATCTTGGAATCATTAGTCTACTAATTACGTTTTTACGCTTCTCTAAAATTCATTTTCAACAAAGGTGTGTTCTTACTTTTTCTCTTAGATGCATAGGAATCTCTTCAGATAGCACTAAATGAGGCAGCATGTTCTATTCGGCCAGAGTAAGTAGGATAAGTAATCACACATAGATTGAGTGTGGTTGAGATGAGTGATTCATAGATAGCATTATTTTCTGGACTAGTACGATACATTTTGAGATAAAACCTAAAAGCATAATCATACGGATTTTGACACATCAAGAGTTTAATTTTTACTAATTATATTAAAGTTAAAATCTAACTGAAAGTGTAACTGACGAAGATATCAAGTATTTAAGGTGGTTGATTCTAGCTGCTCGTTTTATATCACTAGGTCTGTTGAGTGAGATTCGATACAAAACAAACAATATTGTATTAACATGATGAGTGTTTATTTGAAGATTAGATTTTAGTCATAATAATATTTTCTAATCCTTCAATTTTTTGAGTTTATGCAGCTTCACAGTGGATGAATATCCCATAAGAGTTTACAAGAATAATGAAGCTAAAGGAGTTCCATATCCCAAGTTCCAGCCAATGGGAATCTACTCGACGCTGTGGGAAGCCGATGATTGGGCAACAAGAGGAGGACTGGAAAAGATTGACTGGAGCAAAGCTCCTTTCTACGCTTACTACAAGGACTTCGATATCGAAGGCTGTGCGGTTCCAGGACCGGCTAGTTGTGCTTCGAACCCAGCAAATTGGTGGGAAGGACCATCTTACCAAACCCTCAGCTCCATTGATGCAAGAAAATACAGATGGGTTCGTCTCAATCACATGATCTATGATTATTGCACCGACAAATCACGATATCCGGTGGCCCCACCTGAGTGTCGTGCCGGAATTTGAGACAAGTGCTGATAGGTCATGTAAATTGGAAGACACGATGTTCATTGGAGACATGCATCGATTCGTTTGTACACATAAGAGTCAGCGTCACCACCATGCAAAAAAAAATAATAATTGTTTGCTTTTGTTGTTCATATGTGGTAATGGAATCTTGGGCTGTCCTAGGACGGAGTGGACAGAAGTTTAAGAGATTTGTAACGGTATGTTATCATTTGTTCGTGTCTAGTGCACATTGTTGTGCCAATAAAATGTCGTGTATTGCCGTTCTAAATTGATATTTCTAATGTTTACATGAAGCTGGGTTAAAATTAAACACGTAAAAAAGAATTAAAGATTAAATACTGACATTTTACATTGAAAAGTTTAATAGGTAAAATATCGTGGGCAGAAAGAAAAACCATGGAATTAAGTACAAAATGAGTGTTACGACTTAAATGTAATACACATATTAGTACATTAAAAATCTAAAAAATGTCCATATCGCCGGAGCTATAACTCTGCATAC
The DNA here is from genome assembly GCA_022432975.1 of Begonia masoniana. NCBI lineage: Eukaryota > Viridiplantae > Streptophyta > Magnoliopsida > Cucurbitales > Begoniaceae > Begonia > Begonia masoniana. Next base: position 6,152,834 of record CM039507.1, read on the forward strand.
ACTCGATCCATGATGTGTACACATCAAGGGAATATGTTGTGGGTTGCAGTCTCAAGTTAATGCATAATTTTGTTCAAAAACTTCTTTTTTTCATCACGACTTTTCCGACTCAATGCAAATATAATTTGTTTCAACAAACTCTAACAACTAAATAGATTATCATTTCTTCACTCCACTTTTCATAAATTCAAGATCACGCGTTAAAACTATAATCCACAACAATATGGTCCCTATTTGGAATCTGGTGATGATCGAGAGGGTTGCGCACCAAGGTAGGAGATCAGATCATCCTAACTTTTCCTTAAATTTCACAAGCTCATTCCTTTCTCAAATATGGATTCCTGATGGAGGATATAGCATTTTCAAGCATGCTTGAAAGACTGACAGTTAATTTACATAGAATAGTTACTTCTTTTGTGGGAAGTACAGCCTACTGTGCTGTACACAGGTCAGAAAATGAAGGCTAAAGCCAACTCACAATGAATAGCTGTAGTAGAGCCTTCAAAATAAGGTTCCATTTTGTGAGTTTTATTGCTGAAAAAACATGTCTAACAACTAAAACTTTATCTCATTTAAGAGGCTTTTTCAGAGACCCGAGGAATACCAGCTAGCTTCATGTACAAGCATTCAATCCAAGAACCAAAATCCAACTTTTTGTTAGGATATTAAAATGGGGTCCCTGGTCTCCAATATACAAGGTCAATCCTCCCTTCTCTCTCGATAAAGAAATTAGGTTGAAGACAAACTTTATGTGAACTGTTGAAAAACCGAACGATAAACCAAAAAATAAAACGAAAAAATAATGGACATCGAGATTTACGTGGAAACCTTATAAAGGTAAAAACCACGGCAGATATGAGAAATCATTAATCAAAATCGGTACAATGAATTTTGCGATTTAAACATATATTTATTCATAAACTGAAACCCTAATCAAATTGAGATTCCTAACGTGAGCTGAAACCGGTCAACCGAATCTAACAATCTCCGCCTTGACGTGAATTCCACTGTATGAAATATATCTCCAGAAAATTAATCTAGAAAATAACTTGCTCTTCCTCAAAGCTCTTGAAGGTGTAATCAACAGCTCCAACTAAGCTCAAACAATGTTTGAATTTGATTGCAGGCAACGCCTTGGTCATCATATCAGCAGGATTATCATGAGTACTAATTTTACTCACAACAAAATCACCACGAGCAACCACTTCGCAAATAAAATGATAATGAATATCAATGTGTTTTGTCTTCTCATGAAACATCTGATCTTTATTAAGAAATATAGCACTTTAACTGTCGCAAAACACTGTGGCAATCTGTAAGTCTTTACTGAGCTCACTAAACAACCCTTTCAAACATGTGACTTTCTTACATGCTTCAGTAATAATTATATATTCTGCCTCTGTAGTAGACAATGCAACGGTATTCTGTAAGGTAGCTTTCCAGCTGATAGCAAAACCTCCAACTGCGAACACATATCCTGTAAGAGATCTCCTCTTATCAAGGACTCCCGCATAGTAAGAATCAACATACCTAATTATAGGATCCATAGTTCTTCCAAATTGAAGACAAACATCACTAGTTCCATGCATATATCTAAGAATCCACTGAACAATTTTCTAGTGTTTCTTTTCCAGATTTTCCATATACCTATTAATTGCACTTACTATGTAAGATAAATCTGGACACGTGCAAACCATAACATACATGAGAGATCTCACTGCACTAGAATACATAATTTGTGACATATACTGAATTTCATCATCTGATTGTAGACATAAGTCAGACCAAAGTTTAAAATGAGCTGCTTACAGAGTACTGACAGATTTTGCCATGTTCATGTTGAACCTGTAGAGAACTTTCTGAATGTACCAACTTAGGTACAATTTACCAGTTTCTCGATGTCTCTGTATTTCCATACCAAGTATCTTCTTAGCTGCTCTCAAATCTTTCATCTCAAACTCATTACTCAATTGTGCTTTAACCCTTCTGATTTCATCTTTATGTTTAGCTGCAATTAACATGTCGTTAACATATAAGAGAAAATAAACAGCTGACCGATTCTCATTCCCTTTGATGTAGACACAACTATCACAACTGCTCCTATAAAGGGACTTCTTCAAGCATGAATTAATCAAACCTCTTTGGCCACTGCCTTGGCGACTGTTTCAGACCATAAAAGGACTTCTTCAAGGAACAAACATAGTTCTCCTTTTACGAGACTACAAAACCTTCAGGTTGTTGCATATAGATGTCCTCCTTAAGCTCTCCATATAAGAATGTAGTTTTTACATCCAACTGCCCAAGTTCAAAGTTGTCCATAGCCACAACACCCAACAAAGCTCGAATTGAACTATGCTTAACCACAAAAGAAAACATATATGTGAAGTCTACACCGGGAATCTGACTATAACCCTTAGCAACAAGACATGTTTTATAGCTATCTTCTTCCATACCCAGTGTACCTTCCTTTCTCTTTCACACCTATTTGCAACGAAATGCTTTCTTATTTTTGGACAATGTAACTAATAATCCATTTTCCATTTTCCATTCTTCTGAAGAGACTCCATCTCTTTTTGCATGACAATAATCCATTTTCCAGAATCATCTGAACTCTCTACCTCTAAATAGGTAGACAGTTCTTCACTGAAATCAATGCTTTCAGCTACACTCAAAGCATAAACGACTAAATTTGATTTACCATATTTTTGTGGAGGTCTAATCTCCCTTCTCGGCCAATTTTTGAGGATGCAATACTGTAGTGAAGCCAATACTGGTGACTGTGCGGAAGCAATATTACCATGAATATTTGAGTTGATTTGGCCTGAAGACTCCAATGTCGACCCTGATCCAATCTAAACTTCAACTTCGTTACTGGAAACATTCTTGTTCTTCTTAGACAAGACTTTAGGAGGTCAATTAGCAATCATACTAGTCTCATCAAATACCAAATTTCAGCTTATTATCGCTTTCTTGGATTCTGTACACCATAACTTGTATCCCTGGACACCGGACTTATACCCAAGGAATATACACTTTCTTGATCTTAGATCAACTTCCTATTATCCACATGAGAATATGTAGTGCAATCAAACACCCTCAAAATAGAGTAATCAGCAGGAGTACTAGATCATATCTCTTCAGCAGTTTTGTTATCAAGAGTAGACAACGAAGAATGATTCACTAAGTAACAAGCAGTATCCGCAGCTTTATCCCAAAATGACTTAGGTAAACTTGAATCTTAGAGCATACACCGAACCTTCTCCATTAAAGTTCTATTTATTTACTCTGCCACACCATTTTGCTGGGGAGTACTAGGGATTGTTAGATGTCTCAAAATTCCTTTGACCTACAGAAAGAGTTGAACTCGTCCGAACAAAACCCCAACCCATTATCGGTGCGAAGGTATTTTACCTGCTTTCTTGTCTGCTTTTCAATCATAGTTTTCCACTCTTCGAAGGTAAATAATACACCACTCTTCCTCTTAAGAAATAATACCTATATTTTTATGGATAAATCAACAATCAAAGTCATCATATAATGCGCCCCTCCATGAGAAGGCACCGGTGATGGTCCCTAGAGATCCGAGTGGATATAATCTAGTGTTTTTTTTGTACTGTGAGTGGCTATAGTGAATTTAACTCTCTTCTGTTTACAAAAAATACAATGCTTACAAAAATGCAATTTAGTAATGCTCTAACCATTTAACAGTCCTATTTTACTCAGCTCATTCATTTCATTCTCACTCATATGCTGTAGACGCATATGCCATAATCTGGTAAGATCTTCATCTGACAATGAAGTACCAACTGCCGCATCCCCTACAACTGTAGAACCTTGCAGAACATAGAAATTTCTTTGCATTCTCTGCCCTTTTCATCATGACGAGAGAACCACGACTGATCCTTACAACTCCACCTTCACCGGTACTTGTACTCTTTAAAATCAAAAGTACTCAATGAGATCAGATTTCTTTTCAGATCGAGAACATGTCACACATCACCAAGTGTTCTAACAACTCTATATATTTTGATTCTGGTCGAACAAATTCCAGCTATCTTACACGATGCATTATTTCCCATCAATATGACACTCTTTTGCACAGACTCATACGTTGAAAACCAGTCCTGATTGAGACACATATGAAACATGCAAGCCGAATCGAGAATCCACTGCTAGGATGACATTGAGTTTCCATCAGACACTTCAAGAAGATCTCCATCTTCTTCACTTTGATTTTCTTCAGCGACAACAGCTTCATCAGACTTCTTTGGTTGTTTTCCCTTATATTCAGCTTCTTGTTTTCTCCTGTTCTGCAGCTTATAAAATTTAGGCTTTATATGCCCATTTTTCTGACAAAAAAACCAAACAAACTTTGTTTTTGTTCCTAGACTTTGATCTGCCTCTTGGACATTTTCTACCATTGGTGCCTTTATCAGACCTTTCAGTTGCTCTTCCCTAAATAACTAGACTCTCTCCTTGAGTTTCAGACCCAACTACAAGGTGCTTCATCCTCTCCTTAGAAAGCAAGGCGTTGTAGACTTTTTTCAAGGTTAATATGTCACGACTATATAGTATAGTTTCTCGAAAGGTACTGTACGAAGCTGGTAGTGAGCAAAACAGCATCAATCCTAGATCTTCTTCATCATATTTACTTGTCATAGTTTCCAAATCTGAAACTATATCCTTGAACATAGTGAAGTGTTCTTCAATAGAAGAACCTTCCACCAAATTATGAGAACATAACCGCTACTTCAGATGTAGTTACTCGTCAAGGTTTTGTGTATACATAATTCTTCCAGTTTTACCCATATATCTGCAACAGATTCCTCTTCCAAAATGTCCTACAAAATATTATTCGATAAATGCTGACGAATTAAAAGAAAACTTTTCTTTCTCTCAAAAGTTTCTCCTCCTCGTTCCATGATGCTAGCATCTTATCGAGACCATGCAATGCACTGTCCAATTCCATTCAAGCGAGCAAATCTCGCATTTTTACTTGTCATAATTGAAACATTGTATTCCGATCTAGCATTGGAATATCATACCTCATCGAAGCCATCTATCGAAAAATTTGAAATTTCACCCAAAATATCTGACAAAATTTCCAAACAAATATTCAAATCCCAATTTCAGAAACAAATAACCAATATTCCGAAACAATAATTTGAACCCCACAAACTCAAAATTTCAAAAAATTATTCAGCACCCAATTATTTTTTCAAAAATCTTCAATCTGTTTGAACAAATCCAAATCACAAATTGCAAAGTTGCGACAAGCAATGGAAACATAGTTGACGAAGACTCGGTGGACGAAAGCCGGTGGACGAAGGCCAGTGGACGGCACTCTAATAGCAGCAACGAAATAGATTTGACGAAGGCTCACTGTTTCTTGATCGGAGCTATGAATGTCGGTGATTGTTCGATTCAGAGAAACTCAGTACTGGTCGGAGAGAAAATGGCTAGAAAGTTGTAGTCTTAGCGTACTACGTGAAATAAACGGCATGTCTGAACAGGGGCTGTGATCGATGGTTCTGCGTGAGCATGGCGTGCGAGAAGACAGTGTGCAGTAGTGCGGCAACTTCCCTCAGTGTTTATTCTTGTGAAACCCAGCATTTGTTTTGGAGGAGAAAAATGTAATTTTCTTTCTTCTCACATGCCACCTATACAATCTTCTCTCTCCTTCCATAAAATTTTCATTTTTTGTTAAGAATTTCTCATAGAATGTCTGCTGAGGCCGCCACTCATGAGGAGGAGAAAGAGGGAAGCAGAGAGAGAGAAACCGAGGGAGAAAAATTGATCTTAAATAAGTCTTTTTGCCTCCATGATCACGACAAATTTTTTAGCAAAAGCCTTTAGTTTTTTTTAAATCTATTTACAGATTCTCACATCTCCAAAGAAGCAGAACCAAATCTCTTAGTTGTTTTATACTTTGCAGAAGAAGGGTTTATTCATTCAGGGATTCAAAGCCAAGTCACATAAGAGCTTTCCTATCGATTTTCTTTTTAGAAATGAAATAGAAAGCCACAAGTATCATACCCATATTCATTCCAGAGGTACTATTTAATTGTTTTGTTCTGTTGGAGAAAATTTTATGTATATATTCCCCACCATTCATGTATGGATTAATCGAGTGGTAAAAGGAGCTTAGTGAATAAATTGTGTAGCCAAAAATTTGATTTTTATTTTTTCTTAGGAACCAACTTACTGAATTAACACTTTGGACCTATGAATCTTAGATTATTGAGCTATTGGAAATTTTTTGATTTTGACTTGTTATAAGTGCAATCAAGGTAGGGGTTTATTTTATTTTTAGTTAAGTATTATTTTTAATTCATTAATTAAATTCATTTATTTAGCATAAATTGTTTATTTAATTTTGTGCTATTATTTCATTTACACATTTATCAACTGCATAATTTATCGTTGATAAAAATTGTGTGATTTTTGTAACACCCGGCATTTTGGCCATGTAATTATCCCTTGAATTATTAAACGAGATTAATTTGTTATTAATACAATGTATGTTATTGTGAATTTTTCGGTGTGTTTTGTGGAAAGAGAGAGTTTCGGAAAAAACCGAATCGGCGAACTAAATAACGATTTAGTTAGAAACCAATGAAATGGCAAAATGGGAAAGCAATTAAGGTGGTTTGGAGGGAGCCAATGAGGGCTTGACACATGTTCAACTTGTTGAAAAAGCCATGTTCACCCTCTATCTTCCTCCCTTCTCTTCTTACCTACATGAAACTTTCCACTTCCAGATGAAGTGCGACAAATTCCAAAACTTCGTCTTCTCCTGTTTCCTCCAGTTTTCTCCAGTAAAGGTAACCCTTCACGTTAGTTAACGAGTTTAGGTTAGTTATTTCTTAGTTTTGTTGAAGTTTAGGGTTAATGGACCGATTGTGCATGTTATGGGTTCGTGAATCGCCGAGGACTTACGTGCAAGGTTTTCAACTCTACGGACATCAGGTAAGTTCATGCGTATAAGTTGGCCCTTAAGGACCTACATCACGGAGGTACTAGGTTTTTACGTGGTTGAGGGTTGTTGTTGGGTAGTTAGGTCGTAGGTTATGTTCTAAGTTAAATGTGTTTTGTTTTATGTCTTGCTTTTTTATTTTGCCGCCTGTTTAAGTTACGTTTAAACACTATATACGTTCATGCATACACGTTTTCTTGAAAGTCATGTAAATGTTTTATACACGCCATTTGAAGTTAAGAAAGATAAAACCTGTAATGTAATATACGATTAAGTGTGGGATGAGGACTGACATCTTGTTATGTACCTGTTGTGCATTCCTGTTATGTACCTGTTGTGCACTCCTGTTATGTACCGGTTGTGCACTCCAGTTGCGCTAGTTCCTCTATAAGCCCCACTTATACCTCCTATTCACTTGAACGTAAAGTTATGTAATGTTCATGTATTTCAAAGGTTTATGCATAGCATATGCATCACTGCATTGTATGTTCTTACGGAGTTCTAGACTCATAGTTGAACTCCTTGTTGTAGGTACGGATCCTGTGGATGAGGACTTTGTGCCTCAGGCCGACGAGTAGGTGCAGTTGGCGGGACGAGCTCATGGGGTTGGTTGCGGCAGTCAGGCGCATTTTGACCTGCGGAGTGGTGTCTTGAAGTGAAGGTTATGTTTGTATAGTGTTATTCTGGGATTTAGGTGATGTACAGGATCTGTGTTGATGTTTTTTTTTAAACCTTTGTTTTGATAGTGGTATTTTGAAATATACTAGAATTGTTTGGAATCCTTTCCTTTTTTAGTTGTGCATGGATTGTCTCGAGTTTTAGAGCTATCCATGCAGGTAGATTTTCTTGAACTTCTGTCGTGTTTTCTAACATGTCTAAAATTACGTTTTGAATCGAGTTTTTTATGGGGTTTGAAGCTTTTTGTGTCAAAAGAAGTAAGTTGTCAAACAGCGAGGTAGCTGATTGATCGCCTGGGGTAACCAATCGATCGGCGAAGTATATGTTTATGTCTTTCAAGTTATCAAGTTTTCCAATTAAACAGTCGTCCATTCTGTTCTTTAAACAATCGTCCATTCTGTTATTTAAACAGTCGTCCATTATGTTCTTTTAACAGTCGTCTATTCTGTTCTTTAAACAGTCTTCCATTCTTTTCTTTAAACAGTTGTCCATTTCTGCAGTATTCCATTCCTGTAGTCGTCCATTTCTGTAGTCGTCCAATTCTGTCTTCCAGTTTCAGTCTTCCAGTTTTTCTTATGTTTTCCATTTTACGTCGTCCATTTTAAGTCTCCCATTTTATGTCTATTTTATGTCTTGCCATTTTAAATGTTCAAGAGTTTCAAAAAGTCGAAAATTTTATGTCTAAAAATGTCTAAGTCAAACTCAAAGTCCAGTCGAGTCCCATGACGGTCCCGGTGGTCTGTGTAACGGGCCACTCCCCCGACCCAGGGCTCACCCCGTGACAAGGCCAAGTGTCCGTGCAGTCCCCGCAGAGCCCTGCCACGTGACAGCCACACAGGCTCACCACGTGTACTCACGATCTTCCCCCACTACCTGGTAGCCTCCCCAGGGATTCAAACTTGGGCTCGCAAGAAAGATTTGCAGATTTGTAGCCCCGTGTGCTGTACCTGCTTTATTAACTCCCAAGAAAGATGGCTCTTGGCGTATGTGTGTAGACAGCAGAGCCATCAACAAAATAACAGTCAGGTACAGATTTCCCATTCCACGTCTGGATGATTTATTAGATCAGATTAGTGGGGCTACAATATTTTCCAAGCTTGATTTGAAAAGTGGGTACTATCAGATTCGAATTAGACCTGGCGATGAATGGAAGACTGCTTTTAAAACTCAAGAGGGATTATATGAATGGCTAGTAATGCCATTCGGACTGTCTAACGCCCCTAGTACTTTTATGAGAGTGATGAACCAGCTATTGAGGCCATTTATTGGAAAATTTGCGGTTGTATATTTTGATGATATTTTTATTTACAGCGCAAATCCCGAAGAACACCTACAACACTTACGAGAAATTCTTTGTGTACTTTGCAACGATCGGTTTTATGCTACGATGAAGAAATGTGTATTCATGGCTCGTAAAGTTTTATTTTTGGGGTATGTGATATCAGCTGATGGTCTGCATATGGATGAGAGCAAGATTGAAGCGATTACATCCTGGCCAACACCAGATTCGATTACGGCAGTACGCAGTTTTCACGGATTGGCGTCCTTTTATAGGCGTTTTATTCCTCATTTCAGTAGTATCATGGCCCCTGTGACCAACTGCATGAAAGGGGGAAAATTTATATGGACTACAGAGGCAGACGAGGCATTTCAATTGATTAAAACACGACTAACTGCAGCGCCAATTTTGGTATTGCCGGACTTCCAGCAGCCATTTTAACTACACATTGATGCCTCGAAAGTTGGAATTGGAGCTGTCTTGAGCCAAAACAGCAAGCCAGTGGCCTATTTCAGCGAGAAATTATCTGGTTGTCAAGTTAATTACAGTACTTATGATATGAAATTTTATGCAGTTGTGCAGGTAGTAAAACATTGGCGACACTATCTATTCCATAAGGAGTTCGTATTATACACCGATCACGATTCGTTAAGACATTTGCACAACCAGGATAAAGTTTCCCTTAAACATGCCAGATGGATGGCTTACATGCAAAAGTTCACCTTTGTGGTCAAACATAAGGCAGGCCTCACGAACAGAGTTGCTGACGCACTGAGCCGTCACAATAACCTACTGGTTAGCATGCGAGTTGAGGTACCTGGATTGGATTCTTTTTCTGATATGCTTGCTACTGACCCTTTATTTTTGAGGAATGCGAGTGATATACAAAAGGGTCACAATTCAGATTTTCTGCTACATAATGCGTTCTTATTTAAGGGGAATCAATTATATATTCTAGCGTGCAGCCTGCGAGATAAAATAATCAGTGAATTACATAATGAAGAACATGTTGGCAGAGGCAGAACACTCCAATTAATTCAAGCTTCCTATTATTGGCCCAGTATGCGAAAGGAGGTGGAGAGATATGTACAATGGTGTCGAATATGTCTGGTTTCAAAAGGTGCTGCGACCAATGCCGAGTTATACATACCTCTGCCAATACCGTCTCAACCGTGGGTCGACATTAGTATGGATTTTGTATTGGGTCTACCCAGGACTCAGAGAGGTAATGATTCCATCTATGTCGTTGTCGATCGTTTTTCAAAAATGGTTCATTTTATTCCCTGCAAAAAGACTACTGATGCTGTTAATGTTGCCCAACTATTTTTTCGAGATATTTATCAACTTCATTGCCTGCCTGCCTCTATCGTTTCTGATAGAGACACTCGATTCCTTAGTCATTTTTGGCGCAGTTTATGGAAGATAGTGAACACACAGCTCAACTTCAGTAGTGCATACCACCCTCAGACAGATGGACAAACTGAAGTTGTTAACAGGTCCTTGGGTAATCTATTGTGATGTTTGGTCGAAGAACATGTGAAGAGCTGGGATCAAAAGTTGTGTCAAGCTGAGTTCGCCCACAACCATACCGTTAATCGCAGCACTGGTTTCAGCCCTTTTCAGATAGTATGCTCAGTTTTACCCAGGGGTCCCCTTGATTTAATGATACTGCCCAACAAGTCAAAGATACAAGGAAAAGAGGAAGATTTTGTGAACAGCTTGCAGGATGTTCACAAGACAGTTCATGAGAACCTACAACAAGCAAGTCAGAAATATAAACAGGCGGCAGATCGGAAACAGAGGCATATTGAATTTCAAGTTGGTGATTTCGTCTGGGCAGTTCTCACTAAGGAGCGTTTTTCTGTTGGGGATTACAACAAATTATCTTCCAAAAAGCTTGGACCGTTAGAAATCGTCGAGAAGATCAACCCAAAGGCTTACAGATTAAAGTTGCTAAGTCATATTCGCACCGCAGATGTGTTCAACATCAAGCATTTGATTCCTTTTCATTGTGACTCTTCTGATGATGATGCTGCTTACAATTCGCGGTCAAATTTTTTCGTCCTTGGGGAGAATGATGTGGATCAAATCGCATTGGATTTTCTGGAACAACAAGATCGAGCTTTGCGAAGGCCTGACTTCCGGAGCCTATAACTTTTATCGTTGTTTTTGCAATTATTTTTATTTCTTTTAATTCCGTTATTTAGTTAATTTTCCTAAGACGATATAAATAGTTTCTTTTCTTTAGGGTTTAGACAGTTTTTGGAATTGAATGAAAGTTTGCTTTGTCCCCAATTTCCTATCTCTCTTAGGGTTTCGAAATTGATGCCTTTAATCTTGTAATCGTGCGCGATTCAACAGATTTTAGCAGGCAACTGCTGGTAATCGTGCGCGGTTCAATAGCTTTTGTGAGTTCTGATATTTTCTGCAATTTCTACTGCATCATTTGGTATCAGAGCCAAACCGATTCTTGCATCCATGGCGGGTAGAAGAAATCAGAATCAGAGACAACAACGGGTTGAAGAAATTTACGATCGCACTAAGGAGGTGGGGTTGGATGAACGAATCGCCCAGATCGTCGATCAGCGATTGAATCAGATTATGGATCAATTAACAGCGAGAATGACTGTGCTATTCGAAAACAAGAACAATCGAAATAGAGGAGTGCGCCAAGAAGGGAAGCGCGAGGAGGCCGATTTTGCGGATTCTGAGCCTGACGAAGATATTCCCCAAGTTTGTCAAAGGAGACAGAGGATTCCAATCGATAATGATAGGAGGCATTGGGAGTCAGGGATGCGTACTGAAATTCTTGAATTCCATGGGAGTCTTCAAGCTGAAGAATTTATTGACTGGTTGGCAACAGTCGATGAGATTTTGGATTTCAAAGGGGTGCCAGACGACAAGCGAGTGCTTCTAGTAGCGACTAGATTCCGAGGAAGAGCTACAGCGTGGTGGCAGCAATTGAAACTTTCTCGTAATAGATTGGGAAAGTCAAAAATTGCCTCTTGGGAAAAGATGAAAAAACACCTGGGGGCAGCGTTCCTCCCATTTAATTATCAGAGAATTTTGTATCAGCGACTACAAAATTTAAAGCAGGGCACTCGACCAGTGGATGACTACACTACAGAGTTTTATCAATTAGTCGCCAGGAATGAGGTTCAAGAAACGGACGACCAACTAGTGGCGAGATATATCGGCGGCTTGAAGCTGCAGATTCAGGACACCCTAAATATGTTTGACCCTATGTCGATTTTCGAAGCGCATCGGCGCGCTTTAATGGTGGAAAAATAGACCCATCGCACTTATGTGAGTGGCGGCTCAACTACAATGACTCATAATTCCAGCACAACCAACACAGTGGTTTCGGCAACTAAACCCGCCAATATTCAGTTTCAAAGAGGAACGACCAGCACCATTAAATGTTTTGCTTGTGGAGAAGTTGGTCATCGGAAATCAGACTGTAAGCGAGTTGGCAAACGAGCACTATTTGCAGATACTGATGATGGTGAGAATGAAGATGTCGTTGTGGCTGAACACCCGACCTTTGATGAGGAACACCAAGAAGAGGAAGAAATTATTACCGGAGATGTCGGAGTGGCTCTAGTGGTACGAAGGTCCTATTTAACGCCAAAAATACAGGGGGACGATGACTGGCTGCGAAGTAATATTTTCCAGTCCACCTGCACGATTCTAGGCAAAGTGTCTCATTTTGTGATCGATGCGGGAAGTTGTGAAAATATAGTCTTCGAAGAAGCAGTTCAGAAGCTACAGATTAAAGCGGAGAAGCATCCTAAACCCTACAAACTTGTCTGGCTTAAGAAAGGGGGTGAGGTGACAGTCTCTAAGCGCGCGCTAGTTCCTATCTCTATTGGGACTAAATATCGAGATGAACTATGGTGTGACGTAGTCAATATGGACGCGTGTCATTTGTTGCTTGGGAGGCCTTGGCAGTACGATATTAAGGTGCTACATGGCGGAAAGGCAAATACCTACAGCTTCACCTTTAATGGGATTAAAGTGGTTTTGATGCCAAACAAATTGATAAATATAGCGAACAATACCACTATGCTGTCTTTAGCTCAATTCGAGGATGAACTGCAAGCTGCAGATACAGTATTTGTGCTGATTGGAAAAGAAACAATTCCAATGGAAGTGGCACCGTTATTGACGGAGTTTTCCGATGTTTTCCCTGATGATCTTCCTGACCATCTACCCCCCTTACGAAATATACAGCACCACATCGATTTAGAACCAGGCGCGACATTGCCTAACAAGCCACATTATAGAATGAGTCCTAAAGAACATGAAGAGTTGCGCAGACAGGTCGAAGAATTCTTAGCAAAGGGCCACATTAGGGAGAGCATGAGCTCGTGTGCTGTACCTACTTTATTAACTCCCAAGAAAGATGGCTCTTGGCGTATGTGTGTAGACAGCAGAGCCATCAACAAAATAACAGTCAGGTAAAGATTTCTCATTCCACGTCTGGATGATTTATTAGATCAGATTAGTGGGGCTACAATATTTTCCAAGCTTGATTTGAAAAGTGGATACTATCAGATTCGAATTAGACTTGGGGATGAATGGAAGACTGCTTTTAAAACTCGGGAGGGATTATATGAATGGCTAGTAATGCCATTCGGACTGTCTAACGCCCCTAGTACTTTTATGCGAGTGATGAACCAGCTATTGAGGCCATTTATTGGAAAATTTACGGTTGTATATTTTGATGATATTTTAATTTACAGCGCAAATCCTGAAGAACACCTACAACACTTACGAGAAATTCTTTGTGTACTTCGCAACGATCGGTTTTATGCTACGATGAAGAAATGTGTATTCATGGCTCGTAAAGTTTTATTTTTGGGGTATGTGATATCAGCTGATGGTCTGCATATGGATGACAGCAAGATTGAAGCGATTACATTCTGGCCAACACCAGATTCGATTATGGCAGTACGCAGTTTTCACAGATTGGCGTCCTTTTATAGGCGTTATATTCCTCATTTCAGTAGTATCATGGCCCCTGTGACCGACTGCATGAAAGGGGGAAAATTTATATAGACTATAGAGGCAGACGAGGCATTTCAATTGATTAAAACACGACTAACTGCAGCGCCAATTTTGGTATTGCCGAACTTCCAACAGCCATTTGAACTACACACTGATGCCTTGAAAGTTGGCATTGGAGCTGTCTTGAGCCAAAACAGCAAGCCAGTGGCCTATTTCAGTGAGAAATTATTTGGTTGTAAAGTTAATTACAGTACTTATGATATGGAATTTTATGCAGTTGTGCAGGCAGTAAAACATTGGCGACACTATCTATTCCATAAGGAGTTCGTATTATACACCGATCACAATTCGTTAAGACATTTGCACAGCCAGGATAAAGTTTCCCCTAAACATGCCAGATGGATGGCTTACTTGCAAAAGTTCACCTTTGTGGTCAAACACAAGGCAGGCCTAACAAACAGAGTTGCTGACGCACTGAGCCATCGCAATAACCTACTGGTTAGCATGCGAGTTGAGGTACCTGGATTGGAATCTTTTTCTGATATGCTTGCTACTAACCCTTTATTTTTGAGGATTGCGAGTGATATACAAACGGGTCACAATTCAGATTTTCTGCTACATAATGGGTTCTTATTTAAGGGGAATCAATTATATATTCCAACGTGCAGCCTGCGAGATAAAATAATCCTTGAATTACATAATGAAGGACATGTTGGCAGAGACAGAACGCTCCAATTAATTCAAGCTTCCTATTATTGGCCCAATATGCGAAAGGAGGTGGAGAGATATGTACAACGGTGTCGAATATGTCAGGTTTCAAAAGGTGCTGCGACTAATGCCGGGTTATACATGCCTCTGCCAATACCGTCTCAACCATGGGTCGACATTAGTATGGATTTTGCATTTGGTCTACCCAGGACTTAGAGAGGTAATGATTCCATATATGTCGTTGTCGATCGTTTTTCAAAAATGGTTCATTTTATTCCGTGCAAAAAGACTACTGATGCTGTTAATGTTGCCCAACTATTTTTTCGAGATATTTACCGACTTCATGGCCTGCCTCTCTCTATCGTTTCCGATAGAGACACTCGATTCCTTAGTCATTTTTGGCGTAGTTTATGGAAGATGGTGAACACACAGCTCAACTTCAGTAGTGCATACCACCCTCAGACAGATAGACAAACTGAAGTGGTTAACAGGTCCTTGGGTAATCTATTGCGATTTTTGGTCGGAGAACATGTGAAGAGCTGAGATCAAAAGTTGTGTCAAGCTGAGTTCGCCCACAACCATACCATTAATCGCAGCACTGGTTTCAGTCCTTTTCAGATAGTATACTCGGTTTTACCCAGGGGTCCCCTTGATTTAATGATACTGCCCAACAAGTCAAAGATACAAGGAAAAACGGAAGATTTTGTGAACAGCTTGCAGGACGTTCACAAGGCAGTTCATGAGAACCTACAACAAGCAAGTCAGAAATATAAACAGGCGGCAGATCGAAAACAGAGGCATATTGAATTTCAAGTTGGTGATTTCGTCTGGGCAGTTCTCACTAAGGAGCGTTTTTTCTGTTGGGGATTACAACAAATTATCTTCCAAAAAGCTTGGACCGTTAGAAATCGTCGAGAAGATCAACCCAAATGCTTACAGATTAAAGTTGCCAAGTCATATTCGCATTGCATATGTGTTCAACATCAAGCATTTGATTCCTTTTCATGGTGACTCTTCTGATGATGATGCTGCTGACAATTCGCGGTCAAATTTTTTTGTCCTTGGGGAGAATGATGTGGATCAAATCGCATTGGATTTTGTGAAGCAACAAGATCGAGTTTTGCGAAGGCCCGACTTCTGGAGCCCATAACTTTTATCGTTGTTTTTGCAATTATTTTTATTTCTTTTAATTCTGTTATTTATTTAATTTTCCTAAGACGATATAAATAGTTTCTTTTCTTTAGGGTTTAGACAGTTTTTGGAATTGAATGAAAGTTTGCCTTGTCCCCAATTTTCGATCTCTCTTAGGGTTTCGAAATTGATGCCTTTAATCTGGTAATCGTGCGTGATTCAACAGATTTTAGAAGACAACTGCTGGTAATCGTGCGCGGTTCAACAGCTTTTGTGAGTTCTGATATTTTCTGCAATTTTTGCTGCATCAGTACACGTGGTAGGCCTATATGGCTGCCACGTTGTAGGGCTCAGCGGGGACTGCACGGATACTTGGCCTGGTCATGGGGTGATCCCTGGGCCGGGGGAGTGGGTCGTTACAAAAAAGGTTCCTTTTTTTGTAACGGCCCACTCTCCCGGCCCAGGGCTCACCCCGCGACCAGGCCAAGTGTCCGTGCAGTCCCCGCAGAGCCCTACCACGTGGCAGCCACACAGGCCCACCACGTGTACTCACGATCTTCCCCTACTACCTGGTTTAATGGGGGTTTTTGCCTCCCCAGGGATTCGAACTTGGGCTCCCAGGCTTTATAACCACAAGTTCATCATCCTTGGTACCACTTGACCTAGTGAGCTAAGAGCTCAAGTGGTACCAGGGATGATGAACTTGTGGTTATGAAGCCTGGGAGCCCAAGTTTGAATCCCTGGGGAGGCAAAAACCCCCATTAAACTAGGTAGTGGGGGAAGATCGTGAGTACACGTGGTGGGCCTGTGTGGCTGCCATGTGGCAGGGCTATGCGGGGACTGCACAGACACTTGTCTTGGTCGTGGGGTGAGCCCTGGGCGAGGGGAGTTGGCCATTACAGTCGGGGTCGTCGCAATTTTATCTAGAAGTAATAGGAAAGCTGAAGAGTCGTGTCCTTGGGCGTGAAACCCTAAACCTGAACAGGATAATTATGGCATGCGACCGCCTAATATCGATATTTTGGCCTATGACCCAGTGTGCTTATAGTCCATGAAAGGCTCCATTTTCACCGAACATCTATTGAAATTACATAACTGTATTTTTATTAAATTTATGCATAATATTTTATGACTGTTGGAAATAAACTCTACCCCTATTGAGTTTAGTCGACTCACCCCAAATAACTACTATTTTTTTTCATGGTCAACTTAATTAGAATTCTAATTATTGCCATGACAATCACCTTGCAGGAATTTCCTATTTTAATAATTTTCTTCTTGAGAACTTATCTTGAATTTTTATGGGTAGACACTACTGAGAATGTGTAAGATTTATTATTTTTAATTCACACGTGTTATATTATTTGGATATATATCATCACATTATCTGGTGTCATTTGTTAAACCTGTTTAATCCATTGTGTTTCGGGCTGACTTCTTAGTAATTTGTAAACATTCTGCTGCGATTGGTGAAATTTGGTGTTAAGGGTCAGACGATCTAGCCTTTTCGAGCCGGGTCATTCCCCGTTCTGTCGCGGGTCCCCTTTGTGTAACACCCGAAAAATTTCTATAGCATGCGTAGCCTTAGGAGAGTTTAATTATTCAAGATTAGGGATGTGCATGGAAGTGTAATAGAAGAGAAAAGAGAAGTGGAAAGTTTGACAATTCAAACCAAAAGTGGTTGAAAAGTCAAACCAATTAGAAACCAATAGAAAAGTAGTAAATTCATGGAATAAAAACTTAAGAAAAAATTTCATGGAAGAATAAAGAGAAGCATCCACGTTGGAATGCTTGAAACAAAAGACAAGTGGAGGTAGTTTTATAAATTTAGAAAGTTTGGTGGAAGAATTCAAAAGTAGAAAAATGGTTAGGTTAAAAAGATGATTTCCACCTTTTTCTCCTTCATCTTCTTCGATTGTGCTCTTCTCCATTGCAGCACCTTCTTTTCTTCTTTTCATCAAGGGTTTGCAAGGTTTCAAGGTAATAATGCACGAGTTTTGGTTTGGTTTCACTTAGGTGTTGATTTGTGAGTGTTTTAGTGAGTTTAGAGTGAGTTTTGCGAGATTTAGAAAACCCTAACTTGAGGACTCTGAAAATTGAGTTTAAATGTTAGATTTCTTTCCTATTTTGATGATTTAGTTGTTGAATGGATTGGTTTAGGTTGATTTTAGGGTTAGATTGAAGATTGGAGTTGAGTTTGGGAAAAACCAGTTTTTAACTCAAGGGGGCCAGTTCTGTTTTCTGGATTTCAGCTGGGCTAATGTGTTTGTTTGGTTAATTTGGGTGTTTCAATGGATAGTAGACGTGTAGAGGTTTCCGAATTGGGGTGGCGCGTCGAAATCTGTTGAAAAACGAGAGAGTTACGACCGTTTAAAGTTAGACGGTCAATTTTGGGGTAAAAACCAAGTTTAGTGTTTTGGGAAGGAATTTTGTTGTAGTTTTAGTTAGTTAGGTTAAGAATTTCCTTAGAGTTCGTTAGTAAACACTGAGTTGAGTTTTCGTGATTTTAGGTTATCGAGCGTGTACTTTGGTTGGACTAAGTGACAGCCTGTTTTTGGAGCAGCCAGGTAAGTAGTGGAGTGCTTGTTTGTTGCCTTCGGGCCTACACCATAGAACGGTAGGGAATGATTGTTTGTTTGCTATATTTGTTTGTTGCTATGTTTTAACTGGTGTCATGCATCGTGTGTCATGCATCATCGTTTTCTAACTACGAAACCATGTGCTTTGCATGCTTAAGTGGTGAGGATGAAATGTAAGATAAGAAAATTGATATGCAACTTGGTCTCTAGTTGAATAGCCTCGTCGGGCTCGTGGCTCATTGAGCACCCCGTGAGGTATTTTATTAGAGATGCTATGCAACTTGGTCTCTAGTTGAATAGCCTCGTCGGGCTCGTGGCTCGTTGAGCACCCCGTGAGGTATTTTATTAGAGATGCTATGCAACTTGGTCTCTCATTGAATAGCCTCGTCGGGCTCGTGGCTCGCTGAGCACCCCGCGAGGGATTTTATTAGAGATGCTATGCAAAAATTACGTAATGTGTCGTGAGTATGAATGCCTCGATCTGCTCGTGCTTGAAAGCACAATGAGGATTCTATGATCGATTGGGGGAGATTTGGTTGGCCGTCCAGGATTGTGTTAGGGCGTGTTCCTCCGGTCTTGCTCCGTGGGTCAAGGCGTGGCCGTCCAGGATTGTGTTGGGGCGTGTGCCTACTTGATTCACATGAAAGTGAAAGATAAATGTAACCAGAATGAGAAGAAAACAACGGAGGGTGTAGAAACTGCATATTAGGGTTGAGTCGAGCATTTGGTGTGTTATGTGCATTACTTCCATACTTGCTAAGCGTTAGGCTTACTTTTTTGTGTTCTATGGTGTAGGTGACGAGTTATATGCAGGTGAGATAGACGAGACCGCCGAGGATTAGGCCGCAGTCGGAGGAGTACGGATTCCGCCGGTGCAGGCTATTTGTCGGGGCGTCTGGATCACTATCTTTCTTCGGGTATTTTGTGGATAGTTTTGTTTGTAAAGGTTTTGTTTTGAAATAGATTAGAATGGTAGAAGTTTTAGTACTTGGTTTTGTAAACATTTCGTAAATGTTTTCGTACTCACTTTGATGGATTTATGAATTTATTGTGTTGATAGGTAGTGAGTACAAACGTTTGGAATTTGAAGATATATATATTTTTCTATTTTTAATTGTAGGTTTTGGTTTAAAGAAATTTAGGTATTATGCCGTTCGTTTTGATTTTAAAACAAACGACGTCGGGTTTAAGTTAGTTATTTTTATTAATATCCATTTTAAGTCATTTTTCTCAAATTTTTATGGGATTTGAAGATTCGAGTGTCGGGGAGACATGGTTAAAGTTTCGTGATTTTTGGAGGTGTTCGGGGTGGAGAAATATGAGAAATAGTGGGGAAAGGTCAAAAAGGGTTAAAATTAAAGTTTTTGGGTGTTTTGGGTCGAGAAAACCCGAGCCGGCCCGATCGATCGGGCATCGGGCTACGATCGGTCGCGGTTGGGGCGCGCGCTGGCGCACTGCCTGGGTGCGCGCGGCGCCCAGCGCACGCGCCCAGTGGCCCTTTGAGGCAAAAATTCATTTTTTTTTAAATTTTTCCCTACTCCGATAATGTTTTGACCGGACATTTTCTGACATATTTTAAACGTATTTTGGGCCCATTTTCCAATAAATTTTGAGGGTTCGAAAAACCCTAAAACCGAGTCAAAATTTTACCGAAAAATATTTTAAAAACGGGTTGGGTTTGACTTGTGACGCACCGAGCCAGGGCAGGTTCGGGGCGTTACACTTTGGGGCGTGATAGAAAATTTGGTATCAAAGCCAGGTTGCCCATCTTGAAAAATGACACTTATAAGATAGATGATGTGATGATATACAAGAATTAATATTGTGTAAAAGGACGTAACACAATAACCGATTGAGTCAATGTGCAATTTGAAAAACATCCTGAAGATTGCTCGCTAGAAAATGAATATTCCCTATCTGTACATGGTGTTTAGATAGTTGGAAGTTGATAGGTAAGTGTTAGGTGTACGCTTCGTAAATTGATAGAAGAGATGGAATATGAGTCTGATAACTCTTCTTGGTTCGTGTGAGAGCCTCTGTATTTCTAGAAATAAGAATTCATCTTATGATGCAACTATTTGTCTTTTTCAAAAAATTCAAGACATATGTTGTTCTGATTGGAATGAATTAAGACTTTTTGTTCCTAGAATTTGATTCAATGATGGATTATATTATATGCTTGGTTCGAGAAAGTATTAGTGAGCATTCTAGATATGTCTAGTTTAGTGTGATTCAGCTTGAGAGTCGGTTTCTGCATAAGTAGTTAAAGATATTTGGATCAAGGACTGGAGTCGTTCAGGTAGAGGGACAATTGTAGTAAAGATCTCTTTGATCAAAGCTTATTTCTAAACCACTTCAAAAGAGATTATGTGGAATTTAAAAGTTATCATTATGGTTATCAAGTACGGGATTAGCTTTTTCATAAATTATTTTGAAGTATAATAGAGAAATATTACAGATTAATTAATGGTTGAAGATATGATCTTGAGGAGATTTGAAGCAAATTCAGGTGCCACGGGGGACAATAATAAACAACAAATTGAGTTCAGAGAACTTATATTTTTGAAAGAATGGTGTTAAGTTTTGGAATTGATATATTATAGCCATTGACTGCATTTGAGAAGCATTTAGGGAGCTTCAAAATCATATTTAATCATATGGTTTTAACTGTACGTTTGAAAGTTTGGTGACTTCCTTTAATGTTTTTAAGTTTAGTTTTAATATTTGTGGAATGTGTCGAGAAATCTTTTGGCAAAGAAAATCTATTCAATGATGATGAAAATGATCAATATAATGTATGTTTAATATGATAAAGTGGTTTTGATATCTATGACTGGATTGAAATTTCATTAGACTCATTAATATAAAGTTTAGTTTACTTAGCATGATACAATTGTTGTTGGAGTGTTTTGATGAGGATAAAGATCAAATGACAAGAATAATCTAGTTAGAATTAATTGAGCAAGAAGAGCTAGCAGAGAAGTTCTTTTAAGTACTTATGGTTTGATAAGACATTTAGTCACAAATCATGCGACAATTATTTTCCAATTTATTGGATAAATTTATGGAATTTTATAATTTGACATATTCATATTGTCACCCTCTTGTCTTTATTTGGAAAGCAGTGATGGCAAGACTTGGATATTCTTTTATGAACTGGTGACAACAATGGTGAGTTAATTCACATTTTCGAATGTTATGATCATTAGACTCGAGTTGTCTGCTAAATTGAATAGTTTATATAGATTAAATTAATTCAATCATGTGTAGAAACCAGTTAAGAGTTTTAGTGTTGAATGGATTAAAGAAACCTATTGAGATTAAATTATGGGTTGACTATCATCAAACATGAGAGTGAAATTGTTAAGACAACCATTCTATTATTGTTTGCCATGTTTGGTGTTGGTTTGCCATATGTCACTTATATAGAAGGCTGAGTGTTAGAACTGATTATGTAACGCCCCGAACCCACCCTGGCTCGGTGCGTTACTTTGCTAACCAGTCCCGCGTTAAAACATAATTTTCTTAAACCCCAAAACATAAAACTAAACTGACACAGCTGAATTTAAAGCTAAGTCTCTCGAAACTCTCTTACGTCATACCTAGCTGCCTAGACTCACTAATTCCCTTACTACTAACCATTAAATATCACGGCGTCTTCCCCAAAAATTTTGACAAAGTAACGCTTGAATATGGCGCCTCCAAAACGCTAAATACCTGCATAAAATCCAATCCCAACTAGATCCAGAATACTCTACTCAACTACCTACTCAACTTTCTAGTATACGAAATCTCCAAATAGTAGAAAAGAAAAACTATAATACTAACATCCCTAAATGAAGAAAGTCCACAGTACAGGGCGATACATCACCCTTAACTATGACTATATACCACAAATACACATAGCTACACCACAACTATCAAAAACATCAACCAAAATGAGTTAAGCATTCCCATTATTTCTACAAACAGACATCTACAATAAACTACTAAAATGTAAAGTCCCACATTCTCCCGAAAGACCATGGTCAAGGCGCCCCAACAATAGCCCGCACCGGCATACTGCATGCATCACCAACTGCTGCCTAGCCCTGGGCTGTCTCATCCACCTCACCTGAGTAAATCTCGCCACCTACACCATAGAACACAAAACGTAAGCCTAATGCTTAGCAAGTAGGGAATAACAAATGCGACAACACAAATGCGACAGCACAATGCACACTACACAAACAACCCTCACACACAACCCTAATTCATGCAGTTTCTAGCTCTCAGTTGTGCTTATTTGCCATTCGTTGCTTTAATTGTTCCATAAGCCGTGTGGATCGGGTAAGCTCACATCCTATAATCGTACAGGACGGCCATTCCCAGAACCACCATTACGTATTTTAGCCGGTCAAGTCATAAGCCGTGTGGATCGGGTAAGCTCACATCCTATAATCGTACAGGACGGACATTCCCAAAACCACCATTTTTAACCGGTCAATCCTTCATGGAGGTCCCCTCGGGGTGCTACACACCAGCACTGGTTCCCGACAAAGCCACTCCAATCAAGACTCAATGTTTTAGCCAATCATGTTTTAGCCGGTCATCTCTCATAGAGATCCCCTCGGGGTGCTACACTCCAGCACTTGTTCCCGACAAGGCGCTCTAATCAAGCAAATTTTGCCGTTCACTTTATCTGATTACCGTTCACACTCATAATGTCAAACAATGCAGCCTCTCATATCTGGCGTAGCGTAATGTAACTCACAATGCATGTTTCAAAGATATGCAACCCAACACGAAACCAAACAACACAACGCAACACGAAATAAATAACCGACTGTTAAACCCTACCAATCCATGGTGTAGGCCTAAGGAAACAAAATAATTCCTCTACTTACCCGGCATGCCTAGCTCGCTGAGGATATTCGGTTACCTGTCCACCTATGGCTCGACCTACGACAAATATTCAAACTTTATTAAAATCAAGGCTACACTCACCAATTACTCTCGAACTACTATTTCTAGCCTAATCCAACTAAAACCTAACTAAACGGGCCACTAATTTGGGTTCGGTAAAAACCGACCCAAAATTTCGAACTCGCGTAACTTTTGCATCGGTTATCGGAATCGAACGATTCCAGCGGCCACGTACTCCTCTAATAACCTATTTTAACCTGTCAAAAGGAATTTTATAACAAACGACCATAGCTAGGTCCAAACTGGCAAAACCCGAACTGCCCTTCACCCGAAAAATTTGCCCTTTCCGATTTTCCATCAAATCTCACTCAATTGCTCACCAATCAACCACATATACACTCAATTAGCATAAACAATCACAATCCCGAGGCTACACACAACAAAAACCCGAATTGCCCGAATAGGGCTTGCTGCCTATCGTCCAAACAGGGCTCTCCACGGCCAAGCAACCATAGCCGGCCGAAGGGTTGGCAAACCCACGCCGGAAGCAGCCCATTTCGGCCGGTGATCGGAGCTCAAACCAGCTCGTCACCCTCGGCCACGACAGAACCAAAACAGGGCAAACAAAAAGGGACTTACCGTTCGGTCAGGTACGCGAAAACGGCTGGAAATGGCAGCCTTGGAAGAGCCACCGTCGTCTGGCCTGAAAACGGTGAGGAATCGCCGTCGCTCACCGCCCCTCACCCGCCTTCTCGGATCGAGCCATCGGCGCTCGAGCTCAAACACAAACAACAGAATGGCTTCGGGCCATTCTTTTGTTTTAATTAATAATAATAATAATAATAATAATAATAATAATAACAATAACATTACCATTTTGCCCTTCCAAAAATTCCGTTAAATCCCGTTCTGAAATTATAATTTTTTCGTAAATTGACTCTCATCCCGAACCCAACTTAATTTCAACCAAATTTATTCACTTTCTTTTTAATTAAGTAAAACAACAATAATTCTCCAATTTTTCCAATAAAAAAAAATCTTGGGTGTTACAATCCACCCTCCTTACAAAAATTTTGTCCTCAAAATTTGTGGCCTTGTTATTTCTCAATATACTCCTCTCATCTCACCTACCCAATACCCTTACTCATCTATCGGTTACGCTCTAAACCGAATACTCACACATTCACTAACTATAATCTAATCCATACCCTTAAACCCTTCTAACTGACTTTTCAACTCGATCTTTTCTCTAGCTAAGTTCATCTTATTCTACTTCTGTGTCTACTAAACACGCACCAACCACTACTACTCTTTATGCTACCACAATCGAGTAATCCTAAGATACTAATGAGGACAATTCTTACCTCAAGTTTTACTAACCTCTATAAATTCTTAGATCAGGACTAACTCGTTCCTAACTTTTCACACAATACTCTAAATGGTGTACAACATATCTTTAATGCCTATTGTCTTCAACCCCTTGAGGACTCTCAACTTAAATCCTATTAGTGAACATCATTTGACTGGAATACCTATCGTGTAATTCACAGCTTTAAATCTTCCTAACTAAGTTCACCTAGTCGCTTACTTTTCTAATCCAGTGCCTATGGAATGCTTACATAACTATCTTAGATCTCCAAAGCTATCTCAATAGCACAACACTAAAACCTACTAATAAACTTCTTACCCTAAGTCCTCAATTTCAAGTTCTTTTCTACTCAATCATCTCCTTTCTACTTTATCATTCCCATTTCTTCTACAAACGTATCTCGAGAAATCACGATATTTCATTAATCACCCTAACACTATCCATGTATTTCAAGCTCTCACTACCAAAATTTATCAACTATTCTTTCAATCAGTCATCACCAAACACTCTTAAAGTCTTAAGTCTAAACTAACTCTTTCCTGATTTTACACTCGACACCCTAAATGATGTTTACGCACTTCCTTTTGACCCCAAAATTTCAAATTAAAACTTCCATAATTCTCCTAAATTAACCCTACTCTAAGTTCCCTCGAATAATCTTCAGGTCCTTTTCATCCTATATCCTCCATTAGAATGTACTAATCGCCTCATTTACCTCACTTCTTACTCTTCACCCACTAACATAGTTCAAACGCATAACTTAGTCTAACTTTCATAACTATGTACTCTTACACATTTTATTAACTTTAACTTAATCACTCTTATCTCTTACACTACTTATATAAGATAATCAAGACAGTTTATACCTCGAACAATCATGACATTTCAGTAGTTATTCTAACACAACTCTCATATTCAAAGCTCTCATCTCTTAAACTTATCAAGTATTCCTCAAAGTATACTATGAATCTTAGTACTCACGTTCACTATACTCAATTTGTCTAACTCACGTTCTACTCAATTTGTCTAACTCCTAATTTCAGTCACTACCAAACATTCAAATTCCTAGGTCTAAACAAACTTGTTCCCAACTTTACACTCAACACTCATAACCCAAATACCTTAAATGATCGATTCTCACTTTGACTTCAACCTCATTAATTTCAAAATTGAAACTTCTCTAGATTCACAGCTTTCCAAAATTACCCTTAATGGGTAAACTTTCTTTCCTATGTCCGTCCAAAATCTACAATATAATCTAATCGTTCTTCTAGCGTACATCTCACTTTTAAGCTCGCCAACTCTTAAGCTTATCCACTCTTCTCCTCTATTTACGACATCAGCAGTTTCAGCAGTTTCGACTTCGTTACATACGAGTCGAACCTATAAACTTTCTAACTTAACATTATCCCTAAATCACTCACACACTTTTCGTGCAATATCTCTTTCCTCTTATTCGAAATTCTCTAATTCCTCAGATCTTACACTACTAATTACTTAAGGTTCAAATCTCAAAGTCTAACCTTCCTCTTTCTATAGTATACGACTTCTAATTTATTCCCAAGTTTCTTAACTCTAATACAATTATCTAATTTCCCTCAGAATTCTCTTCAAAATTTACTAACGAATCTATTTTCTATAGTCCTCCAATCCGTTTTAAATATTCCCCTAACTCTCATTACAACAAATCGCCCAACAACCTCCTTGTTTGCAACATCGCGCGCATTAATCTAAACCTCAGAACATTATCTTAATTCAAGAGGCTAGACATTTCTCTACTTACTCAAAACATCTAGGTTTCTAAGTTATTCCAACTTTTATACATTAGGCTCCACCATCCTAGGTCGAGTAACACCAAAAAAAAACACGGCATATCCACAACTAATTCACATTGCCACATTCACGACTCGACTCTTACTCTCTATAATTCTACTCTCTCTATGCCTCTAGTTTGAGTCACCCTAACTATACCTCTTACCACTCAACAGTCCCTACCATTGTTAACCTCACCTAATTTGACGATCAATCAAACTTAACAATTACTTAAGCTAGACACCCAAACAAACATAGTCAACATCTAAATACTCCCCAAGAATTTGTTAACCTGGGTCCTAATTTTATCTATCACAATTTTATCTCTCCTAAGATATCTTCTTAAGAGTAAAATCCTAGGCATACCATTCTTAAACTCTTCTAACTTAATTCTTCACTCTAGCTTTTTCTTGAGCTCAATTTGTCTAATTCCTTATTTCACAAAAATAATGTAACTTTCTAAGGGAAAACCATCATACGTATATCATTCTTACAATCACCCTAGGTTATCTATTTCCTCATTCTAAAGTCTATCTCGTACCCACCATATCCTCACTCATTTAACACTAGGACACAACTCACACTTTTCCTAACGACTATCACTTATACCCAGGCTCACATTAACATTTAACTCTGGTCGATCCTACCTCTTTTCTCACATTCTTAGGTTAAGTCTCATCCTAAGATTCTCTAATCTATCTATGCTCAATCCTGCTCAATCCTACTTCCATTTATTCTACGGATGTTACTTTGTTAGTTCCGCATTTCCAATAAATTCCTAACTATTCGAACTATCAGTTCACTATGTAAAAACATGTCTATAAGTTGGTTGGTTCATGGGGTCCATCGAGGTGGTCCCGGTACTCACGATATGTTCGTTCTACTCCTGAACAAGGCTAGACAATCTAATCTCAGTTAACTAACTAAAGGTAAAGAAATACATACAGTCGATGAAGCACGTTGCACGGCGGCCGGCATTGTCGGGTAATCATTTGAACGAAACGACCATTTATGCTCTGATACCATCTTGTAACGCCCCCGAACCCACCCTGGCTCGGTGCGCTACTTTGCTAACCAGTCCCGCGTTAAAACATAATTTTCTTAAACCCCAAAACATAAAACTAAACTGACACAGCTGAATTTAAAGCTAAGTCTCTCGAAACTCTCTTATGTCATACCTAGCTGCCAAGACTCACTAATTTCATTCCTAACCATTAAATATCACGACGTCTTCCCCAAAAATTTTGACAAAGTAACGCCTGAAAATGGCGCCTCCAAAATGCAAAATACCTGCATAAAATCCAATCCCAACCAGATCCAGAATACTCTACTCAACTATCTACTCAACTTTCTAGTATACGAAATCTCCAAATAGTAGCAAAGAGAAACTATAATACTAACATCCCTAAATGAAGAAAGTCCACAGTACAGGGCGATACATCACCCTTAACTATGACTATATACCACAAATACACATAGCTACACCACAACTATCAAAAACATCAACAAAAATGAGTTAAGCATTCCCATCATTTCTACAAACAGACATCTACAATAAACTGCTAAAATGTAAAGTCCCACATTCTCCCGAAGACCATGGTCAAGGCGCCCCAACAATAGCCCGCACCGGCATACTGCATGCATCACCAACTACTGCCTAGCCCTGGGCTGTCTCATCCACCTCACTTGAGTAAATCTCGCCACCTACACCATAAAACACAAAACGTAAGCCTAATGCTTAGCAAGTAGGGAATAACAAATGCGACAACACAAATGCGACAACACAATGCACACTACACAAACAACCCTCACACACAACCCTAATTCATGCAGTTTCTAGCTCTCAGTTGTGCTTATTTGCCATTCGTTGCTTTAATTGTTCCATAAGCCGTGTGGATCGGGTAAGCTCACATCCTATAATCGTACAGGACGGCCATTCCCAGAACCACCATTACGTATTTTAGCCGGTCAAGTCATAAGCCGTGTAGATCGGGTAAGCTCACATCCTATAATCGTTCAGGACGGCCATTCCCAAAACCATCATTTTTAGTCGGTCAATCCTTCATGGAGGTCCCCTCGAGGTGCTACACACCAGCACTGGTTCCCGACAAGGCCACTCCAATAAAGACTCAATGTTTTAGCCGATCATGTTTTAGCCAGTCATCTCTCATAGAGATCCCCTCAGGGTGTAACACTCCAACACTTGTTCCCGACAAGGCGCTCTAATCAAGCAAATTTTGTCGTTCACTTTATCTGATTACCGTTCACACTCACAATGCCAAACAATGCAGCCTCTCATATCTAGCGTAGCGTAATGTAACTCACAATGCATGTTTCAAAGATATGCAACCCAACACGAAACCAAACAACACAACGCAACACGAAATAAATAACCGACTGTTAAACCCTACCGTTCCATGGTGTAGGCCTAAGGAAACAAAAGAATTCCTCTACTTACCCGGCATCCTAGCTCGCTGAGGATATTCGGTTACCTGTCCACCTATGGTTCGACATACGACAAATATTCAAACTTTATTAAAATCAAGGCTACACTCACCAATTACTCTCGAACTACTATTTCTAGCCTAATCCAACTAAAACCTAACTAAACGGGCCACTAATTTGGGTTCGGTAAAAACCGACCCAAAATTTCGAACTCGCGTAACTTTTACATCGGTTATCGGAATCGAACGATTCCAGCGGCCACGTACTCCTCTAATAACCTATTTTAACCTGCCAAAAGGAATTTTATAACAAACGACCGTAGCTAGATCCAAATTGGCAAAACCCGAACTGCCCTTCACCCGAAAAATTTCCCCTTTCCGATTTTCCATCAAATCTCACTCAATTGCTCACCAATCAACCACATATACACTCAATTAGCATAAACAATCACAATCCCGAGGCTACACACAACAAAAACCCGAATTGCCCGAATAGGGCTTGCTGCCTATCGTCCAAACAGGGCTCTCCACGGCCAAGCAACCATAGCCGGCCGAAGGGTTGGCAAACCCACGCCGGAAGCAGCCCATTTCGGCCGGTGATCGGAGCTCAAACCAGCTCGTCACCCTCGGCCACGACAGAACCAAAACAAGCCAAACAAAAAGGGACTTACCGTTCTGTCAGGTGCGCGAAAACGGCTGGAAATGGCTGCCTTGGAAGCGCCGCCGTCGTCTGGCCTGAAAACGGCGAGGAATCGCCGTCGCTCACCGCCCCTCACCCGTCTTCTCCGATCGAGCCATCGGCGCTCGAGCTCGAACACAAACAACATAATGGCTTCGGGCCATTCTGTTGTTTTAATTAATAATAATAATAATAATAATAATAATAATAATAATAATAATACTAATAATAATAATACTAATAATAACAATAACATTACCATTTTGCCCTTCCAAAAATTCCGTTAAATCTCGTTCTTAAATTATAACTTTTTTGTAAATTGACTCTCATTCTGACTCTCATCCCGAATCCAGCTTAATTTCAACCAAATTTATTCACTTTCTTTTTAATTAAGTAAAACAACAATAATTCTCCAATTTTTCCAATAAAAAAAAAAATCACGGGTGTTACAGATTATGTGTTAATAAAGTCAATTTGAGTAAATTCATTGTGGTGTGATAGTTAAGGTTACGTCTGATATGGTCCATTAATGTCGGTGTTAAAGGATTTCTACTAATTTGTAATGGTATTTTTACTTAGTGTTTTGGATTTAAAACAAACAATTTTGGTCCAGGATTATAATTTAAAGTTTCAGGTCTTATCAAGTGATGTTAAAGTGTATGGTAGATTGAAACTTCAATAATTGAACTGATTTTGAACTATGTGTTGCAACAATAATTGGACCCGATATTATTCAAGTGACAACTGAAAAGTTTGAATAGTTAAAAAAAGATATTACTGTTAATTTCTAGGAAGCATGATGTTAGATCAAGTGATAATCCATGTTAACATTTGGTTCGATCGATGTCTTGGTTGCTTTTAAGAATACGATGAAGCGAGTCTTCAAATTCTATTGAGTTATCTCGCTAAAACAACCATTAATGATATATTGATTATGTTAAGACTTATGATGAACACGAAACATTTGGAACTCTATTACGAATATTGTAAAAGCTTCAGTTATATGCTCAATGAAAGAAATGTTGTTTTTGGATGACTAAAGTTAAATAAGTAATAGATAATGTTACTAAAGATGACTTTTCATTGAATCTAGTTCACTTTATGACAGTGTTGGATTAATAGGAACCAAAGAATATTATTGAGGATTAAATTTTTTGAGAATTAACTCGTTACTGTTGGGAAGATGACATTTGTCTTTTATGGTCAATCTTTTGACTTATTTTACAATAAAGAATGTTGAGAATGTTTGAAATGAAGAACTTAGTTCTGTCAACCTTAAAAGTTAGAACACTGATTGGGGCTAATGATCGATAGTGTTTGATAAAAGCGATTTATTAGATGCATGAGTTGTACGCTTGGATGTGTAATAATGTTGTTTGACTGAGTTAATGCATTTTGAAAGCTGAGGTTACAAAAGTGAACTTACCCCACTTATGGATGGTTGTTAGCTGTAATCGTCTTTTGTTGATGCTAATATAAAGTTATTCGTGAGATGTGAAATTTAAATTAGTCTTTATGCCATTAAAGTTTATATATTCTTCTCGCGACATGATTTGATTCTTGGGTTAAGGAAATAGTTTGATTATGGAAATTGATTGTAATCTTACTTTGGAATATAATTTTAGTATGACAATGTTATGGCGAGTGTTTTTAGTAGACATTCAAAAAATTTTATTTCTTTGTCCAATACTAGAGTTGGAATGAAGTTTTCACTGATAGTTCGTGTATATATATTAATGGAAATTTCTACTCTTCCACGACACATTAAAGAAGTGCTCGAACTTAATTATGAGTTTTGCAAAATATTTGATCAGTTGAGTATGTGATAAGGGAAAGTTGCGTTGATGCATTTATGAGGTTTAAAAAGCATAACTATGAGGTCTAAAAGTATTGGTGATGTAGTTAATTTGTGATAGACTTGCATGGAGTTGAATGTAGTCGATATGTTGTTTGACTCTACTTATCAATAGTTTGGGATTGAATGTTGAACATACTAGATTATTCAAGCTCACGTATTTTAGAGTGAAAGTTAGATGAAGTTGTGATGACCCTTGATGGAGACTAGCAGGGACATGTTGATGTTGAAATTTTGATGGGTTGATTTGCAAACTTACACATTTTATCTGGGCGAGGAAGATTTACCTTTTGCTCAATTTGAGCAAACTTTATGTGGAAAATGTCATCTTTATTCGTGTTTCACTTAGTGTTATATTTTATAGAAACTCAATTTTTGTCAAGTTTTGGAAAACCATGCTTAGGGTTTTGAGCAATGAAATTAAATTGAGTTTAATACATCACCTTAAGATCAATGGATCGAAGGACACTTCACTCTATTGAGAACTTGTGATTTGAGTCTTAGTTATAATTTTTGAATCATTTACCGGATACAAAGTTTGCGATGCTATAGAGATAGAATGAGGATAGTTTTGAGATGCTAAAAGAACTATGCAAACTTTTAACGGTGAGATGTGTTGTTTGAAACCCATGGTTTTGTGTTTCTGAAAGTCAGGATGTTGTTTTAGTGTGAAGATAAGTTGGTTATGAGTGCATTAGAATATTTGAAATTTTGAATGGATTTGTTAAATAGTAGGAATTGCTTTTGCAGCTCAATATGTTTAATATGCTCATGTATTAATATTAAAGATATATATTTCAAATCTGGTACGTGTCATAACCTAGATAGGGATTCTTATTTAAGAGGATTATTAGTATGTATACCACGCTAAATGATTTTGGAGTACTGAGATCAAAATTTTAGGCATCAAAAGAATTTATTAGTTCAAATTCAGTAGCATACAGAAAGAGAAACTATTTGGAAACTTGAATTGAAGATGAAAATAAAGTATCCTCAACTGTTTAATGATGATTCAATAGTTGATCCAAATTTTGAGAACGAAATTTCATTAGGGGGAGAATGTAAAACCCAGCATTTATTTTGGAGGAGAAAAATGTAATTTTCTTTCTTCTCACATGCCACCTGTACAATCTTCTCTCTCCTTCCATAAAACTCTCATTTTTTGTTAAGAATTTCTCATAGAATGTCTGCTGAGGCCGCCACTCATGAGAAGGAGAAAGAGAGAAGCAGAGAGAGAGAAACCAAGGGAGACAAATTTCTCTTAGGTAAGTCTTTTTCCTTCCATGATCACGGCAGATTTTTTAGCAAAAGCCTTTAGTTTCTTTTAAATCTATTTACAGATTCTCACATCTCTAAAGAAGCAGAACCAAATCCCTTAGTTGTTTTATACTTTGCAGAAGAAGGGTTTATCCATTCAGGGATTCAAAGCCAAGTCACATAAGAGCTTTCTTATCTGTTTTCTTTTTAGAAAGGTAGTAGAAAGCCACAAGTATCGTACCCATATTCATTCCAGAGGTACTATTTAATTGTTTTGTTTTGTTGGAGAAAATTTTAAATATATATTCTCAACCATTCATGTATGGATTAATCGAGTTATAAAAGGAGCTTAGTGAATAAATTTTGTAACCCAAAATTTGATTTTTATTTTTGCTTAGGAACCAACTTACTGAATTAACACTTTGGACCTATGAATCTCGAATTATTGAGCTATTGAAATTTTTTGGATTTTGACTTGTTATAAGTGCAATCAAGGTAGGGGTTTATTTTATTTTTGGTTAAGTATTATTTTTAATTCATTTATTTAGCATAAGTTGTTTATTTAATTTTGTGCTATTATTTCATTTACATATTTATCAACTGCATATTTTATAATTGATAAAAATTGTGTGATTTAACTAGAAGTAATAGGACAGCTGAAGAGCCGAGTCCTTGGGTGCGAAACCTTAAACCTTATCAAGGTAATTATGACGTGCGACCGCTTAATGTCGATGTTTTGGCCTATGACCCAGTGTGCTCGGAATCCATGAGAGGCTCCATTTTCACCGAGCATCTATTGAAATTACATAACTGTATTTTTATTAAGTAAACTCTACCCCTATTGAGTTTAGTCGACTCACCCCTAACGACTACTATTTTTTTTTCAGGATCAATTTAAGAAGAATTCTAATTATTGGCATGGGAACAGTTACCTTGTAGGAATTTCCTATTTTAATAATTTTCTTCTTGAGAACTCATCTTAAATTTTTAAGGTTAGACACTACTGAGGATGTGTAAGCTTTATTGTATTTAATTCACTTGTATTATATTATTTGGATATATATCATCACATTATCTAGTGTCATTTGTTGAACCTGTTTAATAAATTGTGTTTCGGGCTGACTTCATAGTAATTTGTAAACATTCTGTTGCGATTGGTAAAATTTTGTGTTAAGGGTCAAACTATCTAGCCATTTCGAGCTGGGTCATTCATTGTTCTGTCGCGGGTCCCCTTTGGGGTGTGACAATTCTATTCTGTTGGACGTCAGTAGCGGCGCGATCTCCCTCTGCGCTTTTCGCTATTGAACGGTGACTAGGGCACTAGCCTCTTTTCTTCCTTCGTGGCGAGAACAACAATGAGAAAGGAAATAAAAATTCTTTTATGGTTTCTATTTTTATTTCCGAATATCTTTTTCCAAAAGATCAAATCGTCCTTGCCTCCAAGAAATCAAAAAACCCAATTTCAGAAAACCTTCAAATTGCTATGATACTAATTGTTGAAAAATCAAACGAGAAACTGAAAATGAAAATTAGAAAATAATAGACACCAAAATTTACGTGGAAATCCTAGAACAAAAAACCACGAGCAGATTAGAGAAATCACTGGTCAAATCGGTACAATAAGTCTTGCGACTCAAACAAATATTGATACATAAACTGAAACCTAATTAAATTGAGATTTTTAACATTGGCTGAAACTGGCCTGACCCAATTATAATTCAGGCCACACTGAATCTAACATGAACGAATGCATCTTTTAGATGATATAATAATCAAACGAATGAATATAGAGATTTACTTGAAAAATATAAGTTTTGTTACATTTTAATGTCCTGTGTCCACTATGGGACATGTAAAACCATTATTACAGATAAATGATTTGGTGAGTCATTCAGATCAATTCATTAGGTCAAATAAGATATCACAAATAATTGTAATTTGATGATTAGTGTTAATCCAAAAACTAAGCCATCTCAGAGTTTCCTCATCATCAAGAAGGAATAACAATAATTATTAAGTTGAATGAGAGAAAATCTTGTTTCACCAATTATCGTCATCAATCTCGTGCGATCATTATTTAGTGATTATCATGGCTCTAGATACGTAATATAATTTATAAATATTGTGAAAAATATATTATTCAAAGATGTTACCAATTATTGTTTGTGTAGTTATCTTTATTGGATTAAAGTTTATGCATATTATGATTTGTCTTGTTCGATTTACATGCTTAAAGTCTCCAAACATCAAAGATTTCCATGTGGTGTCTGTCACGACCAGAAGACGGGCTTGGACAAAAATATTGGATGTAACGATCTGATATTCGAAGAAGACCTGATCGCTCAATCTAAGTCTCGTTTTACAGCATAATAGTTAAACATAGATTGATTGCTACCCCAAACGAAATGGGCCGAATTCCACATAATGATCATTAAACTATAAAGTAGTACAACCAATATAAAATTACAGAACAATTTGAGAAAAGAAAATAAATATAATTGATCTAGCCAAGAAAATAAATAAATCACTCGAGATGGAAAGAAAGAAAAGAAAGAGAATATCCTTCAACGAACAACTAACTCCCACCTATACAAATCTTATTTGGGAAAAAAAAAGGTCTTTTGACATAAACTATTAATTGGGTATGGATAAAGTTTTACATTCAACAATGAATTTAAGAAAATATGTAAGCATGCTAATTATAAAACATTTTCATAAAAATTATTTGGATAAGCGAACAGTGGGGCAAACATCAAAAGCTTCAAATATTGTGTGACACGTGAGTAAAATAGGTTCTATTATAAATCACAAAAAATCTCAGTGAAAATGAAGTCACTTATGAACTCTAGGCACACTATGTCATAAGCATATACGTGTATAACAATAATACTTGGCGATTGCTAAAGCAAAAATAAAGACGGTAATCAAATTTAGAGTTTTGCGGCCAGGACACGATATAGTCAGCTGTCTAATTACTCTAGTTAAACAAACAAATACATTCTTTAACGGTTGAATGAACCTAAATAAAACAAGACCTATTAACTGGTTGATCAAAATTAATTCACACAACAAAGATGATCGATAATGTAATTTGCATGCTCAAAATAAACATATCAATTGAAAAATAAAATAGAAATGTCATTTCATATGAGAACACGTCTCAAAATAAAGTTTGTGAAATCAATGGGTTCAACTCAATGCAATGTTTTTGAAAACCAAATATGTACCGCCCCCGAATCCATCCTGGCTCGGTGCGCTACTTTGCTCGACAATCCCACTTTTAAAACGATATTTAAAATAAATTTTGATAAAAATACGACTCGATTTTAGAGTTTTTCGAACTCTCAAAAAATGTTGAAAAACATGCGTAAAATACGTTTAAAATACGTCGAAAAAAATCGGGTTAAGGATATTTGAAAAGTTAAAATTTTAAAAAAATTTGTTGCTGGCCACCTGGTGCGCCGTGCGCGCGCATTGGGTGCGCGCCCCTTGCCGCTGCACGCATCGCGCGCGCAGCAGTGAGCCTTGCGCAGCAACGTGCTGCGCGCTCTAGCCTGCGCACCATGGCCAATCGATCAGTGCCCAGTGTCGATCGATCGGCGCACCCTCGGGTTGCCTGACCCCCAATTTTCGTTTTTTCACTTTTTTTTTTCCAATTTTCTTAAAACCACACACACCCAAAACACTTAAAACTTCCCCAAAATCTTTCTCCACATTTTCCACTTCCCGACATGTGAAAATTTCAGAAAACTGAATCCAAAACATCAACAAAACGTATAGATAATTGAAAATCGACATCGTTTACTCTATAAAAAATTGAGCGGCATAACTGCTATATTTAATAAAACCAACCATCAAAACAAATATATATACCTCAACTCCCAAAACATCAATCAAAAAGGGTTCTAAAACTCTTATCATTCACACAACAAAATCCAACCTAAACTATCAAAATACACAACCCACACATCTCCCGAAGACCATGGTCGAGACGCCCCGATAAATACCTGCACCGGCATGCCCTGTACATCACCAACTGCGTTCCCAATCCTAGCTTTCCTCATAGCTCTCACCTGCTAACCCGTCGTCACCTACACCACAGAACACAAAACGTAAGCCTAATGCTTAGCAAGTAGGGAATAATGCATACGAAAATATAATGCACACTGCACAAACAACCCTCACACACAACCCTAATACAAGCGGTTTCTAGCTCTCGGTTGTGTTCAACTCATTCTCGTTTCATTACTCTTCACTTTCACGTGTGAGTCAAGCGGATACCTATCCTAACAGGATGTTCACGGATTGACCACGCAGAGCTAGATCCGAGGCATACATCGTGTTCACACACGGGACAGCCATACACGATCTTCTCCTACATCGATCATAGAACCGCGTTCATAATCACGACAACTTATATATTTTCAACCGTGACTCTCTTGTACACACCTCCCGAATTACTATTCTTTCAGGCACTAATTCGCGACGAGGCGATACATCAAGAAACCACCGTGCATCTTTTGTGGTAACCTCCTGAATTTTAATTCTTTAAGGCACTAACTCGTGATGAGGTTACACCCCAATAGACCACCACACATCTTTTGTGGAAACCTCCCGAATTGCCATTCTTTAAGGCACTAACTCGCGACGAGGCGACTCCACAAAAGACCACATTACCTCGCATATCTTCTTATCCTTACATTTCACTTTCAAAGTTTGCAAACGATGCTCAAAACACGTATTTCGTAGTTTGAAAACCATGATGCATGTCACACTCAATGCTCAACACGAAACAAAACAAGACAACCAAGCAAACAATTCTTTACCGTTCCATGGTGTAGGCCCAAAGGCAAAACACAAGTGATCCACTACTTACCTGTACTCCTGCACGTGTTGGCTTACTCCGAGTACACAATTCACCCGCTTGTTAACCTAGCACATTAATGGAAAATCACTTAAAATCACCAAAACATAATTTAAAGAATGCTTACTCTATTTCTAACTAACTCTACAACATAAAAACCCAAAACCTAATTTTTTCCTCCTTTTCGCTGTCCAAACTTCAATCGGCCATAACTCCCTCATTTTTCATTGGATTTTGACATTCCACCCCAATCTGTAAACCTCTGCACGTCTACAATCCATTGAAGCAATCAATTTTGACAACCAAACAACTTAGCCCATCCGAAATCTCAAAAGCAGAATAAGCCCCCTTAACACCAAAAATCAATTTTTCCACAAACTCCACCAATTCTCCCACCTAACTCCATAAATAACCTAAACCAATATATCCTAAGATTAAACCATCAAATATATAAAGAAAGACCAGCAAGGAATGGAAATTTCGTAGATCCATTCCTAGGGTTTCCAAACCCTAACAAAACTACACAAAAACTCCTCCAAAACTCTAAAAACCAACCCTCAATTGCATCAAACATAAAACCCATCCAAAAAGTAACCTTAAAGCTTGCTAAAACTTGGAGGGAAAGCTTGAAGATGAGCTCCCATGACCGCCATGCTCCATCGTGGAAGAGAAGAAGAAAAATCATAAGTTTTTGCCCTTTTTACTTTACTTTTCCCTCCTTTTAAAATCAACTTTTCTTCTTTTTGACTTTAACCTCAAAACTTTGTAAATTTATAAATTAATCCTCACCCTTTTGTTTTCTAAAGTCCAACGTGAGCGTCCCTCTTTGAATCACTTTTCCTTCACTTATTTTTTATCATTACTTTACTTTATTCTTTTAACTTCTTTCTATTGGTCATTCACACTTTTGACTTTTCAAACTTTTCCATTTCTTTATTTTCTTTAAAATAGCTTCACCTTTTTGCTCCTTCCATTCCAACGTGGCTTCCATCCTTACTCCCATTCTCAATCACTTATATTTACTTTTATTTTACCAATAACTCAAATTTCAACTCCATCAAAATTTCCAACCACTTAAATCTAGGGTTTTCCTTTAACTTTCACTTCCCATTTTACTTACACCCAAGAGCTTAAAAAAAAATCTAGGACTAACGTCAAACTCTCACGGCACATCCTAACTTAGGCTACGTACATTACAGGAAATTTTTCGGGTGTTACAATCCACCCTCCTTAAAAAAATTTTGTTCTCAAAATTTGTGGCCTTGTTATTTCTCAACTTACTCGCCCTAACTCTACCTCATTAACTCTTAAGTTGCCACTCTGACTCACAACCATGTTACGGCTTTACTCATTTATCTGGCCCTTAATCATCTCTTGGGAAATGTTAATTTCTACATCTATTGACTTTACTTAACTCCGCTCTCCATAACCCACGTACTCAAACATCCATCAAATATTTACATAACCTAAGCACTCATCACGATACACTCAAACTTTTATATCTGAGTTTCAACTCTAACGTTTCTTCAAACTAATTGCATCCTCTCCTTACTTTCCAATTTCGAGTCTATCAAATACGCACCTATTGTAACACCCGGTTCTATAGAACTAATTATTTAATCTTTTAGTTAATGATACACTTCACATGGCAATAATAAATGTAGGGTTAATGGATGACTAGGCAAGGGCATAAAAGTAATTGGAAATTTACAAGTGGATAACGTATTTAAAGGAAGAGGTTTTGAATTTTATGAACCGTAGCCGCCACCATTTTTCCCCACTTTTCTCTCTTTCAGTATTCCGCTCGAGCAACAGAGCCCTCTAGGCGATTCCCTCGCCCGATTTTCCTTCAACCTAGGTACGTTTTCCTCATTTTCTTATGTTTAGTAGTTAGATGACCGAGGGGGTGCAATGTGAGGATTTCTAGGATGCTGCGAGTGAGAGTAGGTTCAGGTTATTGGTGATAAATGGGAATGCATGAGTAGCAGGGTTTCAAACTAGTTTCCTTGTTCTTCTGGTTAATTTTTGGTAAAGTTTAGTGAAGGTTTGATTGATGTTCTGTTATGAACTTAGGTGAGCGAGCTTTTAAAGTAGCTTACAGCCGAGCGATTTCCAGGAGAGCCAGGTAAGTAGAGTATGCTTGTGCCTTCGGGGCTACATCATAAAACAATAGGGTTGTGCATGCTTGAATTTGTTTGTATGTCATGCATCATATTTTGAAAATCTTGCGAAAATGAATTTACATGAAATGACATGGTAAGGAATGAACAGACTATAACAGTTGTTATGGAAACTAATCCGCCCCTTAATCAAGAGAGAGGATGTATGACTTTGGGGGAAGTGATCCAAACCCCAATTTCACAGGGGGATCTGAAAAGTTGTTAAGGGAACTAATCTGCCCCTTAATCAAGAGAGATGATGTATGACTTCGGGAGAAGTGATCCAACTCCCAATTTCACAAGGGGATCAGATCAGAAACGAATGCATATGCAACTGAGATGAGAAAGTAGAAACAGCATGTTTAGGAATTTATGTTTCAGCATTCCATTTCATTATTGCTTTACTTACTTAGCGTTAAGCTAATAGATGAGTTTTGTGATGTAGGTGAAGAAGCATCTGAAGGTGTGTTCTCTAAACATGTTGAGGGTTAGGCTGTTGGGGGAGCACTTCAATGCCACGGATTGGTGATTCTGATGAGGCGGTTTAGCTGGTGTCAGTAGATGAGAAGGTTTAGTGAACAATGATTCATTTTAAGTTTTGTTGAGTTTTCTAATAACAGAAGTGGTTTTAATGTTTTTGAATACGTTGGTGAGGCTTTTCTGATAATAGCACTCTATTGGTTTTTAACGTTAGCACTCACTGGATTTTGAGTAAATGTAAGTATTTGGGTTGGTTCTGAATGGTTTCAGTGAAGTAAGCAAATTCTTTTCTGTAGTTAGAGTTGTGTGATATAGCAAAAGAGTAGTTGAAATGCTGCTCTGTTCTCTACCGGTAGATGTTGTCTATCGATAGAAGCTAGGTGTTTTGTCCACCGGCGGATGTTGGAGGACTGAATCATCCGACTGATATCATCGGATGATGTATTAGAAGTTTTGTCCTTTAGTGATTGATGGATGTCAGGTATTAAACCTATCGGATGATGTAGTAGAAGTTTTGTCGTTTAGTGATCGGTGGATGTCGGGTATTAAACCTATCGGATGATGTAGTGGAAGTTTTGTCGTTTAGTGATCGATGGATGTCAAGTATTAAACCTATCGGATGATGTAGTAGAAGTTTTGTCGTTTAGTGATCGGTGGATGTCGGGTATTAAACCTATCGGATGATGTAGTAAAAGTTTTGTCGTTTAGTGATCGGTGTACACAGTTTGTTCTTTCGGAAGACGTGAAGTAAAAGATTTGTCGTCTTGTGATCGGAAGAGGTTGTGCGATCGGCAGAGGTTGGATGAACGATTCATCCAGCTGACGTCATCGGTAGATGCGAGTAGCAAAACTTGTCGTTTTGCGATCGGCAGAGGTTGGATGAACGATTCATCCAGCTGACGTCATCGGTAGATGCGAGTAGCAAAACTTGTCGTTTTGCGATCGGCAGAGGTTGGATGAACGATTCATCCAGCTGACGTCATCGGTAGATGCGAGTAGCAAAACTTGTCGTTTTGCGATCGGCAGAGGTTGGATGAACGATTCATCCAGCTGACGTCATCGGTAGATGCGAGTAGCAAAACTTGTCGTTTTGCGATCGGCAGAGGTTGGATGAACGATTCATCCAGCTGACGTCATCGGTAGATGCGAGTAGCAAAACTTGTCGTTTTGCGATCGGCAGAGGTTGGATGAACGATTCATCCAGCTGACGTCATCGGTAGATGCGAGTAGCAAAACTTGTCGTTTTGCGATCGGCAGAGGTTGGATGAACGATTCATCCAGCTGAACGATTCATCCGGCTGACGTCATCGGTAGATGCGAGTAGCAAAACTTGTCGTTTTGCGATCGGCAGAGGTTGGATGAACGATTCATCCAGCTGACGTCATCGGTGGAAACCTTCGGTTTTATTTCTGACCTTTTTTTTTTGTTGACTTCGTTTAGCGGATGATGTGTTTGACTTTTATGAACTTTAA
The DNA here is from genome assembly GCA_022432975.1 of Begonia masoniana. NCBI lineage: Eukaryota > Viridiplantae > Streptophyta > Magnoliopsida > Cucurbitales > Begoniaceae > Begonia > Begonia masoniana. The sequence continues at coordinate 6,194,491 of CM039507.1, forward strand.
GTATTACACGCGTAAGTCTTTGCCTCTTCCGGCCGAATTCTTTTCTTAATATTTTTAACTGAATATTCGAACACTGTTTTATAGTTTTGCTTAACTTTGCTTTGCTCAAAGTTTTTCCGCTGCAAGTTTTTGTGTTTTTTTTTAGCAAACGTTCAAATTTGACTTTCGAGCGAAGTTTTAAATTTGGTCCGAAATTTCCTAGTTATGTTCGGGTTTAAGAGTAACGAACTAAGTTTAGAAAACTCGTGGTGTTACAGTATGGTATCAGAGACATTCAGTTAAACCGTTCAAAAGATTACTCATTAGTGCCGATCGTCGCATGGAAGTACTCTAACAACTGTAAGTGTTTATGTTAGACTTAGTTATTAGATGTTCATGAAAGTAGTTAACCCTATGCAGGAATTTAGTATAATGGCCAGACGCCCAGGGAGATCTAGAGTGCCAAGGGAAATGCCAAATTTGAGAGGTGAGGAGGAGCCTAGTGTGTTTAGGCAGCTGACAGAATTGGTGCGTCAGTAAACAGACCTAGTGCGTCAGCAGTCTGATCTGTTACGAGTGCTGTTGAACCGAGAGGTACAAGGAAGTGCCAACTCGAGTTCTAGCAATGAACATTCTGGAGATAGATTCAGGAGGCTACGACCACCTACGTTTGATGGACAGTCATCTGATCTGGTTATTGCTGAAGGGTGGCTTAGAAAGATTGAGAGTATGTTTAGGTGCGCCAACATTGGGGAAGGAGACAAGGTCACGTTGGCAACGTTTCATTTGGCTGGTGATGCTCAACTCTGGTGGGAAACAATAGAGACCACCACTGATGTCTTGGCGATGCCTTGGTCACAATTCAAAGACATTTTCTACGAGAAGTATTTCAACAATACTGTCCAAACTGCAAAGAAGTTGGAATTTCTAAACTTGAAGCAGACAGGGTCTGTGGCCGAGTACAGTAGGCAATTCGAGTCCCTATCCAGATTCGCTGGACATTTTTCTCACAGGGACGAGGATAAAGTGTTCAAATTTGTGCATGGACTGAAGCCAGAAATTTACCGAGGAGTTAAATTTTGTGGTATTAAAGGCTTGTCATTCAGTGAAGTTGTGTCTACTGCTCTAGAAGTGGAAGAAGCTGAAAGGAAGTGTGCTGGACCAAAAGAGGTCCCACAAAAGTTGGTCCAACAACACCATCAAAGGGGAATGAAGAGGTCTTGTGAAGGCCATAGTCGCCAAGGAACAGGGAGGAAGGTACAGAATGTCAGGAAATTCCCCCAGTGTCCCAAGTGCTTGAAGTACAACCCGGGCGAGTGCAGATTGGGCTTTGGGAAGTGTTTCAACTGTGAGGAAGTTGGACACACGATCAAAGAGTGCCCGAAGCCTAGAATCACCAGATGCTACAATTGTAACAAAATCAGCCATATTAGCAGAGACTGCCCAGCTCCTAAGTGTGGCCCTGCTATGGTTAAACCGAGGATATTCTCCATGATGGAGTCGGGCGATGATGAACAGCCTGTTGTTATGTCAGGTACTATACTGGTCAACTCTTTACCTGCTTTTACATTGATAGATTCTGGTGCAACACATTCATTCATAGCATGTACATTTGCTGATAAGTTAGATGTAAAGCTTACCCCTACTGAGCATGTGTTTAATGTCGCATTACCCTCGGGTGAACGTATGCACTCTAACCGAGTGATGCTTGATAGTGCTGTATTAGTAGGAAACATGAACCTACCTGCTAACCTCATTATTATGGATATAATGGGATTTTATGTAATCCTAGGAATGGACTGGTTGTTTAAACACCACGCCACAATTGATTGTAGGACAGGAATAGTTAGTTTCCAACCCCCTGGTAGTTCGAGACATACCTTTCAAGCTTCAAGGAAGAGTAAGGAAATGTCCGTGATGACTTTTATTAATGCTAGACCTTCCCCATATGGAGAGTACCTGTGCTTCTTAGCTAGCGTTTTAGACACACAACTTGTAGGAAAAGCAAGTCCTCAGAATGTCTTAGTTGTCTAAGATTTCCCAGAAGTATTCCTAGATGACCTTCCTGGCTTGCCACCAGATAGGAAAATTGAATTTGTTTTGGATGTCTACCCAGGCGCTGAACCAGTGTCTAAGAATCCCTATAGATTAGCACCTACGGAGCTTAAAGAATTAAAGAAACAGTTGGAGGAATTATTGGATAAGGGGTTCATACGCCCTAGCTTTTCACCGTGGGGTGCACCTGTTCTTTTTGTCAAAAAGAAAGATAGATCGATGCGTATGTGCATTGATTATAAGGAATTGAATAAGTTAACTGTCAAGAACAAGTATCCATTACCGAGGATTGATGACCTATTTGACCAACTCCGTGGTGCACGAGTTTTCTCTAAGATTGATTTGAGGTCAGGTTACTACCAACTAAAAGTCAAAACCAAAGATATTCCAAAGACTGTCTTTCGCACAAGGTATGGACATTATGAGTTTCTAGTTATGTCCTTTGGATTGACAAATGCACCGGCAGCTTTCATGGATCTTATGCATAGAGTGTTTCACGAGTATTTAGACAAGTTTGTTATTGTGTTTATAGATGATATTTTAATCTATTCACGTTCTAGTGAAGAACATGCAGAACATTTGAACTTAGTATTGGAGGTGCTAAGGCAGCACCAACTCTATGCCAAGTTTTTCAAATGTGATTTTTGGTTGGACCAAGTTCACTTTTTAGGACATGTTATCTCTGGAGACGGAATATCTATCGATACAGCTAAGGTTCAAGCAGTTAAGGAATGGCCCCAACCGAGGAATTCTACAGATATCAGGAGTTTTCTTGGACTAGCAGGATATTATAGAAAGTTCATTTAGGGATTTTCGAAGATTGCTACACCCCTTACTAAGTTAACAACAAAAAATGTGAAGTATATATGAACTGACAAATGTGAGCATAGTTTTCAGACCTTGAAACAGAAACTGACCAATGCTCTAATTTTGACCCTTCCTGTTGATGATGGTAAATTCAGTATTTACTATGATGCATCCAAGATTGGACTTGACTGTGTCTTGATGTAAGAGGGGAAGGTAATAACGTATGCCTCTAGGCAGTTGAAAACACATGAGAAGAATTACCCTGCTCATGACTTGGAATTAGCTGCAGTAGTATTCGCACTTAAGATTTGGAGGCACTACCTGTATGGACAAACTTGTGATATATTCTCGGACCATAAAAATCTGAAATATATCTTCACACAAAAGGAATTAAACATGAGGCAACGTCATTGGTTGGAATTTATAAAGGATTATGATTTTGAGATTAAATACCACCCCGGCAAAGCAAATGTTGTGGCAGATGCCTTGAGTAGAGTGACAACTTCAGCCTCAGCCTTGATTCTTGATGTACCATTAGCCTTAGAGTCTGAATTTCAAAGGTTTAATCTAGAAGCAGTGCATAGTGTGTCGGCCATGCTTACTGCAATATCCTTAAGACCTACCATTCTTGAAAGAATAAAGGAAGCCCAGGTAAGTGATGTAGCGTGCAACAAGTACAAGTTAAGCATGGATTCTACGAACAAATCAGATTTTAACTATTCTGCTGATGGAATCCTTAAGTTTAGAAATACATGATTTGTTCCTACCATAAAAGAACTTCGAGATGAAATTCTTTCTGAAGCACATTCTTCTAGATTCTCTGTTTACCCTGAGAGTACAAAAATGTACAAGGATCTTAAACAGCATTATTGGTGGCCAAGTATGAAAAGGAGTGTGGGAGAATATGTAGGATCATGTTTGTGTTGTCAGCAGATTAAAGCTGAGCACCAAAGACCCTCAGGAACATTACAACCTTTACCAGTTCCTGAATGGAAATGAGAACAAATAACGATGGACTTTGTTGTGGGATTGCCTAGAACAGCAAAGGGACATGATGCAATCTGGGTAATAGTTGATCGATTAACTAAATCTGCCCACTTTCTGCCAATGAGGATGACATACTCGATGGATCAGCTTGCTGATTTGTATGTGCAAGAGATTGTTAGGTTACATGGAGTTCCAGGTACCATAGTTTCAGACCGAGATTCTCGATTCACATCTAAGTTTTGGAAAATTTTACACAAGGCTATGGGAACACAGCTCAACTTTAGCACAGCCTTTCACCCTCAAACAGATAGACAATCCGAGAGAACTATTCAAACCTTAGAAGATATGCTCCGTGCATGTGTTTTAAATTTTCAAGGATTTTGGAGTAAATATTTGTCATTGGTAGAGTTTTCCTATAATAACAATTTTCAGGCAACAATAGGAATGACACCTTATGAGGCCTTGTATGGGCGAAAATGTAGATCACCTTTGTACTGAGATGAAGTTGGTGAAGCACAGTTGCTTGGTCCTGACATTTTGCAACAAACTGTTGAGAAGGTTGTCCTAATCCGCCAGCGGATTTTGACAGCTCAGAGCCGACAGAAAAGCTATGCAGATAAAAGACGTAAATAATTGGAGTTTGAAGTAGGTGATGAAGTCTTTCTGAAGGTATCACCATTCAAGGGAGTTGTGAGATTTGGTAAGAGAGTCAAGTTGAACCCCAGATTTATTGGACCCTTTTCAATCTTAAAAAGGATCGGGAAGGCAGCTTACGAGCTACAGCTACCCACCTCTATGGAAGGAATCCATAATGTGTTCCATGTGTCTATGTTGAGGAAGTGTGTACGAGATCCATCACAGATTGTGGAACAGCAGAGTACTGAAGTTCATCCTACCCTTGCATATGAGGAGAAACAAGTAAGGATCCTAGACTATGCTGTGAAGGTGTTGCGCAACAAAGAAGTTCCTCTGGTGAAAGTCTTATGGCACGACAAGAACATAGAGGAGACAACCTGGGAGCGCCAGCAAGACATGATGGACCAACATCCAGAACTGTTCAGGTACTGAATTTTGGGGACAAAATTCTTTTAAGGAGGGTAGATTGTAACACCCGGTTCTATAGAACTAATTATTTAATCTTTTAGTTAATGATACACTTCACATGGCAATAATAAATGTAGGGTTAATGGATGACTAGACAAGGGCATAAAAGTAATTGGAAATTTACAAGTGGATAACGTATTTAAGGGAAGAGGTTTTGGATTTTATGAACCGTAGCCGCCTCCATTTTTCCCCACTTTTCTCTCTTTCGGTATTCCGCACGAGCAGCAGAGCCCTCTAGGCAATTCCCTCGCCCGATTTTCCTTCAACCTAGCTACGTTTTCCTAATTTTCTTATGATTAGTAGTTAGATGACCGAGGGGGTGCAATGTGAGGATTTCTAGGATGCTGCGAGTGAGAGTAGGTTCGGGTTATTGGTGATAAATGGGAATGCACGAGTAGCAGGGTTTCAAACTAGTTTCCTTGTTAATTTGGTAAAGTTTAGTGAAGGTTTGATTGATGTTCTGTTATGAACTTAGGTGAGCGAGATTTTAAAGTAGCTTACAGCCGAGCGATTTCCAGGAGAGCCAGGTAAGTAGAGTATGCTTGTGCCTTCGGGCCTACATCACAAAACAGTAGGGTTGTGCATGCTTGAATATGTTTGTATGTCATGCATCATATTTTGAAAATCCTACGAAAATGAATTTACATGAAATGGCATGGTAAGGAATGAACAGACTGTAACAGTTGTTAAGGGAACTAATCCGCCCCTTAATCAAGAGAGAGGATGTATGACTTTGGGGGAAGTGATCCAAACCCCAATTTCACAAGGGGATCTGAACAGTTGTTAAGGGAACTAATTCGCCCCTTAATCAAGAGCGAGGATGTATGACTTTGGGAGAAGTGATCCAACTCCCAATTTCACAGGGGGATCAGATCAGAAACGAATGCATATGCAACTGAGATGAGAAAGTAGAAACAGCATGTTTATGAATTTATGTTTCAGCATTCCATTTCATTATTGCTTTACTTACTTAGCGTTAGGCTAATAGATGAGTTTTGTGATGTAGGTGAAGAAGCATCTGAAGGTGTGTTCTCTAAACATGTTGAGGATTAGGCTGTTAGGGGAGCACTTCAATGCCACGGATTGGTGATTCTGATGAGGCGGTTTAGCTGGTGTCAGTAGATGAGAAGGTTTAGTGAACCATGATTCATTTTAAGTTTTGTTGAGTTTTCTAATAACAGAAGTGGTTTTAATGTTTTTGAATACGTTGGTGAGGCTTTTCTGATAATAGCACTCTGTTGGTTTTTAACGTTAGCACTCACTGGATTTTGACTAAATGTAAGGATTTGGGTTGGTTCTGAATGGTTTCAGTGAAGTAAGCAAATTCTTTTCTGTAGTTAGAGTTGTGTGATATAGCAAAAGAGTAGTTGAAATGCTGCTCTGTTCTCTACCGGTAGATGTTGTCTATCGATAGAAGCTAGGTGTTTTGTCCACCGGCGGATGTTGGAGGACTGAATCATCCGACTGATATCATCGGATGATGTAGTAGAAGTTTTGACGTTTAGTGATCGATGGATGTCGGGTATTAAACCTATCAGATGATGTAGTAAAAGTTTTGTTGTTTAGTGATCTGTGGATGTCGGGTATTAAACCTATCGGATGATGTAGTAGAAATTTTGTCATTTAGTGATCGATGGATGTCGGGTATTAAACCTATCGGATGATGTAGTAGAAGTTTTGTCGTTTAGTGATCGGTGGATTTCGGGTATTAAACCTATCGGATGATGTAGTAGAAGTTTTGTCGTTTAGTGATCGATGTGCACAGTTTGTTCTTTCGGAAGACGTGAGTAAAAGATTTGTTGTCTTGTGATCGGCAGAGGTTGGATGAACGATTCATCCGGCTGACGTCATCGGTAGATGCGAGTAGCAAAACTTGTCGTTTTGCGATCGGCAGAGGTTGGATGAACGATTCATCTGGCTTACGTCATCGGTAGATGCGAGTAGCAAAACTTGTCGTTTTGCGATCGGCAGAGGTTGGATGAACGATTCATCCGGCTGACGTCATCGGTAGATGCGAGTAGCAAAACTTGTCGTTTTGCGATCGGCAGAGGTTGGATGAACGATTCATCCGGCTGACGTCATCGGTAGATGCGAGTAGCAAAACTTGTCGTTTTGCGATCGGCAGAGGTTGGATGAACGATTCATCCGGCTGACGTCATCGGTAGATGCGAGTAGCAAAACTTGTCGTTTTGCGATCGGCAGAGGTTGGATGAACGATTCATCCGGCTGACGTCATCGGTAGATGCGAGTAGCAAAACTTGTCGTTTTGCGATCGGCAGAGGTTGGATGAACGATTCATCCGGCTGACGTCATCGGTAGATGCGAGTAGCAAAACTTGTCGTTTTGCGATCGGCAGAGGTTGGATGAACGATTCATCCGGCTGACGTCATCGGTAGATGCGAGTAGCAAAACTTGTCGTTTTGCGATCGGCAGAGGTTGGATGAACGATTCATCCGGCTGACGTCATCGGTAGATGCGAGTAGCAAAACTTGTCGTTTTGCGATCGGCAGAGGTTGGATGAACGATTCATCCGGCTGACGTCATCGGTAGATGCGAGTAGCAAAACTTGTCGTTTTGCGATCGGCAGAGGTTGGATGAACGATTCATCCGGCTGACGTCATCGGTAGATGCGAGTAGCAAAACTTGTCGTTTTGCGATCGGCAGAGGTTGGATGAACGATTCATCTGGCTTACGTCATCGGTAGATGCGAGTAGCAAAACTTGTCGTTTTGCGATCGGCAGAGGTTGGATGAACGATTCATCCGGCTGACGTCATCGGTAGATGCGTTGGATGAACGATTCATCCGGCTGACGTCATCGGTAGATGCGAGTAGCAAAACTTGTCGTTTTGCGATCGGCAGAGGTTGGATGAACGATTCATCTGGCTTACGTCATCGGTAGATGCGAGTAGCAAAACTTGTCGTTTTGCGATCGGCAAAGGTTGGATGAACGATTCATCCGGCTGACATCATCGGTGGAAATTTTCGGTTTTATTTCTGCCCTTTTTGTTGACTTCGTTCAGCGGATGATGTGTTTGACTTTTATGAACTTTAAGTATTACACGCGTAAGCCTTCGCCTCTTCCGGCCGAATTCTTTTCTTAATATTTTTAACTGAATATTCGAACACTGTTTTATAGTTTTGCTTAACTTTGCTTTGCTCAAAGATTTTCCGCTGCAAGTTTTTGTGTTTTTTTTTAGCAAACGTTCAAATTTGACTTTCGAGCGAAGTTTTAAATTTGGTCCGAAATTTCCTAGTTTTGTTCGGGTTTATGAATAACGAACTGAGTTTAGAAAACTCGGGGCGTTTCACCTATCTGCTTCAACTCTCAACTTTCCTCAACTGCATAACACTAAAAACTTAGTGAATAAACTTCTTACCCTAAATTCTCAGCTCAAAATTCCCCTCTAAGTTACTATCTCATCTTACACCTATTCGTTAGTCATTCTAACACTATCCACGTACTCCGAACTCTCACTACCTAAATCAATCTACTATGCTCTCGAAGTACTAACTGAGTTCTCATAATTACCTTCACTACACTCAATCTATCCAACTTCTATTTCAGTCATCCCCACACACTCTCAAAATCTTAGGTTTGGTGTATACTTACTTCGACTCCAACACATACCCACTACTCAACACTTTTATAAATCTATATCCCCAAAATTTTTCTTCTCAAACTCTTATCTGCAGGTTTCCTTTCTATGGTTCCTCAATGAGGATTTTTTTATCCATTCTCTCCAAACTAATCCTCATAACTGCATTCACTGTTCTGAATCTCATCCATAATAATCTTGATCATTCCTCGAGGATTGTCAACTCTCTATGACTCTAATTTGAGTCATTCTAAACTATACACTCCAACGCTCAATAATCCCTACAATTATTGACTTCACTATACTTAACTATCATTTAACTTATAAAATTCTCTAACTTAAACCTCTTTCTAGGTTTTTCTCTAATAGCGATTCTCTAACTTAAACCTCTTTCTAGGTTTTTCTCTAATAGCGTCCATCCAAATTTCCCCACCTTTCCAAGTCCTCAAGCCTAGCCCTACTCTTGCAGGTCCTTTGATTTAACGTTTGGTAGTCCGTAAAGATCTAACCTTTTTCATTACCATTAAAATATAGGTCCGATCTTATCTCGCACACACCACCACAAAACTCCTTTGAATACTTCCTCTTCAATCCTCAGCCACCGGTCTAATTTATCACCGTAGAGCACCATATTCATCTTGTTAGTTCAAACCGTTCAGTTAAAGTACTTGTTGCAACTATCAGCCCTAAATCTCCCTTTCATGTCCTAACACTATCCCACTAACCAACATCCAACTAATTTTAATTTCCCAACCTAATTTTATTACGAAAACCACTACCACCACAAATACACGCGCCACACCTGAACCTAACAATAAAAAAAAAATTCCACAGAATTACAGATACAGTACCTAAGGTCATGGCTGGTCGATCCTTACCATCTAACTCCCTCATGGCAAAAGATCCTGCGTGTCGCTTAGCCTGACCCTTCTTTGCTATAGGACAATTCTTGGCTACATGCCCAAGCTCGTTGCAATTGAAGCACAGATTGGTCTCTGGCCTTGGACAATCTCGGGCAATATGGTCAACTCCAAAATAGTTAAAACATTTTCCCTCATATTGTCCGCACTCTTCTGGATGAAATTTCTAACATTTTAGACATTTCGGAAAACTTCTCCTTTGCTGCTTTCGCAGCTTCTTTCTTTCTCTTTGGTCGTTTAAATTGTCTCCCGGTCTTTTGGTTCCTTGAGACTGAGAAGAAGGTCTCTCTCTACTCATCGAGGCTACAAACTCCTTGAACATTTGCTTAGAAGCTTCTACTAACTTGACACACTTCTCATTAGCCTCCTCCACCCCTATTGCTTTCGTCACAACTCTTGTATATGAAACTCCTTCAATTCCAAAGGTTTTCACTAACATATATATCTCTGGTTTCAGACCTTGTACGAACTGAAAAACTTTATCTTCTTCTCGGCTGACCATGTGGCTGGCAAACCGAGATAGAGACTCAAATTGTTGGATGTACTCTCCCACAAATCCGGTCTGCTTCAGCTGTAAGAATTCCATTCTCTTAGCAGCTTGAACTGTTCGGTTATAATACTTGTCGAAAAACAAATCCTTGAACTCTTTCCAAGTCAGACCCTGAGCACCGGTGGTAGCCTTCACCATCTCCCACCAACTGTGAGCATCATTAACCAAGTGGAATGTTGCACACTTTACTTTATTTCCTTTCTCCACCTCAGCACAACCCTAATACATACGGTTTCTAGCTCTCGGTTATGTTCAACTCATTCTCGTTTCATTACTCTTCACTTTCACATGTGAGTCAAGCGGATACCTATCCTAACAGGATGGTCACGCGTTGACCACGCAGAGCCAGATCTGAGGCACACATCGTGTTGACACACGGGACGACCATACACAATCTTCTGCCACGTCGATCATAGAACCGCGTTTATAATCACAACAACTTACATATTTTCAACCATGACTCTCTTGTACACACCTCCCGAATTACTATTCTTTCAGGCACTAATTCGCGACGAGGCGATACATCAAGAAACCACCGTGCATCTTTTGTGGTAACCTCCTGAATTTTAATTCTTTAAGGCACTAACTCGTGATGAGATTACACCCCAATAGACCACCACACATCTTTTGTGGAAACCTCCCGAATTGCCATTCTCTAAGGCACTAACTCGCGACGAGGCAACTCCACAAAAGACCACATTACCTCGCATATCTTCTTATCCTTACATTTCACTTTCAAAGTTTGCAAACGATGCTCAAAACACATATTTCGTAGTTTGAAAACCATGATGCATGTCACACACAATGCTCAACACAAAACAAAACAAGACAACCAAGCAAACAATTCTTTACCGTTCCATGGTGTAGGCCCAAAGGCAAAACACAAGTGATCCACTACTTACCTGTACTCCTGCACGTGTTGGCTTACTCCGAGTACACATTCACCTGCTTGTTAACCTAGCACATTAATGGAAAATCACTTAAAATCACCAAAACATAATTTAAAGAATGCTTTCTCTATTTCTAACTAACTCTACAACACAAAAACCCAAAACCTAATTTTTTTTCTCCTTTTCGCTGTTCAAACTTCAATCGGCCATAACTCCCTCATTTTTCATCAGATTTTGACGTTCCACCCCAATCTGTAAACCTCTGCACGTCTACAATCCATTGAAGTAATCAATTTTGACAACCAAACAACTTAGCCCATCCGAAATCTCAAAAACAGAATCGGCTCCCTTAACACCAAAAACTGGTCTTTCCACAAACTCCACCAATTCTCCCATCTACTCCATAAATAACCTAAACCAATATATCCTAAGATTAAACCATCAAATATATAAAGAAAGACCAGCAAGGAATGGAAATTTCATAGCTCCCTTCCTAGGGTTTCCAAACCCTAACAAAACTACACAAAAACTCCTCCAAAACTCTAAAAACCAACCCTCAATTGCATCAAACATAAAACCCATCTAAAAACTAACCTTAAAGCTTGCTAAAACTTGGAGGGAAAGCTTGAAGATGAGCTCCCATGGCTGCCAAGCTCCATCGTGGAAGGGAAGAAGAAAAATCATAAGTTTTTGCCCTTTTTACTTTACTTTTCCCTCCTTTTAAAATCAACTTTTCTTCTTTTTGATTTTAACCTCAAAACTTTGTAAATTTATAAATTAATCCTCACCCTTTTGTTTTCTAAAGTCCAACGTGAGCTTCCCTCTTTAAATCACTTTTTCTTCACTTATTTTTTATCATTACTTTACTTTATTCTTTTAACTTCTTTCTATTGGTCATTCACACTTTTGACTTTTCAAACTTTTCCATTTCTTTATTTTCTTTAAAATAGCTTCACCTTTTTGCTCCTTCCATTCTAACGTGGCTTCTATCCTTATTCCCATTCTCAATCACTTATATTTACTTTTATTTTACCAATAACTCAAATTTCAACTCCACCAAAATTTCCAACCACTTAAATCTAGTGTTTTCCTTTAACTTTCTCTTCCCATTTTACTTACACTCAAGAGCTTAGAAAAAAATCTAGGACTAACGTCAAACTCTCACGGCACATCCTAACTTAGGCTACGTACATTACAGAAAATTTTTCGGGTGTTACAAAATATGCTCAATTCAACGCAAGTTATCGTTTCAACACATTTCAATAAAATATTGAAATAAAATTATTTCACAATTAATTATCAATTTGAATAAAAAAATATAAAATTCCTCACTTGAACATCCAATTTCACTTCAATCATTCAAATCAATTCTTTATTCAATTTACCCAAAAATCTCAATCTATCTAGATCCAAACGGAATTGAAATCTATCTCCACCTATCAAGGTAATAAAGTCTAAACTAGCTATTCTAATCGTAAGAGATATTTACCGTATGTCGGTTCCTCCTCTTTTCCTTAAATCTCCACCGACCCCAACGATTTCTTCGCCAAAATGCTCCTCTCGACGCGCTGAACAACTTTCCTTAAAGGACAGATCGACGATTCGCTTGTCAACCTCTCATTTTTTCCTCTTCTCCCTCACGGTTCCCTCTGTAACACTCAGAAATTTCGATAACGCGTATAGGCTTAAGATAAAAGGTTAGGATAGTTAATGTTAAGTGTTAGTGTAAATTAAAGTTAGGTGTTATGGTTGAATTCAAAGTGTTGAAAAGTCAAACTTTATGAACCAATAGGATGTTAGTTAATTAGGTGAAATAAAATTGGTTAAATTGAATGGAAAATGAGGTAGTAAAGGAGGCAGCCACGGTGGAGTGTTTGAAATAAAAGGAAAAGTGGTGGTCTTTTATAAATTTAGAAATTTTGGTGGAGGAAAAGAAGAAGAGGAGAAAAGAGTTGAACATTCAAAACCAAAAGTGTGTTTGAAAAGTCAAAAGGACTTAACAACCAATAAGAAAACAAACTTGGAATTTAAAAGAATGAAAAGTGGTGACTTTGATTAATTCTCTCACGTTGGATTAAAGGAGCAAAAGGGAGGGTTTAAATTAAAATTTTACAGAAAATTGTGGAGGAAAATAAAAAGGAAAGAAAAAACTTTAGGTTAAATTGAAATTTTGCTTTCTTCTCCAAACACTCTCCACGGTTTGCCCTCATCCACCATAGACGATTCTCCCTCTCTCTTTTCATCAAATTTTCAAGGTGATTTCAAGGTAAATTTATTGGGGTTTTAGTTTAATACATTTTAGGGTTAGCTTTTAGGTGTTTAGTGGGAGTTTTGATGAGTTTTTAGAGGGTTTGTGTAAACCCTAAGTGTGACCTCCGAAAATTTCTTTTATGGGTGAGTTTTCTTCATATATTGGATGATTTAAACATTGGATAAGTTAGTTTAGATTGTTTATAGAATTAGATTAGAGATATTGGGGAAGTTGTGTAAAAACTGGAATTTGGCATTAAGAGGGCCGATTCTGTTCTTGGGGAATTCGGATTGGCCATTGAATTTATTTGGTTAATTGGAGTGTTTCAATGGAGAGTAGACATGTAGAGGTTTCCGAATTGGGGTGGCACGTCAAAATCCATTGAAAAACGAGAAAGTTATGGCCGTTTGAACTTGGACGGTAATAATTTGCATAAAAATCGGATTTGAGTGGTTAGGTTGAAAAGTTAGTATTAGTTTGGTTTAGTTAATTTCTTAGAGTTTTATAAGTGCGTTACTAAGTTAGTTTTCCTTAATTGTTAGATAATTGAACGAGAAATTTAGCGGCACGAAGTGACAGAACTTTTCTGGAGCCATCAGGTAAGTAGCGGATGTGTGTTTGTTGCCTTTGGGCCTACACCATAGAACGGTAGGGATTGCTTGCTTGTTTGTTATGTTTTGCTTGGTGACATGCATCGTGTGTCATGCATCATTATTTTCTAACTACGAAACCACGTGTTTTGCATGTTTGAGTGGTGAGGATGAAATGTAAGATAAGAAAATTGATATGTAACTTGGTCTCGAGTGGAATAGCCTCGTCGGGCAAGTGGCTCGTTGAGCTCCCTCGAGGGATTTTACTAGAGATGCTATGCTAATTTACGTAATGTGTCATGAGTATGAATGCCTCGATATGTTTGTGCTTGAAGGCACAATGAGGATTCTACGATCGATTAGGGGAGATTCGGTTGGCCGTCCTGGATTGTGTTAGGACGTGTGCCTCCAATCTTGCTCCGTGTGTCAAGGCGTGGCCGTCCTGGATTGTGTTGGGGCGTGTGCCTACTTGATTCACATGAAAGTGAAAGATAAATGCAGCCCGAATGAAAAGAAAACAACAGAGTGTGTAGAAACTGCATGTTATGGTTGCGTCGAGCATGTGTTGATGTGCTATGCATTATTTCCCTACTTGCTAAGCGTTAGGCTTACTTTTGTGCTCTATGGTACAGGTGACGAGTATTATCCAGATGAGGTAGAGGGGACAGCCGAGGACTAGGCCGCAGTCGGAGGAGTACGGAGTCCGCCGGTGCAAGCTATTGTCGGGGCGTCTTGGCCACTGTCTTCCTTGGGTATTTTGTGGGAGCTTGATGTAGTGAGTTTTGTAAGTATTTTTGGAAATGTTTTGTTTTGTGAAAAGTTAGAAAAAGTAGAGGGTTTTGGGTACTTTTTATTGTAAATATTTTATTAGTTATTTTGGACGTTTGCGAGTCGATTGTGTTGTTGGATAATGGTTGCACATATTTGGAAATTGAAATTATATGTTTTTGGTTTTGATTTCAGGTTTGGATTTTTAAAGTTTTAGGTGTTATGTCGTCCGTTTTGATTTTAAAGTAAATAACGTCGGGTTTACGTTCGCTATTTTTTCATTTTTCGTTTTAAGTCGATTTTCGAAAATTATTTTAAACGTCGCTTTAAATGCGGGATTGGTTTGCAATGTAGCGCACCGAGCCGGGGCGGGTTCGGGGCGTTACACCCTCTCTGTTTTCGTCTCTCCACGTGAAAACACAAAAAGGCAGCCCTCTTTCATCTTTTTCAATTTAACCAATCTTATCCTTTTGAAATAGTATTTTTTTAAAGTTAATTTACATAAAAACCAATTTTTATCTAGTAAAATACAATTTTGCCCTTTACTTCTTGATTATTTACCAACCAACCAAACTTAATTAATCCTTAACCCCCATTAATTTTAATCTAAACCAATCAAATTAGTTTTAATCTAATTATTTTTATTTTATTTTTATATTTTTAATATATTTCAATTCCGTCAAAGTTTATCCTTTTGATGCACCTTTTCGTCCATATAACTTTCACAATTAAATTTTTACATTTATTTTCACATCCTCAAAATACTATTAAAATTAAGTTCTATCAAACTGTTACACTCTCATTGCCAAACCAAACACATAAACAGAGACAAAGAAAACAAGAAGGTGTGATTAATTGGAACTGAACAGGATTTGAACGAAGCGATATGAGACAGAAAACAAACTAACTATGATCTCTAGATTTGCAGGAGTTAAAGTCTTTGATCAAAGTAAACACTCAAAGTCAACTCACTACCACTTCATCGATCAACGTAGTCAGTAGAGTCAACGCCACGCCAC
Source organism: Begonia masoniana (assembly GCA_022432975.1). Taxonomy (NCBI): domain Eukaryota; kingdom Viridiplantae; phylum Streptophyta; class Magnoliopsida; order Cucurbitales; family Begoniaceae; genus Begonia; species Begonia masoniana. Next base: position 6,210,008 of record CM039507.1, read on the forward strand.
GCCATCCTGACGTTACCACCACGTCATCACCTTTGATTCTAGCGACAATAGCTTTTTCGATGTTGGATTAAAACAAAACTAGCTGGGTCATAAAGATTTCGAGCTTTTGAATCAAACAATGACATTAGTTTTCTGAGTCGACGACTAGAACGACTGAGATCTGAGATTTAAGTGGCAGGTTGCGGTTTTCTAACGAGGCTCTTGCGATAGCTTCTTACCATCATTGAGGGCTTTGGAATGGTAGGTCTAGATTGGAGTTTAAAATCATCGTCAATGAATATTTAAAGTTTTGGCCGAAACATTTTTGGCAAAATTTTTGGACACTTTGTTGTTCCAAATAGCTATGCCAAAACGACGAATAATATAAAAAATTGAAGCTGGAACGTGATCTATAGATTTATGGTGGATGTGTCGAACACCTCTACCCGATGCAACTTCGGCGAGCATTCAATAGTGGCTTCCCAAAAATGGAGAAAAGAGAGAATGAAAGTGACGGGGAGAGAGAGTGTTTTAATTATTAAAATTTTTAATTACTGTTATATAATTTAATATATATATAACTTTAAACACCAATCTGACGAAAAATTTCACCATATCAATATGATTTCACTAGTTAACATAAATTCGTAGAATACTAATTCGGTTTTTTACTGACATTGAAATATTAAATTTCTACCGATTCGACCAATTCACCAAAATTTATGTGTTCGATCGACAATGAGTTACTAAAATTTGAGTCAATGCGAGTCAAATTGAACTAAAAAAAAAATGAAAATTTTACTTAAAATCTATTAATGTAAATTTTGCCGATTTTATAGTATCAAAGCCATGATTAAGGACATGTGTTTCTCCTATTAAGCTTTTTTGTTTTATTAAGATTTAATTATCATAACTAATAATTAACATCTTCCGCTTAATGTTTCATCATATGTTCAAATAAAAAAAATTATGTTTTCCTAAAAAAAAACAATTAAAGAATTATAAGTCTCTTTGTTTAAATCAGTTCTCTTAATCAAGCAACCTGTTGTTATAACAGATACTAGTAGCACATAACATAAATCTTTCTATAAAGCTAAAGATAGATCAAGCATACTAAGTTTAATTTTCATGCGGATGATCCTGGCAAATAACATAAAATCTTCCATTCCCATCACTTAAAATGCCAAAGAATTTATGAAATTCATTAAAGATCGTTCATAATCTAACTTGACAAATCGATTACTAGAATATTAATGAATATGTTAACTGTTAACATATATTATTATTACAATTAATATATTGAGGGTATTTTAGTATTTGATTATTCTTTTTGTTTACTCTAACTATATAAACCTCTTTATATGTATCTTTTACATTTTAATTGTTAATAAACAATCATTATTTTCTCTCTATTTCTTCATGGCATCACAGCACGGGGATCTAGAAATTTTGCGAATTAGGATTTCGGTGAACATTTCTTCGTGACCAGTATCGTGAACAGTGTGTGAACATTGATGAATAATGCGTGCATTCGTAAACAGTACCGCGAACAGTCTGTGAACAGTTATGAATAGTGCATGAACAGCGATAAACAGTGCCCTATGTTTGATCCAATTCGGGTATTTGTGTTAGTTCGTGAACAGTACCATGGCCGATGTTTGATTGGATTCAGGTATTTGTTCTTGCATATGGTATTTTTGATTTTTCCCTTTTTGATTCGTTATTGCGGGTTTGCGTTTCTTTGATTGGATTCGGTTGTTTTGGTTGGATTCTGTTGATTTTTTTATTTGGGAATTATTGTTGGATTGTGTTGTTTTGGTTAGACTATTTGTGGATTTTGTTGATTTGAGGATCATTTGAAGATTATTGTTGGATTCAGTTGTTTTGGTTGGACTATTTGTGAATTCTGTTTATTTGGAAATTATTTGGTGATTATTATATTTATTCATGTTTAAGTAGTTTTAGCAGTTCACTGCCTCACAACCCCATGCTATGTCGGCTGCCTCTCATAAAAGTTTGTCCTCGCCTGGTTTGTTAGGTATATTCTCTTCGTTATGAGTTTTGGATTCAGGTGCCTCTTATCCTATGTCTCCCAATTTATCTTTTTTTGCGTCCTTATCCTCCAATTCTTCTGTATCAATTATGACTGCTGATGACACCTTTTTGCCATTAGTAGGTGTTGGTTCTATTGTTACATCTCTAGTGTCTCTTTCTGATGTTTAATATATTCCTAATCTTACTCTCAGTCTTATTTCTGTTAGTTAATTATGTGAGTTTGGATACTTAGTCTCATTTTCTTCCTCCACTTGTTCTGTACATGATCTGTGCTCTCAGAAGATGATTGAGACAGGCCGTAGGCAGGGGGGACTCTATGTTTTGGATCAACTCAAAGTATCAGATGTTGCAGCTTCTTGTGTGGATTTGTCTTCTTTACGTTTAAGTCGTTCGTCTTCTGATTTTTATTTATAAAATTCTCATTTAGTTCATGTTTTAGTGTCTCGTTTGTAGTTTTTGGTGTCTACAGGAGTATTAGGACATTTGGACAATCATGACATTTCTTATTGTCATGGTTGTAAACTGACCAAATTTTCAGCCTTGCCATTTTCTAAGAGTCTTTCTTCTTCTTTTGTTCCGTTTGATCTTGTCCATTCTGATGTTTAGGGACCCTCTCTTGTTCCAACAAAAGGAGGTTCAAGATATTATGTTTCATTTGTCGATGATTGCACTCGTTATACTTGGGTTATCCTTATGAAACGTAAGTCTGGTTGTCTTACCATTTTCACAAACTTTAGTGCTCTTGTAAAAACGCAATACTCAGCCGTCATCAAGTGTTTTCGTTGTGATTTGGGAGGTGAATACACTTCTAATGATTTTTTTTTATTTACTTGCTTCTGATGAGACTATACATCAAACCTCATGTACTGACACTCCTCAACAAAATGGAGTTACTGAAAAGAAACATCGACATCTTGTTGAAAAAACCTGCTCATTCTTATTGTCAGCCGATGTTCCTAGTGAGTTTTGGGGCGAAGCGATTCTTACTGCTATTCATGTGATTAATAGAATTCCAACCTTTTATAATTCTGGTTTGTCTCCATTTGAAAAGTTGTATGGCCATGTGCTTGATTATTCCTCCTTGCGAGTCTTTGGTTGTACTTCTTTTGTTCTTCGACCACACGTTGAGCTGCATAAATTGTCCTCTTTGTCCGTCATGTGTGTTTTTCTAGGTTATGGTGTTGGTCAAAAGGGATATCGTTGTTTTGATTCTGTTAGTAAAAAAGTTGTACGTCTCTCGTCATGTTGTGGTTTTAGAGCATATTCCATTCTTCTTTATTCCGGCTAGTTCACATCATATGACTCAATCAGATCTCATTCACATTGATCCTTTCGATATTGACATTGAGGAAGTTACTCCTACTGATAGATCGACAGAGTCTGATACTTTGGTTCCCGAGACATCTACCTCTCATTCTCCTACTCCTACAACCACTTAATCAACTCTGAGATTACGGATGTTCCTCAACTTCGTCAGTTCACTCGACCTCGTAAGTCTACTAAACTACCTGACTTTGCTTACTCTTCCTATTCTAGTTCTTTTGCTTCATTTGTTGCTTCTGTTCATCATCTTTCTGAGCCTTTGTCTTATAGAGAGGCTATTCGTGACCCACTTTGGCAGGATGCTATGGCTGAGGAACTTACTGCTCTTCATCAGACTCATACATGGGATTTGGTACCGTTGCCATCCGAAAAATGTACAATTGGTTCTTGTTGGTTTTACAAGATTAAAACTAAGTATGATGAATCCATTGAATGATACAAGGCTCGACTTATTGCTAAGGACTACTCTCAGGAGTATAGCATGAATTATGAAGAAACCTTTGCCATGTTGCAAAGATGACGCCTATTCGCACTATGATTGTGGTTGCCTCGTCGATGGAGAATATCTCAAATGGATGTCAAGAATGCTTTCTTGAATGGTGATCTTCATGAAGAAGTCTATATGATGCCCCCTCCTGGTGTCGCCTACAAATCCAGTGAAGTTTGTCAGCTTCGTAGGGCTCTCTATGGTCTCAAACAAGCACCTTGTGCTTGGTTTGAGAAGTTCTCTACAGTGATCACTTCGCCTAGTTTTTGTCCTAGTCATCATGATTTTGCATTGTTTGTTAGGCATACGAGTGCAAGTCGTATTTTGTTATCCTTGATGTTGATGACATGATTATTACTGATGATGATTGTGATAAGATTGAATCTTTAAAGTCTGAGTTGACTAGTTGTTTTGCTATGAAAGACTTTAGTTTGCTACGTTACTTTCTGGGCATTGAGGTCGCTTATTCCCCAAGAGGTTATCTCTTATCCCATTCAAAGTACATATCTGATCTGTTTGAGCGTGCATGTCTCACTGACAACAGGATTGTTGATACTCCTCTTGAGACTAATGCTCAGTACTATCTGTCAGATGGTCTTCCTTTGTCGGATCCCGATTTATATCGTACTATTGTTGGCAGCTTGGTTTATCTTATTGTGACTCGTCTAGATATTGTGAATGTTAATCATGTGGTTAGTCAGTTTGTTACTGCTCCTACTACTGTTCATTGGGCTGCAATTCTTCGTATTCTTAGATACCTTCGAGACCCTCAATTTCAGAGTCTCTTGTTCCCTTCTATGTCATCTCTCGAGCTACATGCATACTCTGATGCTGATTGGACTGGTGATCCAACCGATCACAAGTCCACCACTGGATTCTGTATTTTCCTCGGTGATTCACTTACTTCGTGAAAGAGTAAGAAACAAGATGTTATTTGTCGATCTTCTACTGAAGCTGAATATCGTGCCATGGCCTCAACTACTTGTGAGATTGTTTGGTTACGTTTGTTGCTTGCAGATATGGGTGTTTATCTTCATCATCCTACTCTGTTACATTGTGATAATTAGAGTGTTATTCAGATTGCGTGTAATTCAATTTTTCATGAATGAACCAAACATATTGAGATTGATTGTCATGTCACCTGTCATCATCTTCAACTTGGCACCATCACCTTGCCTTTTGTCTTTTCTTCTTTATAGATTGCTGATTTGTTTACCAAGGCACATTATGCTTCGCGATTCTGTTTTTTGTCTGACAAACTCTCAATGTTAATAGTTGTAGCATCATGATTTTGCGAGGGGATGTTAGCGTATATTATTATTATAATTAATGTACTGAAGGTATTTTTGTCGCACTCGAGAAATTATCGGCTCAAGTTTTATCGAATATTTGGTGAATGCACATTTTATTTGTGGAAATGAAGTGATTGTGAATATTGGATTAATGAATAGGTGTAGTGTAAATTTAATTAAGGAAAAGAGAGGGATGAATTGATAATTACTTGATTGTTAATTAAGGAGGTGCAAGGGTATAATGGTAAAATGAATTAATAAAATAAAGAAAAGGAAATTGGGAAAATAAAAAGGGGTGGCTGCCTCATGAAAGAAGAAAAAGCCCTTTTCTTCTCTCTCTTACCGGCAATTAGCAGAAGCTCTCCTCTGATTTCTTCTCAACCGATTTCTTCAATCCAAGGTAGGTTTCTCTCTAATTTTTCATGGGTTATTAGTTTTCTAGCTAAATAAGAGATTTGGGAGTGGATTAAGTTGTGTTTTGAGTGAATTTTGGCTATGGTTTTGGTGAGAGCTTAGGGTTGCACGAAAATGGTGAGGATTTGCTGAATTCTTTTTTTTTTTTTTTGTGTTTAAAGATGATTAGAAGATAGTGTGGAGGAATGGGTGAGTTGGGAGGAAACCGAAATTCTGGAGTGTACAGGACAGTTCAGTTTTTGCAAAATAAACAGAGCCAATTGTGTTATTTGGTTAAACAGCCCAAACTTTTTAGAAAGTAGACATTCTACGGAGTCCGTAGAGCCTTGAATCATCCAAAACGGATAAGCGTAGGATTAGTTACGTGATTTAGAAGTTTGGCCAAAAATGGTGAAATTTCGGGTTTATTGGTTTTGGGAGATTTTTTAGCTTTCTTTAGAAGCTTGATGAGTGAATTCTTGAGGAAGATTAAGTTGATGGATTTTTTTATGGTTTTTAGGTTCGTACAAGTTCCCGATGTAGCGTACGAGTAAGAGGTTAGCTAAGGAGGTCAGGTAAGTAATGTATGCTTGCGTTTTGCCTTCGGTCCTACATCACAGATCGTTAGAAATGCATGGTTGTGGTTTGTGTGCATGCATTGTATGTTTATTGTGTATGTTGTTGGTGTGTTTAATGTGACATGCATCATGATTTTTGAAAAGTACGCTAGTAGACGAAAAATGAGTTTTTCATGGATTTATGTATGGCATGGTGAGGTGTGAATTTTGACGAACGATATAAGATACGTAATTAAGAGATGTGGTGTACTCTGCGAATCCCAGGTGGGACTTGGGTCGGAGGGTGATGTGCTCCGCGAATCCCGGGTTGGACTTGGACCGGAGGGTGAAGTGTTGTCTGATGAGCAGGACCACCCAGTGCTCCGTGAATCCCGGGTGGAACTTGGGCCGGAGGGTGACGTGTACAGGGTTAAAACTCCGCGGATCCCGGGTTGAACTTGGGTCTGAGGGTTCTACAGTGCTCAGTACTTCGCGAATCCCGGGTTGGACTTGGGCCGGAGGGTGACGTGTTGGGTTAAAACTCCACAAATCCAGGGTGGGACTTGGGCCGGAGAACGTAACGATGTGCCTATTTAATCTAATATGTAAAAAGAAAGAGAATGAATGAATGTAATGAAGACAAGAACGAAAGGAGAACGAAAACGAAACGAGATTGTAGAAAATTGCATGTGTTAGGATGTGAAGTGTTTTATTCATTATTACATTACTTGCTTAGCATTAGACTAATAGTTGAGTTCTGTGATGTAGGTGACAAAGACTTAGCAGGTGAGATCCAAGAGCATGTCAAGGACTAGGGCGGTTGGAGGAGTGCACCTACGCGACGATCCGACCGTTTGTTAAGGCGACTTAACCCGGGGTGTGGCATGATTTTAGAAGTAAGGTTTGAGAGAGTTGGGTTTTGTGTTTTAAAAAATGATTTGGAATAGCATTTTGGTTTCTGATAGGATGAATGAATTGTATAGTTTTTGAATCGCTTTGATGTATAAACGTGTGTAGGAATTGTTTGGAAAAAATTGGGTTTGAAGTGCTAAAAATGCATGTTTTTTGGTTTTAATGGATTTAAACGTTATGCAGTCCGATTTCTGAAAGTTTTAAGTATCAGTCAGGATTGAGGTGTCGACCTGTGTACATAGGTGTCGACCCCTTTTGTATAGATGGGGTCAAAGTGTCGACCTATTCAAGCAGGAGTCGACCGGTAGTGTAGAAATGACAGAGGTGTTGACCCTAGTGATCGACCTATGCAAACAGAGAGTAGTGAGGTGTCGACCTATGCCTATATGTGTCGACCGATTTGTGAAAATTTGGTATAAGTGTCGACCTCAAGTTTCGACCAATGGAAACAGAAGCTAATGAGGTGTCGACCGAATAGGTTAAGTATCGACCCCAAAGTTCGACCGATGAAAATAGAAAGTAATGAAGTGTCGACCAGTGCATTCAGGTGTCGATTGATGCCCTCAAGTGTCGACCCACATGAATAGGTGTCGACCAAATAGCCTAAGTGTGCGCGCCAGGCGTGTGATGTGAACGCCGGGTGAGCGCGCACGTGTCGTATGAGCGACGCGCGCGGGGCTCGGCCACAGTGTGAATTTTCTTAGATTTTATTTCTCACCCTTTAGACTTCCAATTTCGAACAAGTGTTTTCAACGTGTTTTAAAAATAGTCTTCTGCTCGCATTGAGGTAGTTAACGATTTAAAAATCGATTTAGAAGTTTTAAAGAAAAGTAAAAAAATTTATGCTGATAAACGGGATTGGAAAGGAAGGAATAGAATAATGATAGTGAGTGTGGCGACCCGGGTCAAGAGGACTCGGGGGCGCTACAATTTTAGTCTTTGATTGTTCTCTTTATTTACCCTAGTTATATAAACTTCTTTATGTATATCTTTTGCATTTTAAGTGTTAATGAACAATCTCTATTTTCTCTCTATTTCTATCAAGTTTGATGATTCACATATAATTCAAGGACATGTCACAAAAAAGGTAAACACATCAACAACATTGAGATCAATTGATATCAAAGTGAATAAAAGTTTCACTATTCAATTCATTGTTAAATCGTTTTCTCATGAGTATGGTGTATTCTAAAAAAGTTATCATACTGTAGAGATAAATGGAATGTAAGAGTTTCTACATATTCTCATTGAAGGGAAAATCAAATTAATGAAAGAAAAAATGTAAAGAAGACTAACAAAGGGGAAAAAAATGACATTTAAAAGCACCTCGTCCTTACTCGACACAAGAAGGAACTCAAGAATGATAAATGTCATTTATGTGAAAAAACATGAACAAAAAGATTGTGTGAAATGTACGACATGATATGAAGGAAGAGTAAGCCTAGTACTTTTATAAACATTCTTCACGTTGGAACCATAGCCACTTTGTTCTCTTCTTTAGTTACTATCATGGTATCAAAGCATTGATTATTAATCTCATCCTTGCTTTTTGGAGACTACTGGTTCAATTTTTTGTTTTTGTTTGGTTATTACTTGATTTGTTTGGTTGTTGTATAGTTGTTTTATAAAGTTTATTGATTACTATATTGCTGGTCAAATATTTTTATAAATCAATATATGATGCCTAGAGGCGATTCACTCCGGTCTATTTGTGTACAACACGATGACAAAAAACTATTTGTATTAGAGTTATGTGATGAAGAAATTTTTAAAAGAAAAAATGATGTGGAAGTATGTTATTACTACTTCTTTAGACACAAATGAAATGAATACCGGTTATGCAAAATTATTAGATGTTTAGGAAGTTGATAACTCGATGATTATAACTGGGATCAATAATTTTTTCGTGCATTTAATAGCCACTAAATTGGCCAAATACGTGACCGTAAAAAAAAGGTCTAGAAATATTTAGCAAACCTTTTTACTTAGTCTAAATTCACAAACCAAGAACTAGCCACTCATTGATTCAGATTGGTCCTGCTCTTCTCATTCATACATGTAGTCGAGTTTTGTTATATTCATGTCTATTACAATTCCATGTAAATAGAATTCTAAATGGTCAAGGTCGGATCCATATTCAATATTAAATTTTTTTACATTAATCGATATATTATTACTTAAATTACAAAATTCATTGTACTTTGATTTTATGATAGTGAATTTTTTATTTATCTATGATTTTTTTATGTAAAGATTTTCCACGTAAATCTCAGTGTCCTTGTTTTTACTTATTTTTAGTTTCCTATTAACGTTTGATTTTCAACAATTAATATCAAGGTTAAGAGTAGTATTTCAATATATGGAAATGACACTCATTGGTACCGAACAAGGTTATTGATTTTTGGAAAAAAGAACATAAAAATAGGAAATTTGTTTTCCTTCTCTATAGTGTTGTCTTCTTCAAGAATCGAAGAAGAAAACCTTAAAGATAAATGTTGTTGTCCACTGCGAGATAAGAGGAAAGGAGCTTTCATATACAAAGACGAATCTGCCGCTGATCAGGTCCAGCCACCTGACCATCTAGCCACCGTAGCCCGGTTAGTTCTCTATGATGAGAAATCAAAGTCGTTTCTTCGCGCTTGCACAGAACAGTTGCACGAGGAGGCCGATGCACAGCCTCCGTCAACCGTAGTAGCAATCACCTGGTTCGAGTTCCCTAAGGCCTTTGACACTTTATCAGCCGCTCGAACAGAAGTTGTCGATCCCTCACCATCTCCTCCAGTCTCGTTCTTCATCGCACACAAGAATGTTGGTCGCTCCCTTTGACCTGCTCACCATCGCACGAATAAACCTTTGTCATTGTTGTTTTGTCCAATCTTTAGCCATCCAAGAATCGCAGGTCTGTTTGGCTACTTAGATCAGCAGCTCCAATGTGATTTGTTTTGCTAGGAGAATTATTCTCAAAATTTTGGATTTTTACAGTCATGGTACACATGTTGTGGGTTGTTTTGAATTGTGGAATTTTTTGTGCCTAAATTTTGGTTATTAGGTTTAGGGGTGTGCAAAACCGGTTTCGGTTCGGTTTTGGGAAGGATCCAAACCGAACCGATCGGTTTCGGTTTTGGATTTGCCGAACCGAAACCGGTTTTGGGGCACACCAAAACCGAACCTAAACCGAACCTAAAGTTTCGGTTCGGTTTCGGTTTTACAACCTATTTTTGTAAAAAATTAAATAATTTAAATTGAAAGAGATAAACAATTAAATTTAAATTGAAAAAGCGATTCGTTCTATTTTAGCCAAAACTCTTACACATACTGCTTGGGGCTTTCCATTTACAAAAGCAAATGGAGCTGAAATGACAATGGGACCTTCATCGATAAGATTGTAACTGCATACAAAGCTATCATCTTCGTAGTCTATAAAACCAATGTCTCCTTTTTCTTCTAATACAGAGTACGCTTCATTCCATTTATCACCACCGGTTTCCATCACTACACGGAAGGTAAAAGAGTGTCAAACACAAACAGAATAAGCCATGGATAAATTCTTTCCGCTGTCCATCCCCAAAAAAGATCAAAGAAAATGAAACAAAAATGCAAAAAGATAAAAGTAACAACAACCACCAGTTTTTCTTCCAGAATGATATTAGCATGTTCTACAGCCAATAGGATGATAGAAAATTGCTCTCTGTGAACAAACGATAGAGAGCAATTTTGCTCTCTGTGGTTTACTTTTATTACAGAGAGCAAAATTGCTCTCTGTGAACAAACAACAGAGAGCAATTTTGCTCTCTGTGATTTTTTTACAGAGAGCAAAATAATGATTTTGCTCTCTGTCGTTTGTTCACATAGAGCAAAATCATTGATTTTGCTCTCTGTCAAACACAAAAACGAGCTAAATAATGCAAAGCATAGCACATACCCGGTGCTCTCTGTCATCGTCGATACTCGATACTCGATAGCAGAGACTGAGAGTAGAGTCGTTGCCTCGCCGTCGCCTCGCCTGATCGTCCTTGTCTGCCGGGTCTCTAGTCGTCGCAGTCGCAGTTGAAGAATCGGGATTTAGGTCTTCGCACTTCGCAGTTCGCTTTGGCTTCGCTCTTCACTCTTCATCCTCATTTTAATCAACAATGGTTCGGTTTCGGTTTTGCTCGGTTTCACCAAGCCAAACCGATAACCGAACCGAAGTGGCCGGTTTTGAGAAATGCCAAACCGGACTTCGGTTTTCCTATGCTCAAAATCGATGAAAACCGAACCTAAATCACCGGTTCCGGTTCGGTTCACCGGTTCCGGTTTGGTTTGCACACCCCTAATTAGGTTGAACTTCTTTAAACTTTTGAGGCTGATTATGGCTCGAAAAGTTATTTGTTTATTTCACCGAGTTCTATTTGTTGTAATTATTTATTGTGAATTTCACATTTGTTTTGAGATTTTCAAGTAGTTCATTTTGTATAGTTGGGATATCTTTTTTTGTTGGGCTTCAAATTTTTTTGAATCAGATATTTTGTTAAAGCTGCAATTTTGGTGAAATGAGTTTGCTAAAATTTGATATCTCATTATTGGATTGATACGAAATTCTTGTTATGGCAGATAAATATGCGAGATCTGCATGCATGGATAGATCTAGAAGACGTGTTGTCAAGGCTCAATAAAATGCTTACATTTTGGAGTGAAAATAAAAAAATTTGTAAGAATCGAAAAACCTTTTCAGAAGGTTGTGTTTATGACTAATAATAGACGCTACAAGATAGCTGGTATTGATACCGTCAGAATCAAAATATTTGATGAAGTTGTGTGGATACTAGTGAATATGTGACATGTTCCCGATTTGAGGAAGAATATGATATCGTTTAGTACTCTAGATTTGAAATGATACAACTAAATTACTATAGATTGATGCGAACCTCGGATCGAAAGGACCCGGGACCCGACAACAACGCGGAATAATTGAAAGGAACGCCTTTTTGATTCAATAATAAAGTAAGGAACTAAGACCCCAATCGAAGAATTCGATGGAACCCTAGTTATCAAAACAGGAGCTTGACCCGAGCCTCACCTGTTGGCTGAACCAAAGCTATCAAAATAGGAGCTTGACCCAGACCAAACTCGTTGGTAAGAACCAAAGCTATCAAGCGAGATTCTTCAAGCGTGGCTTGAAGAAGATTGTTGTTCTTCGCAAAGAACTAAAGAGAATTCCTCTCTAAAAACTCAACCTTTTTAATTCAAACTTGTTCCTTTTTATTAAATCAAATAGTTATTCATTAAATAGGCTACACATTAAAATTAAATTAAATAATAATAAAAAATGAAAATAAAGATAAAATAACTAATAAAATCATGAGATAATGATCCTTTGCATGATCAGATGTCATCTCATGTTTAAACTACGTTTGAACATGATTTGAATTGATTTGAGTAGATTCGGTCAGATAAGATCTTTTCCTACGAGATTTGCATGATTTGCATGTGCTTTGCATGTGACTTTTTAATTCCTCGTATATTCATGTGCTTGGCGCATGTCCTCTTTAATTCCTATATGTGCATGTGCATGGCACATGTGTTTTTAATTCTTACATGTGCATGTGCATCGCACCCTTTCTTCAAAAGATCTTCTAATAATCTTGGGCTTCTTGCTCTTGTCATTAGGCCACCCGTATCTTCAATTGGATCCTTGTTCTTGGGCTTTGACCTGGTCTCAATTTTGATCACATCACAAATCAAGTCATATGGATTTTTATCTCTTTCCAACCCACGTGAATCTTTATCTCTTTGTAGTTTGCGTGGATCTTTACCCTTCTCTCTCCAATCCATGGGTATTTGTGGAGCCCAACTCTGTGCTTTATGGGTCTTCTTTTGCCAATTTCTTAGGGCCTACTTCCATGCTACAAAGCTCTTTATTTTTATAGACTTTTGCTTTTGTTGTGATGACTCTTTTTCTCGGGTTTTCACGACTAAATCATATGAAGTTTTGTTCGTTGGACCTCATTTATCTTCTAATAGATCATGGTCCTTGACTTTGAGATTTATCGCTCCTCCGTTCACATCATTCCCTCCCCATTCGAAAAGATTCATCTTCGAATCTCCTGCATCATATAAAAACAAGTTAGTAAAATTAAAAGATGTGCTTACATTACCGTATTCACTCTGTAGGTCGATCTTGTAAGCGATGCCGTTGATGCGCTCTAGGACTTGGAAAGGTTCATCTCCTCGAGGTTGCAACTGGTTGTTTCGTTTGTTTGGAAACCTTTCTTTTTGTCGACGTAGCCAAATCAAATCTCCGGGTTCAAAAATAAACTTTACCATTGCATGAAACTTCTTAACAAATTCATTCTTTTTCCTCTCATACACAAAAGCAAACTTTTTAGTAAACCAAGTTAATAAATTTGACAGGTTTAATGGATTAAAATAATCAATAATATCAAACAGTGAATTCTAATAGAATTAAAATCTTTTAAAACATAAAAATCAGATTTGAAACTTGCAAAATATGTATCTACAATTTTGTCATAAACCAAGTTGTGTGCAAAGTAATCAATGACAAATTCTCCAATAAATTAATTTTGCATTTTATCTATCAACCTTATATATATAATAGGTGCAATATAAAAATCATGTGGCCTTACCAACCACTCAAACCTCATTGATGTTTCCGGTTGATTTGGAACTAACGTACTTTGTACTAGATTTTTATGCTTCTCAATCTCTCTCAACGGAGAAATTTCTCTTCGAAACTCCTCGGGAATTTCATATTTATTTTTCTGCAAAAGAAAAGAAACAACACTTGGAAGAAAACTTGATAAGTCGTTAGATGATAAATAAACATCTTTATATAAAAATAAAATCATCTCACGTTTATCCTCACTTTTGTTCATCAACGCAATTTGCTTCTCACTTGACTTTTGTTCACTCTCTCCCTCAGTTTTTATCTCTTTTCCCTCGATTTTTCTCTCTTGCTCCCTCGGTTTTTCATCCCTCTTTATGCTCTTTTCAACTATTTTTCTTTCTCCACTTTCTTTTTCTATTTTGGCTTCTTTTTCAACTAATTTCTTTTCACCACTTTCTTTTTCTTTTTCAACCCTCATCTTTTGAAATTCCTTTGCGATCCTCTCTTGGTCTTCAATTGCCTCCCATGGCTTTAATGGTGTAAGGATAATAGTTTTTCCATTGTAACCCAACGAATACTCATTCTTGTAACCATTATAGTTGACGTTTCGGTCAAATTGCCAAGGTCACCCCAAAAGTATGTGTGTAGCTTGCATCGGCACTACATCACATAAAACTTTATCTTGGTACCTTCCAATTGATAAAGGAACTTCCACCTGTTTAGTCACCTTGATTTCTCCATAATCACTTAACCATTGCAACTTGTATGGTTTTGGATATTGCTCGGTTTTCAAGTTCAACTTTTGGACTAGTAATGTGCTTGCTACATTGGTGCAACTCTCACTATCGATGATCAAACTACAAACTTTGTTGTGCACATGACATCTTGTATGGAATATATGCTCACGTTGTACTTTTTCGCCATCTTCCTTAGTTTGTACATTCAATACTCGCCTTGTGACTAAAAGATCTCTTTTTACTGGTTCCTCCATAAAGTCTACTTTTCGTTCCCAATAGAAATATCTCTGATACCAACTGATGCGAACCTCGGATCGAAAGGACCCGGGACCCGACAACAACGCGGAATAATTCAAAGGAACGCCTTTTCGATTCAAGAACAAAGTAAGGAACTAAGAGCCCAATCGAAGAATTCGATGGAACCCTAGTTATCAAAACAGGAGCTTGATCCGAGCCATACCTGTTGGCTGAACCAAAGCTATCAAAACAGGAGCTTGACCCAGACCAAACTCGTTGGTAAGAACCAAAGCTATCAAGCGAGATTCTTCAAGTGTGACTTGAAGAAGATCGTTGTTCTTCGCAAAGAACTAAAGAGAAATCCTCTCTAAAAAAACACTCAATTTTTAATTCAAACTTGTTCCTCTATTAAAACAAATATTTTTGTCATTAAATAGGCTACACATTAAAATTAAATAAAATAATAAATAAAAACGAAAATAAAAATAAAATAACTAATAAAATCGTGAGATAATGATCCTTTGCATGATCAGATATCATCTCACGTTTAAACTACGTTTGAATATGATTTGAATTGATTTGAGTAGATTCTGTTGGATAAGATCTCTCATACGTGATTTGTTTGAATTTGCATGTGCTTCGTGTAGGATCGAGACTTCGCATGTGACTTTTTAATTCTTACACGTGCATGTGCATGGCACCCTTTCTTCAAAACATCTTCCAATAATCTTGGGCTTCTTGCTCTTGTCATTGGGCTGCGGGTATCTTCAATTGGATCCTTGTTCTTGGGCTTTGACTTGGTCTCAACTTGGATCATATCATAAACCAAGTCATGTGGATCTTTATCTCTTTCCAACCCACGTGAATCTTTATCTCTTTGTACTTTGTGTGGATCTCTACCCTTCTCTCTCCAATCCATTGGGATTTGTGGAGCCCAATTCCGTGCCTTATGAGTCTTCTTTTGCCAAGTTTGTGGGCCCACTTCCATGCTACAAAGCTCTTTATTTTTATAGTCTTTTGTTTTTGTTGTGATGACTCTTTTTCTCGGGTTTCCACGACTAAACCATGTGAAACTTTGTTTGTTGGACCTTCTTTATCTTCTAATAGATCATGGTCCTTGACTTTGAGATTTATCGCTTCTCAGTTCACATCATTCCCTCCCACTTCGAAAAGATTCATCCTCGAATCTCCTGCATCATATAAAAATAATTTAGTAAAATTAAAAGATATGCTTACATTACCGTATTCACTCGGTTGGTCGATCTTGTAAGAGATGTCGTTGATACGCTCTAGGACTTGAAAATGTCTATCTCCTCGAGGTTGTAGCTTGTTGTTCCGTTTGTTCGGAACCTTTCTTTTTGTAGACGTAGCCAAACCAAATCTCCAGGTTCAAAAATAAGTCTTACCATTGCATGAAACTTCTTAACAAATTCATCATTTTTCCTTTCATACACAAGAGCAAACTTTTTAGAAAACAAAGTTAATAAATTTAACGGATTTAATGAATTAAAATAATCAATAATATCAAACACTGAATAATATCTACTGGAATTAAAATCTTTTAAAACGTAAAAATCAGATTTGAAACTTGCAAAATATGTATCTATAATTTTGTCAGAAACTAAGTTGTGTGCAAAGTAATCAATGACAAATTTTCCAATAAAATAATTTTGCATATTATCTATCAACCTTAAACATATAATAGGTGCAATATAAGAATCATATGGCCTTACCAACCACTCAAACCTATTTGATGTTTCCGGTCGACTTGTAACTAGCGTACTCGGTACGAGGTTTTTATGCTTCTCAATCTCTCTCAAAGGAGAAATTTTTCTTCGAAACTCCTCGGGAATTTCATATTTATTTTTCTGCAAAAGAAAAGAAACAACACTTGGAAGAAAACTTGGTAAGTCGTTAGATGATAAATAAACATCTTTATATAAAAGCAAAATCATCTCACGCTTATCCTCACTTTTGTTCATCAACGCAATTTGTTTTTCACTCGACTTTTGTTCTCTCTCTCCCTCAAATTTTGTAGCACTCGGTTTCAATAAATCAAAATAAGTTATTAAACGGTGGAATATAATTTTTATGGTTAAAATTTAGTGAAATGTTGATTAGGTTGTAAATGACTAGGCAGGGGCAAAGTGGTAATTGCGAATTTATATTGTGGATAAAGTATTTAAGGAAAGGTTTAGTGAGGTTTAGCCGCCACTGTATTATTACTCTTACCTCTCAGCTCAAGCAGACTACCTCTGGGCGATTTCCCCTCCGGTTTTCCCCAACCAAGGTGAGTTTTGAATCAACTACTTGCCGTTCTAGTGCTAGGGTAGCTGAAGGATTGCAATGTATGTATCTTCGATAAGCTGCGGGTGAGAGATTTGGGTTTTGGGGTTTAGTGATGTATCGGGAATGCTTAATCAGTAGAGCCCCAAACTGGCTTCCTTAGACTTCAGTAGTTAGATAAAGTTTAGTGGAGATCTAATCCATAATCTGTCAATGGTTTTAGGTGAGCAGATTTTTGGAGTAGCATATAGCCGAGCGATTTCCAGGAGCCAGGTAAGTAAAGTAATGTGTGAGCCTTCGGGCCTACATCACAAAACAGTAGGTTTATGCATGTTTGAGTGTTTCTTTTCTTTATGTCATGCATTAAGTTTTTGAAGAATTACGAAAATGAATTTATGTGCAAGGTTATGATGAGTATGAATTGAATGAAACAGAGTAGCTGTTAAGGGAAGTAATCCGCCCCTTAACTGAGTAGAGGATTTATTACATTGGGAGAACCGATCCCACTCCCAAGGGAATTAAGGGATCTGTATTAGCTGTTAAGGGAAGTAATCCGCCCCTTAACTGAGTAGAGGATTTATTACATTGGGAGAACCGATCCCACTCCCAAGGGAACTTAGGGATCAGACCAGTTTATGAACGATGCACAACTGAGTTGAGAAAATTAGAAACTGCATGATCAGGGTTTATGTTTCAGCATACATTTCATTAATGCTTTACTTGCTTAGCATTAGGCTAATAGGTGAGTTTTGTGATGTAGGTGTTGAGGATACAGCAGGTGATTTCCCTGAGAGCATAATCGAGTAGATGAGGTTGGTGGAGCACGGCTGTGCAACAGTCAGGCATCTGATGGGGCGGTTTGACTGGTGTCATTGACTAATAAAGATTAATTGACAGTATTTCAAACTTATTATACTGAGCTTTCATGACAGTAGAAATTTTAAATGTTTTGGAATTCGCTTTTGAGTTTCTTTTCTGATAACGATATTCTGTTGGGATTTCAAGTTAGTACTTATGAGTTTCTAGTGACACAAAGGTTTGGATTGTCTCTGGTTAGTTTTTAGCAAGAATGAGTTACTTGAAGTTTTCAAAAGTATTCTTAGTTTTCTCTGAATTTAGTATTCTGCTGATTTATTACTGGATCTGCAAGTGAAGCGATTAGAGTTGTTGTTTTGCTCTCTATCGACAGATGATATCTGTCGGTAGATGTTGAGTAAATTTAAATTCTATCGGAAGATGTCTTCAGAAAAGCCATCGGAAGATGTAAATTTTAAAGTCTATCAGTAGATGCTTTAAGGAGTTACGTGAGTAGCACGTGTCGGCAGATGTAGTCCATTCCATCGGAAGAGGGAGAAACCTGTTTGTCGTTTAGCGAATCGGAAGGCGTGGAGTCATATTGTTGTTATCGGAAGATGACGTGTGTTTGTCTATTGAGAGATGAAATTACGCTGACTTCATCGGCAGATGAAGTTATGTTAACTTCATCGGCAGATGAAGTGGTGTGTGTAGTTACCATGATTTCATCGGCAGATGAAGTTGTGGGTGAAGTTGTGTAGACGTCATCGGCAGAAGCTTTTGGTTTTCTGCTTCTGCTCCTTCCGTTGACTAGTCGTCGGCAGACGAGTTCAACTCGTGACGTCATCGGCAGGAACCTCGTTCCGTTTCCTTCCGTTGACTAGTCGTCGGCAGACGAGTTCAACTCGTGACGTCATCGGCAGGAACCTCGTTCCGTTTCCTTCCGTTGACTTTGTCGTCGGCAGATGAATTCGACTTTTGTAATTCCTTGAGTAGTCCATCATTTAAAACCTTGTTTTCTCTTGACCGAATACTTAAACATTTCCATTAATCTTTCCAACAATATTTTCACAGCTAGTTAAATCCCCATTGTAGTTTTAAATAATTTTCCGCTGCAAAGTTTTCAAATGTTTTGGACGTTTAGAAAATGTCAAATTTTGAATGTCGAATGAAGTTTTAAATTTATTCGAAATTTCTTAGTTATGATCAAGTAATGAGTAGCAAACCGGGTTCAGATAACTCGGGGCGTTACAAATTTTCTCTCTTTTCCCTTGACTTTTCTCTCTTTTTCCTCGGCTTTTCTCTCTTTCTCCCTCGGTTTTTCATCCCTCTTTGTGCTCTTTTCAACTATTTTTTTTTCTCCACTTTCTTTCTCTATTTTGGCCTCTTTTTCAACTAATTTCTTTTCACCACTTTCTTTTTATTTTTCAACCCTCATCTTTTGAAATTCCTTTGCGATCCTCTCTTGGTCTTCAATTGCCTCCCATGGCTTTAATGGTGTAAGGATAATATTTTTTCCATTGTAACCCAACGAATACTCATTCTTGTAACCATTATACTTGACATTTCGGTCAAATTGCCAAGGCCTCCCCAAAAGTATATGTGTAGCTTGCATCGGCACTACATCACATAAAACTTTATCTTGGTACCTTCCAATTGATAAAGGAACTTCCACCTGTTTAGTCACATTGATTTCTCCACAATCGCTTAACCATTGCAACTTGTATGGTTTTGGATGCTGCTCGGTTTTCAAGTTCAACTTTTGGACTAGTAATGTGCTTGCTACATGGGTGCAACTCTCACTATCGATGATAAAACTACAAACTTTGTTGTGCACATGGCATCTTGTATGGAATATATGGTCACATTGCACTTTGTCTCCATCTTCCTTAGTTTGCACATTCAATACTCACCTTGTGACTAAAAGATCTCCTTTTACTGGTTCCACTACCTCAATGTCACTACAATCCTCAAGTGGTGGCATCTCACCATCACTCGAACTCACACTCTCCACATCGCCATTGTCCCTTAAAATCATAGCTATTTTATTTGGACAATTTGAAGCTATATGTCCGAACCCTTGGCACCGAAAGCACTTAATCTCTCGAGTTCTAATTGGATTTGAAGTCTCAGCCTTAGCTTTTTGTGGTAACACTTGATTGTTGGACACAGTTTTTCCCTTAGAATCCTCTCTCGGTTTTGGCTTCTCATTTTTCCAATTTGCTTGCCAAGTTGCGGTTGATGTTGTACCAACCCTAGTACTTCTCTTAGCCTTTAGTTGCCGCTCAATTTTGATTGATTTATGTAGTAACTCCTCCAAGTCGATGTAGTGTTGTAGATCCACCACATCCGCAATTTCTCGATTCAATCCCCCAATAAAACGTGCCATGGTTGCTTCCTTATCTTCTTCCACATTAGCCCTTATCATGGCTACCTCGATCTCTTTATAATATTCCTCCACACTTTTGAAACCTTGTGTCAAATTTTGGAGCTTGCGACACACGTCTCTATAGTAGTATGATGGAACATATCTTTTTTTCATGATGGCCTTCAAGTCTTTCCATGTGCGGATTTGTGCTTCACCATTCCTCCTCCGGTTCTTAACTAATTGATCCCACCAAATACTAGCATAATCCGTGAACTCCATGGTGACCAACTTAAGCTTCTTATCCTCTGAATAATTTTGAAACTCAAATACTAAGTCTACTTTTCGTTCCCAATCCAAATATCCCTCGGAGTCATTCTTCCCTTGGAAAGGTGGAATATTTACCTTGATATTTCGTAAATCGTTGTCTTCTCGATTTGTCCCCTCATTTATTTCTTTTGGAAAATAACCACTATACTCTTCGAATTCTCCATCAAAATCCTTCCTTTGTCATGCATGACTAGGGGTCAGAGTTTCCAATCGTTCCATTCTCCGATTTAGAGCCGTGTATTGATCTTGCATGGCTCTCATGAACAATTTTAAATCAACGTCGTTGTGTTCTCCACTCATGATATTCTTTTTCAACCACAATAAGAAAACAAAAGAAAATTGTTAGAAGTAAAAAAAATAATCAAGTAATGGACCTTACCTCTCCCTCACGTGTTTGCTCTCAATGGATGTCACTCCACTCGTGTTTCACTCAAAAATTAAGGCTTTTTCTATAATAGTCTCACCCTCTTGCCTTTTACCTCTAGATCTCCCTTTTAGTTCTTTACGTAAGAACTTGATCGATAGTAAATATTCAACAAGCCAAACTATAAAAAATCAAACTTTAAACCTTAAAAGTTCAAACTTGTAAAGATGGCTAAATCAAGGGTATAAGTGAAATAAGACAAAAGTTTGGATGATGACAATATTTCAAATAAAGATTCAACAATTTGAACTTTCAAAGAATAAATTTGGATAAAGACAATATTTCGAATGAAGATTCAATAATTTGAATTTTCAAAGAACAATTATCTACGAATTTTTGAATTTAAAAGGCTAGAAATTTCAAAATCTCTAGAACAAAATTTTGATTTTTTTTTTACTTCTCACAACTCTTTTTTTTTTTTTTACTTTTGACAACTCTTTTTTTTTTTACTTTTGACAATTTTTTTTTGTACTCTTCGAATTTCAAGAGGAGAAATTCACAAGAAGAAAAAAAATTGATAATAAAAATCGAGACTTGATAATAAGGATGGAAAAAAATGATTTTTTTTTTTGTGCCTTTTTTGAGTACTAGGACGAATAGAATAAGATGAAGAAAATATTGATAACAAAAATTAAAGATAGCTTCTTGAATCAAGGAACCGAAGCTCTGATACCAACTGATGCGAACCTCGGATCGAAAGGACCCTGGACCCGACAACAACGCGGAATAATTGAAAGGAGCGCCTTTTTGATTCAAGAATAAAGTAAGGAACTAAGACCCCAATCGAAGAATTCGATGGAATCCTAGTTATCAAAACAGGAGCTTGACCCGAGCCACACCTATTGGCTGAACCAAAGCTATCAAAACAGGAGCTTGACCTAGACAAAACTCGTTGGTAAGAACCAAAGCTATCAAGCGAGATTCTTCAAGCGTGACTTGAAGAAGATCGTTGTTCTTCGCAAAGAACTAAAGAGAAATCCTCTCTAAAAACTCAACCTTTTTAATTCAAACTTGTTCCTTTTTAATAAATCAAATAGTTTGCCATTAAATAGGCTACATATTAAAATTAAATTAAATAATAATAAAAAATGAAAATAAAGATAAAATAACTAATAAAATCATGAGATAATGATCCTTTGCATGATCAGATGTCATCTCATGTTTAAACTACGTTTGAACATGATTTGAATTGATTTGAGTAGATTCGGTCGGATAAGATCTTTTCCTACGAGATTTGCATGATTTGCATGTGCTTTGCATGTGACTTTTTAATTTCCTCGTATATGCATGTGCTTGGCGCATGTCCTCTTTAATTTCTATATGTGCATGTGCATGACACATGTGTTTTTAATTCTTACATGTGCATGTGCATCGCACCCTTTCTTCAAAAGATCTTCTAATAATCTTGGGCTTCTTGCTCTTGTCATTAGGCCACCCGTATCTTCAATTGGATCCTTGTTCTTGGGCTTTGACCTGGTCTCAATTTTGATCACTTCACAAACCAAGTCATATGGATTTTTATCTCTTTCCAACCCACGTGAATCTTTATCTCTTTGTAGTTTGCGTGGATCTTTACCCTTCTCTCTCCAATCCATGGGTATTTGTGGAGCCCAACTCTGTGCTTTATAGACCTTCTTTTGCCAATTTCTTGGGGCCCACTTCCATGTTACAAAGTTCTTTATTTTTATAGACTTTTGCTTTTGTTGTGATGACTCTTTTTCTCAGATTTTCACGACTAAATCATGTGAAGTTTTGTTCGTTGGACCTCCTTTATCTTCTAATAGATCATGGTCTTTGACTTTGAAATTTATCGCTCCTCGGTTCACATCATAGATGGAGTTGTGAAGATCAGGGTGCTCTCATCATATTGAAGGGACATGAAATGTATGCAAATTTATACGTGTTGCAAGGTTCTTTAAAGTCACGTTCTTAGGTAAAGTTCAAGTTAGGATATCGATCTACATCAGATCTGATATGTCAGCCTAGCTCAAATGTTTTGTGTGATTTCTTTACCACATCATCACCAACTTCAATTTCCCATCATAGTGGTATTCCAAAATGTAAAATCAAGATGAAGGTTAGAGTTCTGCGACAATAAGGTGAAGCTAGTGAATTGAGTTATGCATAGAATGTGTTTGACGACACCGACTTGTGTGGAGTCTTTCACATATTCAGATGTAGCTGATTGTGAGATGTAGTTGGGTGATACCATGGAGGAGATATGATTTCTTTTCAAGTATGTCTATTAGGCTTAGCGATGCTTAAAATTGAACGGTACTATATGCTAGGTTGGCTCTTTAAGGATATTTATAGAACAGTAGGTGATATTTGTTGAAGTTTTGGAGATTTGTTTTTTTTTTTTTTAAATCAGAATGTTTTTTAATGTAGGCTTGTTAGATTTTAGTTTTCTAGATTAGGTTTGGGGCGGATTGAGAAGTCTGTAATTTGAATCTATCACGTGAAATTCTTGTCAATGTGTGTAGATTGTCAAAATTTGATGTGACTCAAACTCTAGTTTGGCAAGATCAGATCCGTTTCAATTTTAGAGGTTTGTATATTGCTTTATATATTTAGCTATGTGAGTCGTAAAATTTATTTGTACTTTATTTTTTTATAAAAAATTTTTCTTCTACCAAAGTTTTTTTCGGAATAATTTTCTACGTAAATTTCGGTGTTCTTATTTCTCGCGTTTTTCTTTTTCCTATTAGCGTTAGATCTTCAATGTAGTCCAAAGAGTTCAAAATATTCAACCAAAAAAGGACAAAATCTACCCAACCAAATTAAGTCCTAAATTACGTTCAATAGACGTCTATTGGAAGCTTGAAACGATCAAATGATTTATACTCCAAAATTAATAAATAATTCAATTATGGAAAGAACTCGAATCTAAGAAATATAATAGTAAAATCATTTAACGCCTCCTCACACGGACATGCCGACAAAGCAGCAAATAGGAGACGTGTGTACATCTTTTGTTATTGTTTTTTTTGGTTAGGAACAATAATCATTAATAAAATATGAGGGTTTACACACGTATGATTAGGATATTAAATGTAAAACGAAAAGAACACGTCCCAAATCATATCTAACAATCCAATCATCAATCACTACGAATAAAATATTATTATTGCATGATACGAAATTAAATAAAGATTATGATAATTTATCCTCTATTTTTCTAATGATTGTTCCATAATCACTAGTGATTAATCATAATTCTCAGTAATGTTAGTGAAAAATTGAAAATAATTAAGACTATATATCTGGCAGTCTCTTACTTAGTTTATTAATCACTGTTTTAGAATATATTAACCATTATTATGATGACTGATTATGAGGGCCATGCTGAGCTTTTCCGGGAAAGTTTCCTTTTTTCTCGGGAAAGTCTCTATCATTTTATTGATCCACCACTTCATAATGATAGATTTATTGACTATTATTTAATCTTTATTTTAGAATAATTTTCTAACATCTTTTCTTCTTCTAGATTGCTTAGCTGATTAATTTTAATTTAATTCGATGTACCCTTTAATCATACACTCGGGTGTATCAATTATCGATAAACAAATAACACAGGCATTATATTAAGACATAATATTAGATATAAAATTATGCCGTTATTTCTGCATATGGATTAAAATATGTTACTACTTTTAAAGAATTTGAATAAATATGGGAACAACACTTGGTGGAATACTACAAATGTCATGCATGACCTTCACATCTAGAAAATCCCATTGTTTTTATTTATTATTTAATTTTTAAGCATATGATTTTGCTATTTTAAGAAAAACTTTGTGGTTTGATCTTTCTATATTTTTATATAAAATTATTGCATATTGTAGAACAATGATAACTTTTTATTACAATTTATTAGCCCATAAATAATATAAATTATTAAGATTCAAACCTACCCTTCAACGAATGGAATGTGAAATTTAGACCTTGATATCAAAGTCCATCGTCCACTTTCGGAAATTTAAATCTAAGGAGTCAAAATATTGAAGAATAATGTTACTTTCACGTCAATTCATTTGTTAATAGGTGCTAGATAGTTAATAATTATTTAGTTGACTTATATGTTAAATAATAATTGTATATTGTCACAAAATAACAATCAACTAAGTGATCAAATAAATATGAGATTAAACATCTCACTAAAGTGTGAGACTTTATTTTGTAGATGCATGTTGTCTAGGTTTAAGTTTGATGATGCACCGAATTTAACCCAGACTCACAAATAATATTGGGTTATTGTCCCTAGGTCAAAAAGTTAGACGATTAATCAATCTCCTTTCAACTTAAAAACAATAGAGTTAAGTTCAAAATCGATGACAAGTTTTAAAATCAAACTCGGCAATAGATTTTAGTTATTTGATTTGTAAAGTGATTTCATGGATTCATGTATAGTCTTCATTCAATCTATCTTGACGAAATAAACATAACGATTACGGGGCATTAGGATTATAAAGAATAATGGCAACATATTTCAGTTTAACAAATATTTAATATATATGTCAATTATTAGTATAAATGATCTACACCATGTGATCATAGGCATGCTAAGCTATCTTAAATAAGATAAGCTCATTGTTGTGAACATTGTTGTGAACATTGTTGTGAACTAAGTCCTCTTCTAGAGAAAGAAAAGTTGTGCGCTCAGATTTCCTTTCTACATTGAGAATGGGTTAGTGTTGAGTGTTCTACTCCTTCGGCCAAATTTGCTCGTCAACTGCCTTGACAACCAAAAGTTCTTAGTGTAACCATTCTTTCATAATATCATAATTATTGTATTAATAAATAAATGATATATTAAAATAACAATATGACTCGTCGTGTGAAAGTGAAACTAGTCGGACGTTTAGCCAATAACAAGAGTTATAGAATATTATATACGAGAAAGATGAAAAATATCAATAAATAAGTAAAATATTGTCCTTAGATAATCAAACCGTGTATGGAAAAAGACTAGAAAATAAATCTGTGCCAATTTTGGCTAAAAGCAGATAATACCTTATTGACTTGGGAATGTGAGTATATATAAAATTAATCTATAAAATTATAGATTATATCAAGAATTATGGAATGTAAACTAAGGATATTAATTTTAGACAACAATTATAGGGGCGAAAAAAAAGCTTTACTTTAAAAGGCCGACAATGGGGATGATGGAAGACACAAGTGTCGGTCACAAAATTCATCACGCGGGGTGGGACCCACTGGTCGACTAAAAGAATCACCATTTCACGTGGCTATGATCTACTGCTTTTGGGTTTCCTACTCCAATCATTCAGCCTTCACTTTCAATTAATTTTTAATTTTCTTAATATTTTATATTCGTCAAAATGTGATTTTACTCTTCACAATGTTTGAAGAACTAAAGAAGAGGAATTACATCGTTAACACTCCTCTGAATCAGAGTTGAAAATTCAGGATTTTCTAATTTGATAACTATTTTTGTCCCGCCCCCAAAGGTACTAGAGACATAACAAGGAATAACCCAATTCGAAACAGACCCGATTGTTCGATACTTAGATTTCCGTTTCACTGAATAGCAACGAAAATTCAATTTATTAAATAAGGAGGGTTCAACTACCGATGGGCCCGAGACAATTTTCAGAAGAACTTGGAATGACTCATCGATGATTCTACTCGTCTTTGTATGATCTTCAACTTGATGACTTTTAGCTTTCTAAAAGTAGAGAGAAGGTTTGTCATAGCAATTCCTCTTTGACTGCTCTTGGCGTAACACTTGGAAATCAATTGGAATATCTTTAACTAGTTTCTGTTGATTGTTTGTGAAGCCATTTGGGTTTCATAAGAACATATCTCAAACAATCCTTTGCATATATAAATAACCACCATCGATTTACAACGATAGACAAAATCAAAAAACAGAAACAAAGGTAATTCATCAGTAAACTGTGACTAATACAATTTAATTATTCTAATCTGTCACTAATTACAAGCCCATAACCGAAAAATATAGTGGTTGAAGGGATCTCTCTCTAGTTTTTTGTTCTTTCTAGTTAATATATTGTAGAACTCTAACAAGCAGCAGAAGGATTAGCGAAGGGGTTGTAAAAGGTAGGTTTGGAGGAGATGGAAAATGGAGTCTTGGAAACTCCATTGTTGAGCCTCTCACAAGCTGGACATAGCGTGAGAGCTGCCGCTGGCATATGCAAGTAAAAGGGTTGAGCTAGTTTTAGAGCCTCCAGCTCCTGAATCTCTTTCTGTAATCTTCTGTTTTCATCTGTTAGTGTTTCGCAGCATTTCTTAAGAAATTCGCAATCTATCTCTGTTTGCTTGAGTTTTGTTCTGATACCCAGAAAAGTGAAAAATAAATAAAGATCAAAAACTCATGAAAAGAGAGTGTTCTTTATTGGGTTTTTTAAGATTAAAAAAAAAAAAAAAAAACAAATCTTGTCTAGTTTGGTCGTTTACCTAGCTCTCCTGTTTTGAAACCATACTTCAACTTGTCTCGGTCGGAGATTTAGCTGTCTTGCTAAAGCTTGCTTTTGCTTCTGTCAAGGAAATGGACAATCATCTTTAATCAGATTCAACCTTAAATATGGAATTATAAGAGGAGATAGATAGATAGAGATAGATAGATAGAGAGAGAGAGAGAGAGAGAGAGAGAGAGAGAGAGAGAGAGTTTTACAGGGTTAAGAGTGCTGTTGAGTTTGAAGCTTTCTTCAAGGAGGGCGGACTGGTCTTTTGTAAGCCTAAGTTTCTTTCTGGCATTAGAACCATCTTCATCTTCATCACTAACTCTCGACGACACTTTCTCTACCTCCACCTCTTCACTGCTATGGTCTCTCTCTCTCTTCACCCTACCGCTGGAGAAAGAAGACACGGCGCTTTGCGATGAAGCTTGCCGATTCAAATCACCACCCTCATCACAGCCTTTGTTCACGTCAATTTTTCGGCTCCCCATTTTATACATCTCGCCAGAAAGGCCCAAAGTTAAAGATGGCTCGAAACCTCCGACTGCGTAATCACTGGTAGGATTCTTTGGAATCTGATTAACAGTTTTTGATTCAGCCTGCTGGGTAGAAGTGAATCCTAACCCTAGAAGAAGGCCTATGTTGCAAAGATGATCATCGTAGGCCATCTGAGTCTGATGAGTTTGGAAGAAAAATGATCAATCTGGGGAAGTAGGAAATTTTGTTATAATGTGAAAAAGGGGTTTGAGAGTTAAAGAAAGCCAAACAGATAGAAAGTTATGGGAAGCACAATGGGGTCTATATGAAGAAGTTAAGCATGGAGAGAGAGAGAGAGAGAGAGAGAGAGAGAGAGAGAGAGAGGCAACCGGGTGTGGGTGGGTGGGTGTGGCTGTATGTGGAAGGTGTGTATGATTAATAATCAAAGGAGAGAATGAGTAGACAAACGAATCTTGCAAGCTATGCCAAGTCCCCTCTATCTCTATGCATAGGTTGACCTTTTTGAACCCCCACCATTTTCTATCCTAACCATTCAAAAATTCTCTCTCTCTCTCTCTCTCTCTCTCTCTCTCTCTACTGTATGTATCTCCATCTCTATATATCTCTCTCTTTACAAGTTCACATGGCAGTGGGGAACACATCAACAAGATGATTCTATTCTCCTTCGCCACCCATTAACACACCAAATTTAAAATATTAATTTCTTCTTTCACTTGTTATATGAACAAATTTACCCATGTATTCAAATACCTCTAAATTCAAAGTGATCCAATAACATGTCATATAGTCGTGTTGTGTTACGATCCAAAGAAATATCAGATAAATGGACCCTTGATATCGTTAATTTTGATTTGCGAACAATAAGGTTTGGCTATAGTTAACTCTTGTTATTCTAGAGTCAATGATTGCTTATCGAAATCATGGAGATCAACTTATAGAAAAGAAATATATGAAACGATAGAGGAAAATAATTGGAATATGAATAGGTTCCTTTTATGTTAGACCACATGAATTGTCTCCCAACATTAGGT
This sequence comes from Begonia masoniana, assembly GCA_022432975.1. Lineage (NCBI taxonomy): Eukaryota > Viridiplantae > Streptophyta > Magnoliopsida > Cucurbitales > Begoniaceae > Begonia > Begonia masoniana. The sequence goes on from CM039507.1 coordinate 6,238,759, forward strand.
TACTCAACTTGAGAGAGATGGGCATCATGTCTCCTTGCTTACTAATACATCAAACCCAAATGAATGTGATAAAGATATGCACAATCTCACTATGCGGTGGTGGTGCTTTCTTTGTTATTCATGTTTGGTTCCTGAGAAAATTTAAAAGAAAGTGGGTAGAAAATGAAAGTAGGTAGAAGACACTATCAACGTTTCTATGAGAAGATTCTTATGATAAAAGAGATAATAATTCATCAAGAAGAATGATCTTTGCCTTGCTTCATAGTTAATGCATGTAATTCTTACTTTCCACAATGATTTGTCGGCGATGATTCTCAGAAGTTAGATCACCCATAAAACATGAAGCACCTTAGAATATTAAGTGTCTAACAATTGCCTTCTTTTCCTCCCATTAATTAGGGGTGACCAGGACCGGACCGCCTCCCGAAAATCGGACTGGACCGATTGTTTTGGTCCGGTTTTGGTCGGTCTTCCCTGTTGCTCTGTCTGGGACCGGTCCTGTCAGATGCACTCCCATCTGGTTTGGTCCAGTCTTCGGTCTGGGTAATAAAATCCCGAGACTGGACCGTGGACCGAACGCTTCAGTTTAGTTTTGACTTCTTACGTTTTTAGTTTTTACTTTTTAACTTACTGGCTGCACCGCTGCGGCTATCAAACCAGGCGATCGCGATCTCGATCTCGCTATCGCTCTCGCTAGTCGCTCACCAGTCACCCCTATTCTTCATCTGTTCATCACGAATTCGCGATTCACCCTCACGCAGTCTGCCAGACGATCACCCCTGTTCGTCATCACGATTTTGCAGGTGAGTTAGGGTTCTCGGCGTTCACGCCTCACTCTTTAAGAAGTTAGGGCTCTCGGCCTCAGCTCGCGATTTTAATTTTCAGGTGAGTTTAATTTTTTTTCCAAAGTACACCTTGCGTTTTATCAAGAAATCAAATTATTTTGTTGCACGTAATATTCGTCTATTTGCTCTGTTTTTTATCTGTTCTCTGTTCTGTGATGTTAAACGATAGTAATATCATGTTTAGGCATTGTGTTTTGATTTTTTGTTGTCTCTTTTTTAAACGATAGTAATTTCGATTTTCTGTTGTCTCTTTTTTAAACGATAGTAATTTCGTCAGTTTGCTCTGTTTTTTTCATCTGTTGTTTTTCGTCTATTTGCTCGATTTTCTGTTGTCTCTTTTTTAAACGATGGTAACCATGTTTTCAAACAAACATCAATTTCATCAGGATCACTAATAAAGTGGACGAAAGGCTTCAACATTGAAGACACGGTTATTCCTAATTCTCCTTATCCATATTTGCTTTCACTTTTTGTGCAGAAATGCAGATAGTGTCATTGTTCTTTGCTGTGTTTTGCTTGTGATCCTAGAGTCACCCATTTTCTCCTTTAGATGAATCTTGTTTGCAAGTGTTCTCTCTCTCCCTCATCCATATCTGCTCTCACTCTCACTTTCTTGTTGTAATGTTTAAAGAGGATCAATAAGGTTGGGTAGGATGTGATTCAAGGCATTTAATTTAATGTTAAATTTGCTGTTTAGTGTTTTGCAAAGTTTTTGTTTAGTGTTAAATTTTTTGTTTGCATCTTGCTATTTTGCTGTGCAGATTTGGGATTAATTTGCTGCTGTTTTGTGCTAATTTGGGTAGTTGATGTAGGTTGATTAATGTGTTGATTGTTTATTGTTTTTTGTTGCACGATAGGATGGATGTTCCTCATAGTGAAAGTTCCCATGTTGAATCGAAAAGAACTAAGTATGTAGTTTGGTTTCACTTCAGTAGGATACCGAACACTGATTCAGCTAAATGTAATTATTGTGTACAGATGTATGCAGCACACCCCACGAAAAATGGAACTTCAAGTTTAGTAAAACATATTAAAGTGTGCAAAAAGTTCCCACGAAACGTAGACAGTAAGCAAAAAACTTTGTTGTTTAAGCCTAATGAGATCAACACTGCTAGTATTCCCATATTTACTACAATGACTGCTAGAGAATTTCTAGCAAAGATGATTATTATGGATGAATTTCCACTGAAATTGGTAGAAGGAATTGGTTTTAGGACGTTTTGTCTGTATCTCAATCCCAAATTTATTATGCCATCTAGGTTTACAGTAGCAAGAGATATTCGCAAAATATATCAGAAAGAAAAAACCAAATTGAAGGAGCATTTTTTTACAACATCACAGAGGGTATGTTTGACCACTGATACATGGACCTCTATTCAGAATTTGAATTACATGGTACTGACATGTGATTATGTTGATGAAGATTGGCATGTGCAGAAGAAGATATTGAATTTTTGTTTGATTCCGAACCATAAGGGTGAATCTATTGGTAAGGAAGTTGAAAAATGTTTGCTTAATTGGGAGATTGAAAATGTTACAACTATAACCGTTGACAATGCTTCTTCCAACGACGTTGCTATTTCCTATTTGACAAAAACAATTCGAATTTGGAAAGGGTTGATTTTAAATGGCGATCATATGCACGTAAGATGTTTTGCACATGTCCTCAATTTGATCATTTCTGATGGTTTGAAAGAACATCATGAGTCCATAGCGAGGATACGAAAAGTTGTTAAATACGTAAGGTCTTCTCCGGGAAGATTGCAACAATTTAAAGCTTGCGTTGATGTGGTTAAAATTACTTGTAAAAGTAATTTGTCGCTCGACGTTCCTACTTGTTGGAATTCGACATATTTGATGTTGGCAAGTGCTGAGAAGTATGAAAAAGCTTTTGAAAAATTAGCAGAGAATGATAGCTCTTTTTTGAATGAAATGGAAGTGGAAGGTTTACCCACATCTGAAGATTTGTCATGCATTCGAGAATACATAAAATTTTTAGAGACATTTCATACTATGACACTCCGTATTTCTGCTTCTCTGCATATTACAGCGAATATGTATGTAGGTGAAGTGTGTAATTTGAAGATTGCTATCGAGACATATGGTAAAAGTGATAATTTTACGCTAAGAAGAATGGCCAACGATATGGAAAAGAAGTTTGATAAATATTGGGGATCCTTTGAAAAAATAATCATGATTGTCTGTGTTGCTCTTGTTCTTGATCAAGCTACAAAACTAAATTTTTACGGCATTGTTTAGCTATTTTATTTGGCAATGAAAGAGCTGCACAATACGCAAAGCAGTTGGACGATGTACTTGCAAAGTTGTATACCGAATATAAAGGTGATACAACCAATGAAGACCATACTCCAAGTACCAGCAATAGTCAACGAAGATCTCCAACGTCAATGAGTTATTTGGATCAAGATCGTTCAAGTGCAGTGTCCTCGATGTTTTATGGGCCTGACAATTCTTTCGAGACAAATGAGGAAAGTAATACTTCAGAGATTGATCTATATTTGTCTGAGAAATTAGAGAATATTTCAGGCAGTTCTAACATATTATTTTGGTGGAAGAGGAACTCCGATAAATATAGAGTTTTGAGTACAATTGCGAAAGATATATTGATCATTCCAATTTCTACGGTGGCGTCAGAATCTGCTTTTAGTTGTGGTGGTCGTGTTCTTGATGTCTTTCGCAGTTCGCTAAGCCCCCAAAGTGTTGAAGCTCTTATATGCTCCCAAAGTTGGCTCAAAACATTCAATCCTTTCAAAATTTCTACAAGTACAAACAATGACGATGATTTTGAAGATATTACTATGACAATTACAGAAGAAGGTTCGAATATTCTAATATTTATTTGTTTCATATGTTTATTTTTAATGAATAACTAATGTCTTTAATATTTTTACTTTGCAGATTCCGCTGACCCTACCGATGAAAATTTTATACAAGTAGAAGATAACACATCGATGAGTTGATGTTTTTGCAATTATTTACTTCATTTTAATGTTTATCTTAATAGTTTGAAAGTTGGATTGAAATTAATTATTTAGTTGGATTTACTATTTAATTTGTATTTTTAGATAATTAAATTTAGTTTGATCGTTAGAAGATAATTGGATTTATTTTGTATGTTGAATCTGGTTTATTAGATTTCGTTATATTTTATAATGTTAGATAGTTGGATTGAGTTTTTATATTAGATAGTTGGATTTATTTTAGATGTTGAATTTAGTTTATCAAATTTTATTATATTTTATAATGTTGAACAGTTGAATTAAATTTTTATGTTAAATAGTTGGATTTCATTTGAATATTGAATTTATTTATCTTATTAGATTTTATTTTAATTATAGATAGTTTGATTGAATTTTAAATATAGATAGTTGACTTAATATATGTTACTTTTAATATATTTAAACATAGATAGTTATTATGTTGATTATATTGGGAAAAAAATATGTATGCAATATTGAAATTTTTTATTTTTGAAATAGAAAAACAAAATTCAGCATTATGATGGGAGAAACCGGGACCGGACCGAAACTTTCGGTCTGGTCTGGTCCGGTCCCGGTCTCTTGTCGGGCCGGTTCTGGGCTTCGGGATAAAAATCCCAAATCCCATGGTCCGGTCCAATACCTTCTCAAAACCGGACCGGACCGGACCATGCTCACCCCTACCATTAATTCTTATAATTAATTATCAAATTACATGTTTTTATATTATTTGTGGGAGTTAAGAAACACACGCAATGCTAAAAAGTGTTAGGATTAAACGTTCTAATCCAACCTACTTTGAAATGAATAATAATGTGAAAAATAGGAACGCACAGATTTATAGTGGTTCACTCTCAATGCAATAGTTACATCCACTTGCTGCTACGGGATTTTACTAAGATCATAGAGAAACGAATTACAATCTTGTCTGTGCCTCTTACGCTCTCTACAACCATTCGAAACCTTAAATATATCTTTATATACTCAACGAAATAAGGCAACAAAGATCCACGGCTTTCTCTGCATAAGGTCTTCAATCAGCGTAGCTTTCAACACTCAACAGAAAGTTGAATATACCCTATCACGACCCGCGAGGGACCCGGAACAGTAAGGGGAACAACTTGGCTGAAAACGAACCGAACTGCCGAAACCTATAACTTTATTTATTACTAATGCAATGCAAGTTTTAAAAATAAATTTAGTCACGAGCTATTAAAATTGAATTAACACATTGGTCCAATAGTAACATAAAGATACCATGATAATTAAAGCCTAATAAATTGCTCAAAAAGAGTCTAATCTCACAAAACAAATCTTCAATAAAAGATAATAAAACTAGGAATGTAAATCATCGATAACTGATGATCTACCCTGACTAAGCTTTTAAAGGGGTGAGTCGTTTTGGGTGAGTTAACTAAACTTAGTTGGGATAAAGTTTTATATTCAGCGTTAGAGTAAAGAAAAAATGTATTTGAGCATGCCAATATAAAAACATACGATAGGGCAAGTGTTAATAACATTTCATTATAGTGCGGTACATATATAAGATAAGCTCCTATATATAATAAGAAATTCTAAGTGAAAATAGATTCACTCATGGATTCTGAACATATAACGACTCCTTTTTCCCAGTAAGATATTGTCCAGTCTAGAGATTGGGTCGTAGCCCAATATCCTCATCTCACGGATTTGTTTGGCGAGTAAATGAATTAATATTTCTACTCAAGTTCTATCATGTAATATTTACATTCAAACTTCCGCAAAATGAAATGAGGGTTATAGTGGAATAGAACAAATGATGTTTAGCCAAGAGCATCTTCATTCCTATATATAAAAGAAAATGGTGGATGTAAGATAAGAATCCGCAGTTGATCATGTCCTTCAAGTCCCACGTTGCTTTCTACCACATCGTTTTAAACGAAGTTTTACCATAATCTCTAGTTTCTTGGAACTGGTATGTAATTGATTCAATTATGGAATCATGAATAGTCATTGGTTTAGTTGGTACATAGTTATCTATACTGTTATGAATGAGTAGTTTCTTAAAAAGTATCAGCAAGAATTCCATAGTACTTCTCAGTTGGTCACCCAACATGGTACTGCTCTCACCGGAGTACTTTTAACTTTGGAGTTCTGATGGGATCTGTTGGCAATTGTGTTCCAAAACACGTTTTACTTTCTAGGGGAGGTATCCTTTATATATGTTTCATTATCATCTTGCCCCTAAGCGATGTGGGATTGCGCCCAACCCTCTCTCTATTTGATAACTCTTAAATTAGAGTTATTTTATACGGTTATTAGTTGAAAGAACTTATATTTATTGAGTAAATGCAAGAAGCAATTGGTAAAATTTATTGCAATTGTTAAGTAATGCTTCCAAATCAATGTCTTGGTTAAATTTAATATATTCCATGCATATTTTCTATTTTGAGCAGATTTTTCTCTATAATTTGAATTTTAAATTTTCATATTTGAATACAAAATTAATAGCAGGAAGATCAACTCAATTGCGGGAGAATCGTGAAGAAAGAGAAAACAAATCAAGAAAAATAAGGAAATTTGTTGCTCTGAATATGATGAGAGAGAAAGATGCTGGAATCATAGAACAGAAAAAACAATTAATTGAAATTTGAAAAAATGGAAGAAATAGATTTGGAATTAATTGAGCACGTGGAACGAGAGCCTGGATGACTTGGAGAGAAATGGACGATGGACGAAGCTGAGGTGGGATGGACGATAAAAGACAAATGGATGACTGAGCAGAAAATGAACGACTTGGAAAAGGAGAGCACAAAAAGACAAAAAACACTAAAAGAAAAAAGACCGTGGACGACTACTGGGCCAACAGTGCAAATGGACAAAAACTAAAACAGATAATAAAATAAAAGAGAGAAGACAAAGCAGTGTGGACGACTGAGAAACGTGGACGCTGGAAAGCACTAAAAGACAAAGCAGTGTGGACGACTGCGAAGCGTGGACGAATGGAAAGCACTAAAAGACAAAGAAGCGTGGACGACTAGAATAGTGGCAAAAGCTGGAATAAAATTTTAGCTCAAAAAGAAGAAAGAAACATGCATAATTCCAGGGATTGGAGAGAGAATCGAAACATGCATAATTTCAGGGATTGAAAAGAGAAATGGGGATAGCATGCATAACAAAAAGAGAGATTTTTCCAGAAGAAGAGGAATTCTGGCAATAGGAGAGAGCTCTGGATCTGGAGAAGACGACTGACGACGATTCTTGATCTTTTTATTCTTCTCTTATTTTTACTATTTATGAACAATATTATTTTTGAGTTTTTTTTAGTTATGTCTAGTAGCTAAACTTTTCTTCTTGATTAGGACGAGAGTATTTGTTACGAATTTGCTACGATCTCGGTTTGTTTATGCAATTGTTTATTGAACAATTATTTGTGATATTCCTTGCTTAATTCAGATCATACCGATAGATAGGTTGATGATTCATGTTTATGTTGTATCAAAAGATAAATATAAATTCTAATAATTAATCGGATTAAATTGTTACGACGTAGTTAGCATTAATTCAATTAGCAATAAGAATAGGGCAAATAGAAAATTCAATGTTAGTTAAATTCTTTCAAAGTCGAGAGAAATTCTAAATTGAATTTACCTAGGCAATTCGAAAGAATCCTAGAATTATTTCATTATTGCTGTTCATAGACAATGCTGCAGAGCATTACCAGAGCATCAGTAGTAAAACTATCATAACGAAGAAATCGATCCTAGCCAAGGGTTCCTTTTATTCATTTTATCTCGTTTATCTTATTTTATTTCGTTACATCATTATTCAGAGTTTATTTCTAATTATTTTCATCTATCATTTTAATATTTTTTATAAGATCTTTATAGCAATTAATTCAATTGAGAATATCCTCATAGGATCAATACTTTACTTACTTATTATTTTGTTAGCACGTGCACTTGCGTGAAAGTGTAGAAAATCACTAACAGGATCATCACAATCACCCCCCTTGCGGGTGCCCAACGTCCTCGTTGGTCACATTTCTGGTTGGGTATAGGCTCTGATACCATTTGTAACGACCTCTGTTTCCCAGTAAGATATTGTCTGCTTTGTAACGATCCGGGATTTGTCTATACTCGACTCTGGGATTTGTCTATACTCGAGCTTAGATCCCCCAGGTTTTCCCTGTAATCGTACTCACGGATTTGTTTTCAACGAGGACTTCCCAAGTGGTTACTTAACTTGGTACTGCTCTTACCGGAGCACTTTTAACTTTAAAGTTCTTATGGGATCCGTTGCCAATTGTAGGGCAAACCTCGGGTTGCGCCCGCAAACCTCGGGACCTTAGCCGAGTGTAGGCAAATCCCAAACTCGAGTACAGGCAAATCCTGAGTCGTAAAAAATGGGTCGTCACAATCCACATTACTTGGGGAGGTATATAGAAATGAAACATATATAAGGAAACCCTCTCAAGATAGTAAGACGCGTTTTAGAGCACAATTGGCAACAGATTCCATAAGAACTCCGAAGTTAAAAGTGCTCCGGTGAGAGAAGTACCATCTGGCCAAACAAATCCGTGAGGGGAGGATATTGGGTTACAGCCCAATCCCCAGAGCGGACAATATCTTACTAGAAAAAATGGGTCGTTATAAATGTTATCAGTGCTTGTAACCAAACAAAAATGTGGCCAACAAGGATGTTGGGCCCCTAAAGGGGGGAGGTGATTGTGATGACCTGAATGTGTACATATGAGCACGACTGCGGAGCAAACCTCGGGACCTAAGTTGAGTGTAGGTAAATTCCAAACTCGAGTATAGGCAAATCCCAGGTTGTAAAAGGGGGTCGTCACAATCCCACATCGCTTGGGGAGGTATATGGAAATGAAACATATGTAAAGAAACCCTCCCAAGATAGTAAGACGCATTTTGGAGCACAATTGGCAACGGATCCCATAAGAACTCTGAAGTTAAAAGTGCTCCAGCCAGAGCAGTACCATGTTGGGTTACCAATTGGGAAGTCCTCGCCAAAACAAATCCGTGAGGGCTGTATGAGCGACCCAAAGTGGACTATATCTTATTGGGTTGAAGGCAAAAACTCCCTTTCTAGGGGGAGAATGTTGTGAGGAACGGTGCCACCTAGTCACGTAGGGGACGTGACATGCCTTAAAGGCCAATCACACGCTCACAGACAAAGTCAGTTGCTTTACTTGCTCATTGGACATGGAGCAGCCCCTCCACATGCTAGTATGGGACACATGAATGGATTCGGAGCGTCATCAGACGATAATTTATTTTCCCAGCATCCTAAACATGTAACCATTTATTATAAGACTTACTCATATCATGCATTAGATTGTTGGTTAAAGATAGATGAATGCATGGTGGTTGGTTTTGAGTTGAAGACTAATGAGCTCAACCATCGAGGAAGTAGCAAAGAAAAGAATTAGGCCCATTGTTTAGAAGAGGTGCGAATTGCCATCTCTACCATCAGATCTAGGGCGCGCGCGCGGACAAAGCTTGGCCGCCCAAGTGGCCGCTCATCTTCATCCTTCATCAACGGCTCTTTTTCATCATTCCATCCAAACCCTAGCCGCCACCATTAGGGGTTATTTATAGGCATTGCTTAGTTGCATTGAAAAATCTTTTGTCAATTTCTCAATACATGAGGTCACCTTTGTCTTCCAAAGAGAGAAACATGGTTACCTTCAATGAAGGTAAGCCACAGATTTTCCAATCCATGAAAGGAGTAGGTCTCCCTTGTTTACTAGCTCATGGTTACTAGAGTAACCTCGTATTGCCCTTCCTCATCGTTCTTCCTTGGAAGTTTGATCTACGAGGGGACCAAACCGGTGCCCGATAGTGGTTGTTTTTCTACGAGAAAGCATGCACCCGTGAGCATAACATAAGATAGTTATCGGGTTCACTTAGGATTTTCATTTCTTTTTATTCATCCCCGGTTTTAACCTCGACCACGTGGCACTCTCTCAGAGCACGTCACCCCACGTGGCCAGGTGGAACCGTTCCTCACGATCTGCTCCCCCTAGAAAGGGAGTTTTTGCCTTCCTCAGCACTCGAACCTACGACCTCTAAACTATAATCCATGGGCTATAAGTGGGGTGACGTGCTCTGAGAGATTGCCACGTGGTCGAAGTTAAAACCGGGGGATAACGTGCCGTGAGGGCGCCCCGGAGGCTGTTACAGAACACACCATACTTGTCACACTTCAAAGGGGACCCATCACAGAATGGGGAATGACCCGGACTCAAAAATCAGACCGAATCGTCCGACCCTTGATTTTAAGCATTAAATAAGGTAGCATAAGACTTTAAATTAAACACAAGTCAACATCCAAAACAATGGGCAAATAGGACCAACAAGTAGCATCCTGATAAAATGATAGTATAAGTTATAATTAAGATTCCATTTAAATAATTCATCCCAGAAAGATCAGTTGATTCTTTGTATAAAACTGTCCAAAACAGAAGAATTAAAAAAGCTCAAATGTATAATTTCAGTTGATACCTAACCATAATACTTTTACCAACATCAGAATTGGAATTTTCATACTTTAAATCTAAAAATTTAGGCTAAAAATGATCCAAGAACAAACGAATCTAAAGCCTAATTTTGTCCCAAAACAGTCACTGAGCCACATCCCACACCTTCCCGAGCTATGGTTGAATTGCCTGAGTCACGGTCCAAACCTGTCTGAGTTGTGACTCAGCATTCGCTCACTTCTAACTTAGCATCTTCTTCTTAGATGCCAAGACTAGATTTTAACCAAATTTCTCACCCACTTTCACCATGGTTTCCAACCATGTTTGCATCCAAAAACTTCCGAGATTATATCCATCACGATTTCGCATAAGACTTTTGAAATCTTACTCCAAAATTTTAAAATTTTCTCATCTTATAATTCACAATAGCGAATTTCCACTCTAAAGATTACGAGAGGAAATTTTGATATGACAGACCTCTAGCAACTAAAATTCCGGAGATGGTAACATCAATATCATCAGTCGAAATCTGAACATAACATTTTGAATCATGTTCCCAAAAAAATCAGACATTTACGTCGTGTTTCAGAAATCTACAAATTAATAGATAAAAGGCACTAATTTGGGCTTATTGTAATTTTCTTCTGATTCTCTCTAAATTCAAAATTTCCAAGCAAGAACAAATGACAAATCAAATTCATAATTCGATTTGTGTTTGAAAAGTAGGATTCTAAACTTCAGATTCAATCAAATTCTCCAAAATCAAATTCTTCCTCTTCTCCCGAGCAACCTATAGAGAGAAATAATTTATTTTTAGAGTAAGGGTATCGGTTACTCACAAGAGAATAAATAAGGAGAATAAAAATCTCCTTAAAATCGTAACCGCTCTACAATGAAGAGGTGGAAAGAATTGATAATAAGTTAGAACACAATCTTGTATTATTGTTGTCACAAACTGAGGCCAGGCAAAGATGGAAATAGGAAGAAATGTCACGACTTAAAGGAAACTGCGATGGAATGTTGGTGGACGAATAGTCAGACCCTCGCAAAGAATTTGACTGCCCGACCTATGGCTTGATTTATGGTACACGTTGGAAAAATCAAAAATTTTACTTTATGGCATAGCCCACGAAACGTGAGTCTAATATACAATGATGATTACAAGAATTTAAACGACAATACAATATAATTAAACACAAGGAAAATAGTGTGTACAAAATAATTTGTCAACAATAATGAGAAATTTTACAAACCAAAAATAAAGAAAGAAATAAAACTTAGGTTCACTAAATTAAAGCAACATTCGAACAAAAAAAATGAAAACTCCTAAGGGACTTAATCCCATTGCTAGCCGTGACGACTCAAACCACCTTGATTACTTCGTGCAAAAAAAAAAAAAAGATAATTCGAGATGATTTCACCAAACTCAATATAAATTTCTAATTCTATACCCAATGTTTTGGAAATCTAGTTTTATTATTAGTCTACATGGATTTGTAATGAAAATTATTATCATTTTTAAACAAGTTCCATGAAACCATAGCAGCCATATGTAAAAAATTTCTTTTCTCATTGGCATACATGGACTTGTAATGAAAATTATTATCATTTTAAAATAAGTTCCATGAACCCTTAGTGGGACACATGTCTAAAGTGCTACATATTATAGCATAGCATATGAAAAATAATGTCAGCATTGTTTTCTGCAGAAAGCATCCCAGTAAAGACCACTCATGAAAATTTATCATTAGTGTTATAGGAATATAAGTTGTCCCAAAATATGTTGAACACAATAAAAAAGAAAATACTATGTTTTGTCTTTATTTTCTTGCACTCACTTTCTCTCACGGAGGTTTGAATTTTGTAAATGGGATGATTTGAACTCTCTCTTCAAGCCTCTATTTATAGAGGCTAGGGAGACACAAGAAGAAGCAAATTTTCTTCTTCTAGCCACAAAAGGAATAGTAATGCAACCGTCAAAGGAATAGTAAATGCAGCCGTCAAAGGAATAGTTAAATGAGACTTTAAAGTCTCCATTCACACATGATGAATCTTCACAAATAATCACATCTCGTGGATAGATAGTTGTTGGTTGGACGACAATGAATGTCAACACTCCCCCTCAATGTCGGCCATCATGTTGAGTTGCTTTTGAAATTCTTCATATTTTCCAACATTTAGACATTTTGTGAACAAATCCGCAACTTGATCTGTTGTCTTCACATGATGCATCTCTATCTCTTCTTGTACCAATTTTTCTCTAATGAAATGATAATGCACCTCCACATGCTTAGTACTTGCTTGAAATAATGGATTTTCTGCCAAAAGAATTACTGATTGATTATCGCAATAAAGTGGTATTAATCAATTGGTTAGTGCAAATCTTTCATCAACTGAATTAGCCATGTACTCTCCTGAGCTGCCATGGCCGCTGCTCGGTACTCTGCTTCGGTAGTTGATAGTGACACTATTGGTTGTCGCTTGCTACACCAGGAAATTGTTCCACCTCCGAGTTTAAACACATATCCGGTCGTTGATCGACGTGTGTCATGATCTCCAGCATAATTTGCGTTGCAATAGCAAACCAACTTGCAATCGCCACCTCTTTTGTATAAAAGACCATAGTCAAATGTACCCTTGATATACCTCATAATTCGTCGAACCGCTTCTAAGTGAGACTTCTTTGGATTTTGCATGTATCGACTGACAACACCAACTGCAAAAGAAATGTCAGGTTGGGTCAGAGTTATGTAAATTAGACTACCCATGAGCTGTCGATACATCGTCGTATCCGCCAAATCTTTGCCATTATGTGCACTCATCTTGGCATTAGCATCTATCGGTGTTGAAATTGGCTTGCACTCTTGCATACAAAACTTTTGTAACAAATCTATAGAGTATTTCTTTTGACACAGAAATAAACTATCACTTGTGCGATCAATTTCTAATCCAAGAAAATGTTTTAGCTCTCAAAGCTCTTTCATCTGGAAGCGAACAAACAAATTTTCCTTTGTTCGATGAATCTCTTCGTCGTCGTCTCCTGTGATGATCAAATCATCCACGTAAATCAACACCACTGCTAGTTTTCCTTCTTTAGTTTTCACAAACAAGCTAGAATCTGCATGTGCCAACAAGTAACCACTTTTTGTCAGAAATTCGGCAATCTTGCCGTACCATGCTCTTGGCGCTTGCTTCAACGTATAGAGCGCCTTTCTCAACTTGCATACATAATCGGGACGAGTTCTGCTCTCGAACCCCCTTGGTTGGACCATGTAGATCTCTCGATCCAACTCTCCATGCAAGAAAACATTTTTCACATCCATCTGCCAAAGTTTCTAGTCTTTTCTGGTTGCCAGAGCTTAGAAGGACTCGCATAGTTGTAATCTTCGCCACTGGACAAAACGTCTCATCACAGTCAAGTCCATACTGCTGACAGAAGCCACGAGCTACCAACCGAGCCTTGTATCGCTCGATCGATCCATCTGGATGAGTCTTGATCTTGTAGACCCATTTGCATGAAATTGGTTTTACTTTTCTTGGCTTTGGCACAAGCTCCCATGTTTGATTCTGGTCCAATGCTAGAATCTCTTCCTCTATAGCTTTGACCCATTCAACTCTTTGAAAGGCTTCTTCAAATGTCTCCGGCTCTTTTGGACTCTCCACTCTTGCTACAGCTACATTGTCATACCTCGGATTCGGCATCCGAACTCTTGACGACCTTCTAAGCGATGATTGTGGACTTGTTGCTCCTTGACTTGATTCATCTTCTTTAACTGGTCTCTGATCAATACCAATTTGCCATGGATTCTCAGTCGTTGTGTGCTTATCATCATCTTCCACCTCTTCATGTGCTACTAGATCTTGTCGTACCTTTACAACTTGCTCCCCCATTAGTTGTAATGGATCTTCAAGAATTTTGGAATCTGGTAATTCCTCTTTGTTAGAAGACCAACACGAAGATGCTTCATCAAACACCACATTTCGTGATACAAAGTATCTACCACTCTTTGGATCATAACATTTTCACCCTTTTCTTTGATTGTCATATCAAATGAAGATACAACGAATCTTCTTCTTATCAAATTTGCTACGCAAATGATTTGGCACAAACACGTAACACACACAGTCGAAAAGTCGGAAGTGACCAACTATAGGTTTTGCATTCCACAGTCTCTTGAAGGGTGAAACAAATCCAAGCCTTGGTTGGGGAAGTCGGTTGATAACATGGGTTGCAGTCTTTATGCACTCAGCCCAAAATCTTCCTTGGACATTCCTTTCATGTAGCATACTCCGACAAATCTCTGCCAAATGTTGGTTTTTCCTTTCAGATACGCCATTTTGTTATGGCGTATTTGGACAACTCATCTGATGACAGATTCGACGCTGTCGCAAGTATCGAGAAAACTCGTTTGACATATATTCTCCTCCATTATCCGTGCGCAAACGTTGGATTTTCCTTCCAACTTCTCCTTCCACGACTTCTTTGAACTCCTTGAATTTTGAGAGCGTCTTAGATTTTTCTTTCATGAAGAAAACCTAAACATATCTAAAGAAGTCATCAATGAATGTAACTATATATCGCATCTCACTGATAGATGGTTGTTTGACTCACCCAAAGACATCATTGTGTACCAACTCTGGTTGCATTTTTGCCTTGAACTTTGATTCTTCATACGGTAATTCATGAGCTTTGCCGTATTGACAACCTGCACACACTGTGTCTTCTCTAACTTCTAGTTGAGGAAGACCTCGGAGCATCGATTTCTTCGTCATCACTTTCAACTTGTGATGACCAACGTGCCCTAACCTCGCATTGCCACAGATCTGCCATCTCATTCTTTTGAGTCTTATCAACATAAGCCGTCTCTGCTGTCATTACATAGATAGACTCCAGCTTTTGTCCTTCCATTGTTGGTGTACTCGAGATCTTCACATCTTCGTACACCTTGACATCTTGGGGATCGAACAAGACATAACAGCCATATGATGTGAACTGCGCCACTGATAGCAGGTTTTCTTCATACTGGGTACATGAAACACCTCTTGAAGCGGTACCTCGATAGGAGCGTAACGAGACACAATGGTCGTTTTACCAATATGAGATATTGGTAACCTGGAGTTATTAGCCGTTACCACCACACGACTCCCTTTATACTCCACCATCTCCTGCAGCTTTCCCTCATCACCAGTTATATGATTCGAACAACCAAAGTCGACGATCTAATCTTTATCATAGTCAATTTGCCCTGGTAATGTCAGTGCGAGTGCCGATTCATTTTCTTCCACAGCCAGAGATGCGACGGCATCCCAATCATTATCACTTGAATTTTTCGTTTTGGAGGTCACTGTGTTTCCTTCGGCATTTCTTTTCTTAGGACCAACAATCTTTTGCCATGTGGCCTTTTTTCCCACAGTTGTGGCAGTTACCATCAAACCTCTTGTTTTGCCTAGGACAAATTACTTCGATTTTTATTCTTCTGAGCTCCCCCTGACCGAAGGTTCCCATTATGATCTGCCTTGTCATCATTCTTCCATGATCATTTTCCACCATTCGGTTTAGACCACTCTTTGTTCTTCTTGACAAAGAGTGCTTCATCCTCACTCTTTCGTGAGCTTTCACAGATCTCCTTGGTCATCGCTTCTTGGTCAGATAGTAGATTTTCAAAATCACTAATGACGGTTGAGTAGGCCACCCTTGTATGGCAGTAACAAAGCCACCATACCTTGGATTCAAACCATGAATGATGATTCTTCTCATTCTTGGTTCGTTGATTTTGGCTTCAGGATCCAGCTTAGAAATTTCTCAACACAAGGTCTTTACCTTGTGAAAGTACTAATTGATCGTCATATCACGCTGCTTGATAGATAACAACTCATTTTCGAGGAGTTGTAATCTCATGTCATTTTTTGGTGAGAAGAGTGCTTTGAAAGTGTCCCAAGCTGATTTTCACGTTTTAGCTTGCCTAATGTGCTCCAGCATTTCCTCATCTATTGTGCTGTTCATCACGAACATGGTCTTTCCTGCCTTAATCCTCCACTTTCGGGCATTATTTTCTTCTGTTAGGACCGTGGTTTCATTACCACCAATGATGTCCCACAGATCTTGACCTTGCAAGTAAGACTCCTTGCACGGTACCCATGTGTTATAATTTGTGTTGAGTTTCTTGATACCTCCCACAACTTGAAGGTCACTCATTGTTTTGGCAGAACTCCGACACAACCAAACAAATTTTTGACTCTAAACTTTTAGAATCTCTCACCACTCACAACACAAAAACACTCCCCAAATAATCTCTAAAATTTTTTCTGATATGGATGATCTATTAAAAATCCGCAACCACAAAGCATACTAATTTTAAAGAAATCACTCGGGCTCTGATACCACTTTGTTGATCACAATAAAAAAGAAAATACTTATAAGAAAATACTATACAAGCTAAATGTTTTGTCTTTATTTTCTTGCACTCACTTTCTCTCACGGAGGTTTGGATTTTGTAAATGGCATGATTTGAACTCTCTCCTCAAGCCTCTATTTATAGAGGCTAGGGAGACACAAGAAGAAGCAATTCTTCTTCTTCTAGCCACAAAAAGAATAGTAATGCAGCCGTCAAAGGAATGGTGAATGCAGCCGTCAAAGGAATAGTTAAAGGAGACTTTAAAGTCTCCATTTACACATGAGGAATCTTCACAAACAATAGCATCTCGTGGATAGATAGTTGTTGGTTGGACGACAATGAATGTCAACAAAATATCTACCCAATGTGCAAATACCTACTTGCATAGTTGTAGGAGCACAAAACATGATGACCCCCAATCACTAGTCCAATAGATTCGGTTACCATGACCAATGAATAAATAACTACCATGCATGTTCAAACCAAACATATAAATCTATTGTACATACTTTTTTAAAAATTGACATACTGCAAGACATGACGTTTCGCCTTGACAAAGTTGGCGCACAGTGCACACAAACTAGAGTACCATGAACTAACAATCTATTTTAGTATTTGGATAATAGTGCACCTACATTGCCACTTGCCAAGAACTTGTAAACGTTTATCAAAATAGCCTAAGAACTTGTACACTGCCACCTACAACGCTCACTGTTTTTTCTCAAAATAACAATTTTAGAGACTACAACTTAATATGCACCTTGTATGACAGAGTTTTATCTAAATTCACAAATTTGAAAATTGTTACTGAATACCGTGTTGATTCCAAATTCAACTAACTATCAAACTTAGTCTGAATCAAACTAAACTATGAATTAAGTAATCTACTTAAAGAAAACTAAAAATATAAAATAGAATTAGGAAAGAAATGGGGTTGCATTTCAATAACCACTTGGTTTCTAGTTCTCAGCCTCACTTTGCCACTCAATTTATCCTGGACCAAATGGTGTAATCGGAAACTTGTTTTGTGGAAAGAATCTCTAAAGAAGAATAAAATTAGAAAGTAAAATAATGAAACAAACAAAGAATCGACATCGTATTTAACATGGTTTGGACAATGAGTTCTACCTCCACAAATGCAACTTGAGAATTATTTATATTGATGAAAACTATCAAAAGATTACAATACTCTCAAATTGTGATAACCCGAATGTGTACGTATGAGCACGACTGAGGAGCAAATCTTGGGGTGCAGGGCAAACCTCGGGACCTAAGCCGAGTGTAGGCAAATCCCGGACTCGAGTATAGACAAATCTCAGCTCGTAAAAAGGGGGTCGTGACAATCCCACATCGCTTGAGGAGGTATATGAAATTGAAACATATGTAAGGAAACCCTCCCAAAATAGTAAGATGCATTTTGGAGCACAATTAGCATTGGATCCAAAAAGTACTCCGAAGTTAAAAGCGCCCTGGTGAGAGCAGTACCATGTTGGGTGACCGATTGGGAAGTCCTCGCCATACAAATCGTGAGGGAAGGATATTGGGTTACGACCCAATTTCAAGAGCGGACAATATCTTACTATAAAAAAGGGTCGTTATAAATGGTATTAGAGCCTATACCCGACCAAAAATGTGGCCAACGAGGACGTTGGGCCCCCTAGGGGGGTGATTGTGATGACCCAAATGTGTACATATAAGCACGACTGCGGGGCAAACCTCAGGACCTAATCCGAGTGTAGGCAAACCATAGACTCGAATGCAGGCAAATCTCGGGTCGTAAAAAAGGGGTCGTCACAATCTCACATCACTTGAGGAGGTATATGAAAATGAAACATATGTAAGGAAACCCTCTCAAGTTAGTTTTAGAGCATAATTGGCAACGGATCCCATAAGAACTCCGAAGTTGAAAGTGCTCTGGTGAGAGCAGTACCATTTTTGGTGACCGATTGGGAAGTCCTCGCCATACAAATCCGTGAGAGGAAGATATTGAGTTACGGCCCAATTTTAAGAGCGGACGATATCTTACTGGGAAAATGGATCGTTATAGAAAAAAAACCAGAATCTAAGTCTCTCCACTATGATTTCCCCTTCGATTCAACCTGAAGAAGAAAGCATAAAAAAAATTCACACACGATACAGACTCTTCTCTATCGTTTCTAATTTCTCTTTATACAAGTAAAAAATATCTCACACAATAACCTCCACCAGTCAAGCTAAAAGATACCAACTAAATGAAGTTTGACTTTTCTCATGCCTATAATGCCAGTAGCACAAACTAAGAAAAATGAACTAATTTTCCAGCTGGGTTCTGTGTTTAAAAAAAACCAATGTATAAGATTGCATCAGTAGCTCAATTAAGAGCCTAAATTTTCTGCATTTCTACCAAGTCTAAAGTAGTTAAACTTGGTAAAAAACAGAACTTGTGTTAGAACATTTGCAGGATTATCTTCATAGGCAATTTTCTCTACGTTTATGATCCTTCTTCAATTACTTCATGAATGAAATATAACCTCACATCAATGTTCTTTGTCTTTTCATGAAATGTTGGATTTTTCATGAGATGGATAGCACTTTGGCTATCACAGTAAATTGCTATGTCCGAGCCATCTACACCAAGTTCAAAAGCTAACCCTTTAAGTCACATACCTTATTTAATACTTTCAATCAAAAGCTAACCCTTTAAGTCACATACCTTATTTAATACTTTCAATAGCCGATATACCTCTTGCTTGTGTAGTTGACAAAAAAACAACCTTTTAAAGGCATGACTTCCTACACACAACTCCTTCATAAATGGTAAAAATATAACTAGAAGTCAAACTTCTTAAGTCGAGATAGCCGACATAATCAACATCGACATATCTAGAAATAACTTATTTTTCATTATTTACTGTTCCATATTCTAAATACTTGTTTAAAGTGTTAGATATACAATTAATTAGCCATTTTGTAATGCTTACTAATGAAATTTTATAGGATCAGCCATATACTTGCTTATAATACTCATAACAAGATTTGGGCGAGTGCATACTATTGAGTACATCACACTGCCGACAATATTTGCATATGTAATCTTTCTCGTGAATTTTTTTCCCCTCTTATGAATCTAATTTCTGTGTTTTTGACAGTTTAAAATGAACACCTAAAGATATGTTAGCACCTTTCAAATTTCCTAACTCAAATTTGTGAAACACTTGTTTGAGATAGCTTTCCTGAGCCAAATAGAGAATTTTATCTTCTATAATCCTTACAATATCAATCCCATGTTTTACTGCCTCTAGGTTTTTTATGTCAAACACTTTCCCTATCTCAAGTTTCAAATGCGCAATTTCAAACCTACTCTTTCCTGAAATGAGAATGTCATCGACCTAGAGGAGAACAAATAACTTGTTTTCCTCGTCCTTCTTCCTCACATAGACATAGTTATCATGCTTGTATCTGACAAATCCGTAGAGATTGTTTCAACTCGTAGAAAAATTCTTTTAGTAAGATAGTTTATTTATCACTGTTCCAAAACTTTATGCTTGGGGCATGAAGATTTTTTCTTTAAAATCCCCATGTAAAAATGTAGCTTTTACATCATTTGCTCAAGTTCTATGTTCTGAACAACATTAGTAACATACTCTGTTGTTCCAAAACTTTTTGCTTGGGGCATGAAGATTGTTTCTTTAAGATCTCCATGTAAAAATGCAACTCTTACATCCATTTGCTCAAGTTTTATGTTCTGAACAACAATTGAGATAATAGAACCTGTATTGATGTTTGTAAATGCTAAAGATTGTTGGCATTGATTTTTTATCAATTAGTGAAGATTGCATTTTATTCTGCAATCAAAAGATTTGGCAAATAATGAAGATTGCATTTTATTCTGTAATCAACAAAATCAATCTATGCAAGGAATGTTGATTTTTGGAGATTACGGTATCACGGTATTATCAGAAATTATCTTTTGGAATGTCAATTTCAAGATTGCATAAGATAAGAGATCACAACGAATTTTGGGATACGTTCCTAATTCTTTGCTAGCACTTTATGATTATGTCGCATCTAGTGTCACTGATCCGGTCTTTGTGGCACACGGTTTCCTCTTTCTATGCGATATGTTTGGAGATGATATAGGAGATAAAAAATAAAAAGATTTGATGCACAACATATTATTGATTCTTTGCTCACGCCTATATTAGGTGAGCGAGTTATTATTTGTGCTTCGCACACGCCTACGTGAAGTGGGTGAGTGATTATTCATTCGGTTTGTAAGAGACTGTATACACACTCTGTTTGGTTGGATTTCTTTTTTCCCTAAGTGTGTTAGCTGATCGCATCCGAAGACAATGTTGGGAGTTACTAACAGTGTAGAAGGTGCATTTCTTGTGATCTTCATTAAAGCTCAGTCTCGGGAGGAGGCTACCTAGAACTCAGAAGGAATTTTCATCGTGGGGAAGGAGATCTTGCCATACATGGATTTCGAGAAGAGTCATCATCGACAAGGGGATCTTGTAAAGATTAGATTTCGAGAGGGATCGATCTCAAGTCGAGGGGAGCTCGCCAAAAGATTCACTGGGAAGTTAGGAAGAAGCGGCGACAAAGAAAAGAGGGAGTCTTGCTTTATGTTAGAATGAGTGTCTTGTAACTTTGTAAACCTTGTGAATTGTTTTGTTTTATCTGGGCGTGGCTCCGCAGACTATAGGCAATTTCCGAGCTGCGTTACCAACCTCCTGTCTCTTTACTTTTTGTATTTTAATATTGTCCATTATCGCTCTTATTATCGGTGTCTCACTTAGTGTTCCAACCCACTAGGACACCCGTATCTAACCTTGATCTTTCAATTGGTATCAGAGCGGGTCGCTTCTGTTTCCTAGGCGGGATCCGTGGGATTTGATCTTGGTTTTTGGTGCGATTAACTCTATAAAAGAAGGAGGTTCAAAAATGCATCCACCTCTATTGGATGATAGCAATTATGCTTATTGGAAGGCAGAATGAGAGCCTTAATCAAAGCTATCGATGAAAAGGCTTGAAAATCTATTCTGACAGGATGAGACCCTCCGATGGTTACTGACGAAGAGAGTGTCATATCCCCCAAACCTGAAGAAATTTGGTCTGTTACTAAAGAGGTGTTGGCAAATAGTAATTCAAAGGCTCTTAATGCTATTTTCAATGGCGTTGACCCTATTCAGTTCAGACTCATTTCAACTGAGTAAGCCAAAAAGGCATGGGGATTCTTTCAGGTCACCTATGAAGGGACGTTGGCTGTGAAGTTATCAAAGATGCAGATGCTACCTACAAGATTTGAGAGTCTAAAGATGCTTGAAGATGAGAGTTTTACCTGAGTTTAATGCCAAACTCCGTGACATAGCAAATGAGGCGTTTGCTTTTGGTGAGATTTTTTCTAAAGAAAGATTGGTAAGGAAAACTCTACGATCTCTGCCCCAATAGTTTGATTATAAAGTCACTGCTATTGAAGAAGCCAAAATATGCCTCTAAAATGAAGTTAGAAGAACTGATGGGATCTCTTAGAAAATTTAAGATGAATCTTAGAGTGGACACAGACCCAAAAAAAGTGAAAGGAGTGGCTCTAAAAGCAGAGATATAGAATTTGAATGATCACGGTGATGATGATTTTGAGGAATCTCTAGCACTGCTATCTAAGAATTTTAGCAGAGTTATGAAGACAGTTGGCAAAAATAATCAAGGTGTCAAGACCAGTGTCAACAACACCAAGAATGATTTTTCAAGCAATAAGAAGTACAGGGAAGAAAATCATACTTCTTATCAACCTTTCAAGACCAGATGAATTCAACGCAGAGAATGTGATGGCTTTGGGCATGTTCAGGCAGAATGTGCTAATACTTTGAAGAAGAAGAAGAACTCCCTTAACACGACTTGGAGTGAGAATGAGTCAGAAAAAGAAGATAAATTTCAGAACAACCATGTGGCTCTTGTTTCTAAAGCTGCACACATAGATAATGATGGTGTTACACGTGGTGGCACAGAGAATATGTCGGGTTGCAGTGATGAGGATGAAATGAAGTCACAGAAGAAGATCTCATCATTGAATACAAGACTCTTCATGAGAAATGGAACGAACTTGTTAAAGTGAATCAGCATCTACACATTCAGATTGAAGGCTTGAGAGAAGAGAAGATCAATCTTAAAAACTTTGTTGCACAGTTGGAAGCCATACTGAGAACTTGTAACGACCCTTAAACCTAACCCTTAATTTACTGTATAAATTTTTCTTTTTAAACCTCTAAATAAAAATTAAACGTCCTGTAAAACCATTTAAAGAAAATGCCTTAAAATAAGTGTTGAAATTTCTTTAAAAAAATTAATTAAAAACATTAAAGAAACATATTAAATCTTTGGCCAAAGAATCAGGGTAAAAAGGGCATTTGCCCATGAAAATCCATGGCCGATCGATCGGCCAATTCAACCGATCAATCGGCTATGGTAAAAATTTTGGGGGCGAACGATCGCCCCATATATGGGCGATCGATCGCCCGTTGATTATCAACCACCAGCCGATCGATCACCCTAACAGGGGCGATCGATCGGCACACGCTCTGGAATTTCTTCCAGAGCTTGACCAAAGAAAACGAAGATGGGCGATCGATCACCCTCCCTGGCGATCGATCGGCAAGCCCTCTGGAAATCCAATTTTTCCAGAGAGCTGCCCCTCACTTCTTTCTCACTTCTTTCTCCCAACAATTCCCTGCACATCAACTCAAACACTTCTCAATTTTTCTTTCATTAATTGCCTCTAAACATTTTATAACAACCTTCCACCCACGTAAATTCACTCTTCCCCCAATCACTCAGAAACCGACCCAAAACACATTTAAACATAATCAAATTTCATAAAAACGAACCGCGTGGTTCCGTTTAAAAGTTTAACATTTCCCATGTTTGAAAATATCAAAAACATTACAAAACACTACACAATATCTAGCCAGATCCAAGCATCCTAAAATGTTCAACTATACAATTTCCTATATTCCTATCTGTCAATTTTTTTTCCAAAACCTTTACCTACGTCCCCACGGGTCAAAATAAGCACTGACTGTGCTAGCACACTCCCGCGAGCATTCTTCTTCAACCTGCTTAGACTTCAGGCGGAGGAACGTCGTCCTCACCCGTCTCAATATCACCTACACCATAGAAAATCAAATGTGAGCTAGAGGCTCAGTAAATCTACGTAAATGCATGTGAATGCTATGCATGTACAGTTCATAAATTATGCATCCTAACTTTTTGCTATTCATTTCTTTTATGTCACCAGGGCTTCACTCTCGCTAGATAGGAGCGGTACATCCGGCGATTGGATAGCCCCTCGTATCTAATCGGGGGGAAAACATGCTTCATCAAACAGCCATGTCTGAACCACCGCCACCGGCGTGACCATCGTTTCATTTATTAACCTTTTTGTTAACATTTCCTTTTCATGAAAATACTGGATAGAAATTCTTTTCATGCCTTTAGAAAAACAATGATGCATGAACATATGCTGTGCCATAACGAGATCGAAACATACAAACAATAAACTTAAACAATCAACAACTTAATTAAGCCTAAACCTAACTACTTAATCTAATTACCCGAACGCAATACATCTCCAATTCCTCGACTTAACGCACATTCTTATGGTGTAGGCCAAGATGGCCAAACAAATCACGAAGACTTACCTCGCGTCCGTTGCAATTTAAGCTCCGTCCACGAGCGTTGTTCACCTATGGTAATGCACAACATTCGTCATTTAAATTAATTCTAAACTGTCGAGTTTAGAAAATTACAAACTCTTAGCTAAGGAAAATCTCCTAAACTCTAAAATACCTCATTGAGGTATTTTATCGTGCAACTCGTACTCGTGGATTTTCAAACCTCCATTAATTGAGCTTTTAAAACTTCCAACCACTCAAAACCTCAATAACCTTTATTAATTCAACTAACTTTTACCAACAACCATAAATACGCCTATTAGAGCCATAAATACGGTAAACCTATCGATTTAAAACTCCATTTCACTGTTTTCAATGACAACCCTAACGAAACCCTAACCGTAAAACTATGCAAAAACTGAAATCTAGCGTTCCAACACAGTAGATTCTCACCTAGGATGTCGATTGGAGAAGGAATCTGGAAGAACCGGAGTCGATCGGAGTAGCTCTCAGTCGTCGGAAGGGAGAACGTTGGAGGAGGAAGAAAATTGCCGAGGGAGAGGGAGAGAAAGTTCACGTGAAGTGAAGAAGAAGAAAGGAGATTGTGATTATTTTAACAAAAATTGGTTTGTTCAATTACCTAATTTGCCTTCCATTAATTCTATATTTGTTTCTCCACATAATTCGTTATTTATCCAACAATTCGTTTTCTCCAAATTTTCTTATTTCACCATAAATTCTAATTTATTATTAAGGCTCCATTAAAACCTCTCCGTTCACAAAATAGACTTAATTTGACGTATTTACAATAAGGCCGTTTATATTGGAATAAATCAAATCTCGTAAAACCGGGTGTTACATTCCATTCACCTTATTTAAATTTTGTCATCAAAATTTGATTACACAAATAGTTCAGGATACTTCAACATCATATCCTGCTGCCTCTCCCAAGTAGCCTCCTCAACATCATGATTCCTCCACAAAACTTTTACCAGAGGAATTTCCTTATTGCGCAACACCTTCATAGAGGTCTCTAGAATCCACACTGGCCTCTCCACATAGGTCAGTGTTGGTTGCACCTCGATCTCCCTTGTCTCTATGACGTGTGACGGATCACACACGCATTTTCTAAGCATGGACATGTGAAATACATCGTGAATACCTTCCATAGATGCCGGGAGCTGTAACCTGTACGCCCTAGTCTCGATCCTCTTCAGATTAGGAAAGGGCCCAACAAAGCGAGGGTGCAACTTACCTCTCCTTCCGAACCGCATAACGCCTTTGAACGGAGAAATCTTCAAGTATACTTCGTCACCTTCCTTAAACTGTAATTCTCTTCGTCTGGTGTCAGCATAACTCTTTTGGCGGCTCTGTGCTATCTCTATACGTTGTCTAATAACAGTGATTTTCTCCGCTGTTTGCTACAAAATATCTGGGCCGACTATGCTAGCCTCGCCCACCTCATCCCAATATAACGGAGACCTGCATTTCTGACCATATAGTGCCTCATACGGAGCCATGCCAATAGTAGCCTAGAAGCTGTTGTTGTATGAAAACTCAATCAATGGTAAATATCGGCTCCACAAGCCCTAAAACTCTAGCACGCGAGCCCTAAAACTCTAGCACGCAAGCTCTAAGCATATCCTCAAGAATTTGATTCGTTCTTTCTATCTGCCCATCAGTCTGAGGATGAAACGCCGTGCTAAAATTCAACTGAGTTCCCATCGCCCTATGTAAACTCTTCCAGAACTTTGAAGTAAATCTAGCATCTCTATCGGAGACAATCGAAATAGGCACTCTGTATAACCTGACGATCTCCTGAACATACAGCTCGGTGAGCTGATCCATAGAATAGGTCATCTTCACTGATAGAAAGTGGGCCGTCTTTGTCAAACGGTCCACAATCACCCAAATACCGTCGTGCCCCTTCGTCGTTCTCGGGAGTCCAACAATGAAATCCATAGAGATTTGCTCCCATTTCCACTCTGGAATTGGACAATGGCTGTAAGGTTCCGACTGGCCTTTGGTGTTTCTGCCTTAACCTGTTGACAAACTAGGCAGGTTTCACATATCTGGCAATCTCTCTCTTCATGTTCGGCCACCAGAAATGTTATCTCAAGTCTCTATACATTTTGGTGCTCCCCGGATGCACTGAGTATGCCAAGGAGTGTGCCTCAGTTAAGACCAATCTTTTCAGCACATCATCGCTAGGCACGTACCATCTGTGCCTAAATTTTAATACTCCTTCATCTGTCAGGTTGAAATCAGACGAACCTTCAGATGTCATGCTCATTCGATGCCTTTCGCACTCCAAATCCTTCTGTTGAGCTTCTCGTATCCTGTCCAAAATCGTCGGTCTAAGAGAAATGTTGGTGAGCATGCTGGACAACTCTACCACAATCTCCACGTCGAACTTCTCAATCTCAGACCTCAACGTCACCAACATCGCTACAAGTGAAGGCTGACTCGCAATAGTCATTCTGCTCAAGGCATCAGCGACTTTGTTTGCCTTCCCTTGGGTGGTATTTAATTTCAAAATCAGAATCTTTAACGAACTTCTAACCACCGTCGCTGTCACATATTAAGTTCTTTTTGCGTAAATAAATACTTTAAGCTCTTAGTGATCTGAGAACACCTCACATTGCTTGCCCGTACAAATAGTGTTTCTTGATTTTTAACGCAAAAACAACCGCTGCAAGCTCAAGATCGTGTGTCGGATAGTTTTGCTCATATGGCTTCAACTATCTAAAAGCATAAGTAATGACCCTGCCTTCTTGCATCAATACACTTCCCAGTCCAACTCTTGAGGCGTCACAGTAAATACTGAACTTATCACCTTCCACAGGTAGTGTCAGAACTAGATAGCTGTAGTCAATCTCTGTTTCAGCTCCACAAAGCTCTTTTCACAAGCAGGTGACCATACAAACTTTTCATTCTTTCTCGTCAATCGGGATAGAGGGACTGCTATCTTTGAAAATCCCTCAATGAATTTCTTGTAATATCCAGCCAATCCGAGAAATCCTCAGTACCTCTCGCATAGTTTTAGGCTGTGGCCAATCCCTGACAACTTCGATCTTTGTCGGATCTACCGAAATTCCCTCCTGAGATATGATATGGCCGAGAAAACTAATCCGATCAAGCCAAAACTCGCACTTAGAGAACTTCAGATACAATTGATATTGGCACAGAACCTTCAAAACAATTTGCAAATGCTCCTCGTGCTATTCCTTTGTCTTTGAATAGATCAAGATGTCATCAATGAATACCACCACAAATTTGTCCAAATACTCCTTGAAGACGCGGTTCATTAAGTCCATAAATGCTGCCGAGGCATTCGTAAGTCCAAAAGACATAACGAGAAATTCATAATGCCCGTACCTCGTTCGGAAGGCCATTTTCTGAACATCTTCCCTCCGGACTTTCAACTGATAGTAACCCGAGCGTAGGTCAATCCTCGAAAACACTCGGGCACCCTGTAGTTGATCAAATAAATCGTCAATCCGGGGCAGTGGATACTTATTCTTCACCGTTAGCTTATTCCACTCTCTATAATCGACGCACATTCGGAGAGTTCCGTCCTTCTTTTTGACAAATAAAACTGGCACACCCCAAAGAGAGAAACTGGGTCGAATGAACCCCTTGTCTAACAACTCTTCCAACTGAGACTTCAGCTCTTTAATTCAGCAGGTGCCAATCTGTAAGGATTCTTTGACACAGGCACAGAGCCTGGATACACATCAATCACAAACTCAATCTCTCTGTCCGGCGGTAACCCGAGCAGATCATCGAGAAAGATCTCAGAGAATTCTCTAACTACTGGAAGGTCCTCTAGTTTTACCTCGCTGAGCAATCTAGTATCAATCACGGTAGCCAGATAAACAGAGCATTCGCCCTTAAACTGCTCTTGAACCTTCATAGAATAAGAAATAGGCGACCCACTTGACCTATTTAATGCCTGATATGAGAACTTTTCCTTATCCGGAGGCCGAAAAGTTACCAACCTGGATCGACAGTCAATGGTGGAAAAGTGATGTGAAAGCCAATCCATCCCCAGAATTAGATCGTATCGCTCTATGCTCATAACTATCAGGCAAACATAGAGGGTATTAATCCCCACCGAGACAACGTTTCCTTGGAAGACACGATCAGACTGCATAAGAGCTCCCGAAGGCAGCATCACTCTATACTCATACTCAGCCAACTTAGATACTAGCCCCAATCTAATCATGCAAGCAGTTGAAATGAAAGAGTGCGTAGCTCCCGTATCTATCAAAGAAAATACTGGTACACCCATGACTAAGATAGTACTTGCTATGACAGATGGCTGTGCCTCGTCGTCGACATCTCCAGGCTCAATAAATACGAAGATCCTCAGCATAACTCTTCGCTGATCTCTGCACTGTTGATTTCTGCCTGGCTGATTTCGGTCCAATAACGGGCAGTTCATGATATAATGGCCAACTTCTCCGCATCTATAACAGCTGTTGGTACCCATCCGACACTCGCCAAAATGTT
Organism: Begonia masoniana; assembly: GCA_022432975.1. Classification (NCBI taxonomy): domain Eukaryota; kingdom Viridiplantae; phylum Streptophyta; class Magnoliopsida; order Cucurbitales; family Begoniaceae; genus Begonia; species Begonia masoniana. The sequence continues at coordinate 6,267,643 of CM039507.1, forward strand.
TCTTCTGGCACTTAGGACAAATAGGCTTCTGAGTAGCCCCTTGAACTTGCTTCTTTTTACCCTGATCATTTCCTCCTTCATGAGGTCTTTTAACGCCTCTTTGCTGTTGTTGCTGTGGCTGTTGTCCTCTAGGTTGCCAACCCCTATTCCGTACCTGAGGCTGGATCTCACGAAAGAAGCCCTTAGCAGGCTCCCTCGGCTTAACACAGGTCAACTCCGCAGCCTCGAACTCCAGGGCTCTCGCTGCGATGTCCTCGTAGGGCACATCTAGAATGCCAGATACTATAAGGTTCTTTCGAATCTCCCGATTTAGTCCATCCATAAACTGTTGCACTTTGTCTTCGTTATCGCTGACTAGGCGCGGTGCGAACCGGGATAAAGCTTCAAACTTCCTGATATACTCCGCAACTGTATTGATCTGCTTCAGCTGCGTAAACTCAGCTCTCTTTTCCGCCCTCACTGTACAGCTGAAATAATTATCAAAGAACACGGTCTTAAACCGTTCCCACCTCATCAATGCCACATCCGTCGTCGCCTTAACAGAGTCCCACCAAGATCAGGCATCCAACGCCAGGTGAAAAATGACGCATACGACCTTTTCAGCATTGTCCACTTTGGCATATGCCAACATGTCCTCCATCGTTCGAACCTACTCCTCAACAATAGAGGGGTCCGTAGACTGTCCATTGAATATTAGAGGTCGTAGCTTTTGAAATCTTTCCATGTTGTGGTTGTCCGGAATTACTATATCCCGGGCTCCCTGATTCTCTCGATTCACTAGACTCTCTATTTGTTGTACCTGCCTGTCCATGTGCTAAGCCTGACGGTCCAGCAAATCAGGCAGCCTGTCTAAGGCATCGTCTCTTGCATCTCTTCCTCGAACCATTTTTCTACAACTTCTATGAAAGTTAAAACAAATAATCTTAAGAAATTGAAATCAAATAAAGAAACTAAACATACTTACAGTCGAAGAAGGATGTCCGCGTAGTGGCTGTGCAGTCGAGCAGTCTACAGAACCGTTTTTAAAACCCGGGGGCTCTGATACCATAACTGTAACGACCCTTAAACCTAACCCTTAATTTCCCGTATAAATTTTTCTTTTTAAACCTCTAAATAAAAATTAAACGTCCGTAAAACCATTTAAAGAAAATGCCTTAAAATAAGTGTTGAAATTTCTTTAAAAAAATTAATTAAAAACATTAAAGAAACATATTAAATCTTTGGCCAAAGGAATCAGGGGTAAAAAGGGCATTTGCCCATGAAAATCCATGGCCGATCGATCGGCTATGGTAAATATTTTGGTGGCGAACGATCGCCCCACATATGGGCGATCGATCGCCCGTTGATTATCAACCACCAGCCGATCGATCACCCCAACAGGGGCGATCGATCGGCACATGCTCTGGGATTTCTTCCAGAGCGTGACCAAAGAAAACGAAGAGGGGCGATCGATCGGCAAGCCCTCTGGAAATCCAATTTTTCCAGAGAGCTGCCCCTCACTTCTTTCTGCCAACAATTCCCTGCACATCAACTCAATGACTTCTCAATTTTTCTTTCATCAATTGACTCTAAACATTTTATAACAACCTTCCACCCGCGTGGTTCCGTTTAAAACTTTAACATTTCCCCCGGTTTGAAAATATCAAAAACATTACAAAACACTACACAATATCTAGCCAGATCCAAGCATCCTAAAATGTTCAACTATACAATTTCTTATATTCCTATCTATCAATTTTTTTCCAAAACCTTTACCTACATCCCCACGGGTCAAAATAAGCACCGAATGTGCCAGCACACTCTCGCGAGCATTCTTCTTCAACTAGCTTAGACTTCGGGCGGAGGAACGTCATCCTCACCTGTCTCAATATCACCTACACCATAGAAAATAAAATGTGAGCTAGAGGCTCAATAAATCTACGTGAATGCATGTGAATGCTATGCATGTACAGTTCATAAATTATGCATCCTACCTTTTCGCTATTCATTTCTTTTATGTCACCGGTGCTTCACTCTTGCTAGATAGGAGCGGCACATCCGGCGATTGGATAGCCCCTCATATCTAACCGGGGGGAAAACATGTTTCATCAGACAGCCGTGTTTGAACCACCGCCACCGACGTGACCATCGTTTCATTTATTAACATTTTCGTTAACATTTCCTTTTCATAAAAATATGCATAGAAATTCTTTTCATGCCTTTAGAAAAACAATGATGCATGAACATATGCTGTGCCATAACGAGATCGAAACATACAAACAATAAACTTAAACAATCAACAACTTAATTAAGCCTAAACCTAACTACCCAATCTAATTACCCGAACGCAATACATCTCTAATTCCTCGATTTAACACACATTCTTATGGTGTAGGCCAAGACGGCCAAACAAATCACGAACACTTACCTCGTGTCCGTTGCAATTTAAGCTCCGTCCACGAGCATTGTTCACCTATGACAATGCACAACATTCGTCATTTAAATCAATTCTAAACTATCGAGTTTAGAAAATTACAAACTCCTAGCTAAGGAAAATCTACTAAACTCTAAAACACCTCATTAGGGCATTTTATCGAGCAACTCGTACTCAGTGAATTTCCAAACCTCCATTAATGGAGCTTTTAAAACTTCCAACCACTCAAAACCTTAATAACTCTCATTAATTCAACTAACTTTTACCAACAACCATAAGTACGCCCATTAGAGCCATAAATACGGTAAACCTATCGATTTCAAACTATATTTCACGTTTTCAACGAAAACCCTAACAAAACCCTAACCGTAAAACTCTGTAAAAACTGAAATCTAGCATTCCAACACAGTAGATTCTCACCTAGATGTCGTTTGGAGAAGGAATCGCGAAGAACCGGAGTCGATCGGAGTAGCTCTCGTCGTCGGAAGGGAGAACGTCGGAGGATGAAGAAAATCGCCGAGGGAGAGGGAGAGAAAGTTCATGTGAAGTGAAGAAGAAGAAAGGAGATTGTGATTATTTTAACAAAAATTGGTTTGTTCAATTACCAATTTGCTCTTCCATTAATTCTCTATTTGTTTCTCCACATAATTCGTTATTTATCCAACGATTCGTTTTCTCTAAATTTTCTTATTTCACCATAAATTCTAATTTATTATTAAGGCTCCATTAAAACTCTCCGTTCGCAAAACGGACTTAATTTGACGTATTTACAATAATACCGTTTATATTGGAATAAATCAAATATCGTAAAACCGAGTGTTACAAAACTAGTCTAGATGAAGTAAAGAATCTATCCAACTGAGCTAAATCACATGAAGAAAAACATCAAAATATTAAATTTGGGTTCCTCTAAGCTGGATGACATTCTAAAGACCAGAAAACCCAATGGTGATCATTCTGGGCTAGGTTATAAAGGAGAAACCTCAGTGTCACAGACAATGTCAGTGTAGGTTGGTGTAACGACCCCATTAGGGCCGAGACTGATTCATAACTTTCTTAGATCATTTACACTAAGTTTACTCTCTATATTTTTTTTTACAGTACTCAAAGACAATGCCATATCTGACAAAACTGAACCCTTCAAAAACTCGGCTCCTTCATAAGACTATCGACACGGTCAGTCACAGAGTCGAACAACATGACTCAGACATCGGTTCCATAACGTGTTCGGGCAGAAGGAGAGTGCCCTCCGACCACTCGTCTTCATCGTTCACGGGTTGCATGGATTTGCAGACATCTACCGATAGGAACACATTCCCAAACGTCACGTGCACTTTGCGTGACACAATAGACGTCGCCCAGTAGTAGACATCTATCGATGGACACGAGCGTTTCACGTGACTCATGGACATCGCCCATAGAAGACCTATACCGATTACTAAACGACGAAGCATATTCGCCCACATCATCCGATCACAAGGCAACAAATTATCTTCACTCCCATCATCCGATCACAAAACGACAAATTATTTTCATTCACATCATCCGATCACAAAACGACAAGACTTAATACTCACTTCTTCCGATAGCGAAAACATCTACATCTACCGGTTGACATGTGAATCACACGTGACATAATAAGCATCATCCGATCACAAAACGACAAGACCTAATACTCACTTCTTCCGATAGCGAAAACATCTACATCTACCGATTGACATGTGAATCACACGTGACATAATAAGCATTCATCCGATAGAAGACTTCTATCGGTGAATAAGAAGTTCCTAGCATCTGCCGATAGTAATAATCAGCATCTACCAATTGACATGTGCATCACACGTGACATATAATCATCATCCGATAGAAGACCTCTACCGGTGAGTAAGAAATTTCTAGCATCTGCCGATTGCAATAATCAACATCTACCGATTTAAAACATCTACGATACAAGGAATCCTGACTTTTACAGACTTCAACTTGACTAAAATAAACTTGTACAAGGTATAAATCATAGACTCATCCAGAATACGTGTAGTGGAAGACTTAAATAAAACAGGTCATTCTTCATTCTAATAATCATCTTCAACTTAGGAATTTAGTTTGACAATCCCAAAATCCATCATAATCAGAAAATCTCATCCTACTTAAGGCATCAGTAATCATTATTCTTACTAACAACTTAGGAGCAGAACCACGGGTCATACTCCCCTTTCCAGCCACAATCTGCCACCCTGAGCACCATCCAGCAACCAGTCCTAGACATCTTCTTTGGGTTTGAAATCCTCACCTGATAATTCGTCACCTACATCATAAGGTTCAAACTATAAGCCTAATGCTTAGTAAGGAAGTGCAATACTAACATGTATGCATGAATGCACAGTTGAAAAGAACACATTTACATAACCATTTCTTGTCACATTCGTTTTCATATTCATGATCATGTTCTTGTTCATCGTTTACATCATGTGGATTAAGAAGGATTTGTGCTGGAAAGAGGGTTGACAGTGAAAGTGTACATAGTCCCTTGCGGGCCGTATTCATGGTCCCCCTTTTGGACAGTGACATACGCCAAACCGCCCCCGAGAGAGAGAGAGAGAGAGAGAGAGAGAGAGAGAGAGAGAGAGAGAGAGAGAGAGAGAGAGAGAGAGAGAGAGAGAGAGAGAGAGAGAGAGAGAGAGAGAGAGAGAGAGAGAGAGAGAGAGAGAGAGAGAGAGAGAGAGAGAGAGAGAGAGAGAGAGAGAGAGAGAGAGAGAGAGAGAGAGAGAGAGAGAGAGAGAGAGAGAGAGAGAGAGAGAGAGAGAGAGAGAGAGAGAGAGAGAGAGAGAGAGAGAGAGAGAGAGAGAGAGAGAGAGAGAGAGAGAGAGAGAGAGAGAGAGAGAGAGAGAGAGAGAGAGAGAGAGAGAGAGAGAGAGAGAGAGAGAGAGAGAGAGAGAGAGAGAGAGAGAGAGAGAGAGAGAGAGAGAGAGAGAGAGAGAGAGAGAGAGAGAGAGAGAGAGAGAGAGAGAGAGAGAGAGAGAGAGAGAGAGAGAGAGAGAGAGAGAGAGAGAGAGAGAGAGAGAGAGAGAGAGAGAGAGAGAGAGACTATTTCATCGGGCTAAGAGGACAGATCAATCATTCAACAATAAATCATGTTGCTAACTCACATATCATAACCATACAGACAATAACACAAACAGCTTTCGGACATCATCATCAACTTTAACTTAGTACCCTTGTGATGTAGGGCCCTAATGGCCAGGAATCCTACTCACACACTTACCTGGTTTCCTTAGCAAACTTGAACACTTCTCTTCAGACTTCTTCACCTAAAAAAAATTCACATTACAGTGTTAAACAAACTCCTAAAAGTTCTAACCAAAAGTCATCCTAGAATCTAAATCATATATTTTCTAAATCTTCTTAGTCGAGCACCTAGTGTGCGCAGATTAACTTACAGAACCTAAAAATAACCGGATTCAACCTAGTAACTAACCAAAGATTACAAATGCCACTACTATTACTCAGCCAATGATGAATCCGAAACTACGAGTCTTAGCTGAAAACAGAGCTCTAAGTAACTAACCAGCAATTACATTGTCTAAGTCTTACCTAGAGCGTAGATTGTCGGGGTGGAGACTGAAGAATCGATGGTCGATGGAGGAGTAGCTAGCCGAGAGAGAGAGAGAGAGAGGAAGAGCTCTGGAGAAAAGGAAATCGCCGAGAGGGGAATGTCAGCTACAGTGAGGTTTAATGAGGTTTAAGGATTTCCATTTTCTATTTATACTAATTAAAATACATCTTAATTACAATTTTACCATCCAATCTAGTTCAGACCACATGGAATTCAATAAATCAGACATTAATTTAAAATAAAAAGGTCGATAAAAGGAGACAGTTAAATCAGTTAAGAAAATCATCTGGCCGAAATTGTCGGGTGTTACAGTTGGCGATTACAAAGGGAAGCAAGTTTGCGATGAGTACTGCAAAAAATGAGAAGAAGTCAAATCCTCGTGATCCTTATCCTGCTCTTAGTGGTAAAGGTAACAAATTTATTTCTATTTGTCACTATTACAACTGCATGGTCATATTCGCCCTAGATGTTTTACCTATCTTCCTGACTTAAGACAAAATACTGCTAGAAATTTTTCTTCTCGCAGATCCTCAACGAAAATGGGTGAAAAGGTCCAACTTGAAGTGTAACGTCACATATATTTCTCGAAAGGCCACTACAACTGATGTGTGGTATTTTGACAGCGGGTGCTCTAGCCACATGACTGTTGAAGAGAAGTTTTTGAAGAAAATAGTATTCAAAGGTATGGGAAAAGTGGCGTTTGGCAACAGTGTCATAGCTCATGTCATTGGAAGAGGAATGCTAGATGTTCCAGGACTACCAAAGTTGGATAATGTCTTTTGGTGAATGGTCTAAAGGAGAATCTGATTAGTATTAGCCAGTTGTGTGATCAAAATGTAAATGTGCATTTCACTCATGGAAAGTGTGTGGTGTCCGATCAAGAAAACAAGTGCATCATAGAAGGAGTGGGATCTTTTGACAATTGTTATCTCATTTCCTCCTCATCTATCTGTTTTCGTTCAAGTATGGAAAACTCTATCCTATGGTATCGAAAGTTGGGACATGTCAATGCTTAGGATGCTGAAGAAGATTATTTCCAAGGGAACCATCCGTGGGATTCCCATGATGAATTTTGATGAAGATAGAGTGTGTGGACCATGTAAAATTGGGAAGCAAACCAAGGTGTCTCACCCAAAGTCTCAGACACCAGCAACTACTCGTGTGCTTGAGCTGCTCCACATAGATACAATGGATCCAATACCTCTAGAAAGTATTGGAAGAAAATGGTATGTTTATGTAACTATTGATGATTTCTCACAATATACATGGATGGAGTTTCTTAGAGAAAAGTTCGAAACTTTCAAAGCTTTCAAATCATTATGTATTTGGCTCCAACGTGAGAAGAATTATGTCATCGTGAAGATTATTCGCATCCGTAGTGACCATGGAAGAGAGTTTGAAAATTCAGAACTCTCGGATTTCTATAATCAACTTGAGATAGTTCAGAAATTCTCTTCACCTAAAATTCCTCAGCAGAATGGAGTCATTGAAAGAAAGAATCGAAATATAGCAGAGATGTCTCGCGTAATGTTACACAAGAGAAATGTTCCACAGAGATTCTGGGCTGAACCTATAAACACTGCATGCTACACCATAAATCGGGTGTATCTTTGTGGAGGAACTACAATGACACCCTATGAGATATGGAAAGGTAAAACTTCAAATTTTAACTATTGTCATCCGTTCGGTAGCACGTGCTATGTGTTGAATGACAGGGAACATAGAGGGAAGCTAGATCCCAAGAGTGATGAAGCTATGGGCTATGCCACTAATAGCTGTGCCTATCGAGTCTACAACAAAAGAACTTTGAATGTCATAGGATCTGCGAATGTTTAAATGGACGATTCTCTAGAAACAACTGATACTTCTAAAGAAGACATGACCCAGATCCCAAGTGAAGAAAGCTCCAGTGTTCCCACCAGTGTCACAGGTGGTGTCTCAGATCATGTTGCCACAATTGATAAAGTGGAGGATGCCACCCCGAATAACAGGCAACCATCAACTTGTGTCCAGAAGAATCATTCTACAAATGAAGTTATTGGAGGTCTAGATGATGGTATTCGAACCAGAGATAAGCTGGGAGGGAACTATCGTGAAATGATCCAAATGGCGTGTTTTACTTCGACTATCGAGGTTAAAATGTGAAAGAAGCCTTGCTAGATGAGTATTGGATTGTTGCTATGCAAGAAGAACTTGGTCAATTCACCCGAAACCAAGTTTGGGACTTAGTGCCTTGTCCTCCTGATGTGAATATCATTGGTACAAAGTGGATATACAAGAATAAGAGCGATGAGCATGGAAACATCACCCACAACAAGGCTCAGTTAGTCGCTCAAGGGTACTCGCAGATTGAAGGTGTTGATTTTGATGAGATATTTGCGTCGGTTGCTCGTGTTGAGTCCATTCGTCTCTTGTTAGCCACTACTTGTGTGATGCGGTTCAAGTTGTACCAAATGGATGTGAAGAGTGTCGTCCTCAATGATCTTCTTAATGAGGAAGTGTATGTTACTCAACCAAAGGATTTTGAAGACCCTCATCATCCCGAGTATGTCTACAAGTTGAAGAAGGCGTTGTATGGGCTCAAGCAAGCCCCTCGAGTGCGGTATGAAAGACTCACAAAATACTTATTGTCCAAGGGATATGAGAGAGGGGGAGTAGATAAAACTCTTTTCATTCACCATGACAAAGGACAATTTTTACTCGCCCAAATTTATGTTGATAACATAGTGTTTGACTCGGTGTCACAGGCGATAGTGGATAAATTCGTTGCTCAAATGACTGGGGAATTTGAGATGAGTATGGTAGGTGAACTCAATTATTTCCTTGGACTTCAGATTCAGCAAGGAAAAGATGGTATCTTCATGTCTCAAAACAAGTATGCCAAGAATTTGTTGAAACGGTTTGAGTTAGAGAATGCTCGTCTTAGGAAAACACCGATTGGTACGCATGAGAAGCTCTCTAAAGATGAGAAAGGGATTTCTGTTGATGCTAGTTTATATAGGAGTATGATTGGCAGTCTCTTGTTCCTAACTGCTAGTCGACCGGATATTTGTTACAGCGTGGGTTTATGTACTCGGTTTCAAGCAAATCCTCGAGAGTCACACCTGGTGGTAGTAAAACGGATTCTCAAGTATATTAGTGGGACAACCGACTATTGGATCTGATATTCATTCGATACAAATGTCAATCTAGTTGGCTATTATGATGCTGATTGGGCTGGAAGTTTAGAGGATAGAAAAAGTACTTCTCGTGGATGTTTTTACTTGGGAAACAACTAGGTGTCACGGTTCACCAAGAAGCAAAACTCTATTTCTCTGTCTACTGTCGAGGCAGAATACATTGTAGTTGGTAGTAGTTGTACTCAGCTTCTTTGAATGAAGCAAATGCTGAAAGACTACGGTGTCACACAGGATGTCATGACACTCTATTGTGACAACATAAACGCTATCAATATTTTCAATAATCCAGTTCAGCATTCTCGGACCAAATATTGTAACGTCCCGAGTTATCTGAACCCGGTTTGCTACACAAGATACTGAACCGAACTATGACTTTTTGAGAAAATTTTAAAATTTCATTCAATGATTAAGATTTGACTCTTAAAACGTTAAAACTTGCAGCGAAAAAATCATTGAATAAAAAAAATAATATTTATTAAATAGTTAAAATAATCAAGATGGTTGGTTGAAAGAGAAAAGAAAACAGAACACATCGACCGATCACTAAACGTCAAAAGTCTTTTACTCACAAACAGAACAGAACACATCGACCGATTACTAAACGACAAAACACCTCTACCGCACAGACCACGTGATATCCATGCGATTGAAATAATTCGACAGACGACATCTACCGCTCACAAATGACAAACATTCTCAGCCTACACCTTCCGATATCAAAACGACAAGGCTACTAAAGACTTATGCCGAAGACATCTACCGATGGCTTCTACTGGAGACATCTTCCGACGGCTTCTTCTGAAGACATCTTCCGATTACAAAACGACAAATTTCCTCCTATATCTTCCGATAGATATAATATTCGACATCACCAGATCACAAAACGACAAATTCTAATACTCACATCCACCGATGGACTACATCCACCGATAGACAATACTCTCGACTTCTACCGATAGACATCATCTACCGATAGCTTAAAACACTCAACGAAAACAGCATAGCAACAATTTCACTATAAACAAAGAAAACTCCGACTACCAAAAGAACTTGAGCATCTTACTAAAACCGTTCAAAACTACTTAAATCCATATACTACTCCAAAATTTGGTAAAAACCACTATTAAAACTAATAGAGTATCATTATCAGAAAAGTCTCAAATCGTATTCAAAACATCAAAACTACTGCTGTCACTAAAACTCTCAACATGTTTAAATTGAATCAAGGTCCACTAAACCTTTTCATCTATTGACACCAGTTAAACCGCTCCATCAGTCTGCCAGATCGGTGCATGAATGCACCCCTCCAACCTGCCTAGTTCTCAACAAACTCAGAGAACACACCTGCTGTCACTTCTTCACCTACATCACAAAACTCATCTATTAGCCTAATGCTAAGTAAGTAAAGCAGTAATGAAATGAAAATGCTGAAACATAAATTCCTAAACATGCAGTTTCTACTTTCTCATCTCAGTTGCATATGCATTCGTTTCTGATTTGATCCCCCTGTGAAATTGGGAGTTGGATCACTCCTCCCAAAGTCATACATCTTCTCTCTCGATTAAGGGGCGGATTAGTTCCCATAACAACTGTTCAGATCCCCTTGTGAAATTGGGATTTGGATCACTTCTCCCAAAGTCATACATCCTCTCACTTGATTAAGGGGCGAATTAGTTCCCTTAACAACTGTTACAGTATGTTCATTCCTTACCATGCCATTTCATGTAAATTCATTTTCGCATACTTTCAAAATATGATGCATGACATACAAACACATTCAAGCATGCACAACCCTATTGTTTTGTGATGTAGGCTTGAAGGCACAAGCATACTTTACTTACCTGGTCTCCTGGAAAGTATTGGGTGGAAGACTACCTCGGGAGCTTACTCAAACCTAAAGCCATAGACAGAACATACATTAGAATTTCTCTAAACTCCATTCTAAACCGCTAGAATTCTAGAGACACTAGTTTGGAAGCTTAGTTTATTGAGCATTCCCGATTTACCACAAAACTCGAACTAGCTCACTCATACGGCATTCACGAAACTCACATTTATGCTCTCCCCAATCATCGCTAGCTACTGGTACAGCAAAGAATCAAAAATAGGACTCACCTAGTTCGGAGGAGAATCAAGTAGAAGAATCGCCTAGGGAGTTTTGCTGCTTGAGCTGAAAACTGAAAGAGGAAATATAGGGAATAGTGGCGACTACAGTGCATTAATCACAAAGTCTCTTTCTTTAAATAGGTTATTACTATAGGTCTCAATTGGAAATAAATTGCCGATATCTTTACCAAAGCTTTGGATAGTGTGAGATTTGAAGAACGAAGGTCTGTCCTAGTCTCTGTGGTCACGTGAAGAAGTTCTTCCGTATTGTAAGTTTTTATTGTTTAAAAAAAATAACTAATTTGTAGAAATTGGGAGTTATTTCCATCTGTATTTAGAGAGGTTTTCGTGGGTCTTTTTCGTGATTGTCTTTTAGGTTTATTTCCAAATTAAGTGGGGATTTATGGTTTATTTCCATTATCTCATCAAATCAGACTGTTATTTTCTCTCTTTTCTCCACTATGTTCAAGAGTTTATTGTTCCTTGAGTTTCTCTTTCTCAATATTTGAGTTATTGTTGAAGATATTGTTGAAGATATTGTTGAAGATATTGTTGAAGATATTGTTGAAGATATTGTTGAAGATATTGTTGAAGATATTGTTGAAGATATTGTTGAAGATATTGTTGAAGATATTGTTGAAGATATTGTTGAAGATATTGTTGAAGATATTGTTGAAGATATTGTTGAAGATATTGTTGAAGATATTGTTGAAGATATTGTTGAAGATATTGTTGAAGATATTGTTGAAGATATTGTTGAAGATATTGTTGAAGATATTGTTGAAGATATTGTTGAAGATATTGTTGAAGATATTGTTGAAGATATTGTTGAAGATATTGTTGAAGATATTGTTGAAGATATTGTTGAAGATATTGTTGAAGATATTGTTGAAGATATTGTTGAAGATATTGTTGAAGATATTGTTGAAGATATTGTTGAAGATATTGTTGAAGATATTGTTGAAGATATTGTTGAAGATATTGTTGAAGATATTGTTGAAGATATTGTTGATTATGCCCTTACTTAGTCACTCATTAACCCTATCAATATTTCCCCCAATCTCATTCATAAAATGTATACTATTAGTTGATAAGACAAGTTGGTTCAATGAAACCGGGTGCTACAAATATATTGCTATCCAACATCATTTCATTCGATCTCTTGTGGAAGATAAAATCATTGCCTTAGAGCATATGGTGATGGAAAAATAAATTGCCGATATCTTTACCAAAGCTTTGGATAGTGTGAGATTTGAAGAACGAAGGTCTGTCCTAGGTCTCTGTGTCACGTGAAGAAGTTCTTCCGTATTGTAAGTTTTTATTTGTTTAAAAAAATAACTAATTTTGTAGAAATTGGGAGTTATTTCCATCTGTATTTAGAGAGGTTTTCGTGGGTCTTTTTCGTGATTGTCTTTTAGGTTTATTTCCCAAATTAAGTGGGGATTTATGGTTTATTTCCATTATCTCATCAAATCAGACTGTTATTTTCTCTCTTTTTCTCCACTATTTCAAGAGTTTATTGTTCCTTGAGTTTCTCTTTCTCAATATTTGAGTTCATCTTCTTCCATTGTGATAATTGAAGATATTGTTGAAGATATTGTTGAAGATATTGTTGAAGAAGCTCCTTTGAGTAAGGTTCCTGAGTCGAATCTTGGAAGCACTTCTCATCCAAAGCCCTCAATCCTGGTGATGGTACATGCAGAGTCTCCGACGCTGATTCACAAGGTCCTGTCCCCTGATTCCAAGGGTGACATCTCATCAAATGTTCTGATGCCTGTTCCGATCTAGCAGGTGGATATTTCTACGCGATTTAGTCGTTTAAAAAGTGATCAATACAAGACCAGTGTTGCTCCTCCTAAAGCTCCGAATACTTCTAGGTTTTCTCAAGCTTCTAAAAGAAAAAGGACTATGTCCAAAAAGAATAATGATTCCTCTGATGAGGCTTGGCTAGGTGAAGATGAAGCCGAAATTGATTCTTCTGATGATGACGATGTTCAAGAAGTTTCGGACAAGAAGCTTAGTGATGACAATATTTAAGAGGTTTCAGACAAGGAACTTACTAAGATTTCCAGGTCTAAATACAGGAAAATGAATCCAAGCCCTGGGTCTAAACGTTTCACCCGTTCTCAGTCTACGTCAAAGGCAAAGTCAAGCGCCACCACAAGTTAGTCATTTGTTCCTTCTATTGATTTAGATGATTTTAGATCCGAGTATCATGCTGGACTCTGGGATAGAGTCTCTAAGAGGAATATATGGTGTGAAAGGAACATTCACGAGGGAGATTTTAAGAAGTGTCAAGTTATTGTGAATCACCTTATTAGTCAAGGGTTGGGTAGGACTTTTAAGGTTTGAAACCGTTTGTTATGAGAATTGTTCAAGAATTTTATTGTAACTTGGATCCGAATGTGAAGATCCTTGAACATCCGAATTATGGACATGTGTTTGTGAGGGGTCATTTGTTTGAGTTCTCCCCCTCTATGATTAACACACATTTGGGTAGCTTCTGGGCTAATCTTGAGGAGTTTACTCCTGATTTCAGCAAGATTATTATTAATATCACTGGTAGTGTCAGACGTATGTGGCCTCGAGGTAAAGATTTTAACGCTTCGTAACTCACTATCAAGTACGCTATCCTACACAAGATAGCTATGAGGAACTGACTTCCTACTTCTCATAGAACTAGTGTGAACAAGTCGATGACTATGTTATTGTTCAAGATTGGTAAATTCATTGCATTTGATGTTGGGCAATTCTTCTTTGATCAGATTTTGAAGCATGCCAATTGCAAGAATGAAAGGTCAGTTCTTCCATTTCCTTGTTTGATTTATTGTATTCTGTCATCTCAACAAACTGTGATTCGTGATAAAGAAGTTGTTGATATGGATAAAGAGAAGATTAGGATCAACTACAAGCTTCTGGCAAATGATCATGTTAATGATCTGGAAGATGTCCCTGAGGGTGATCTTGCTCTTGACAATGCTTCTGATTCTGCATTGTTGTCTCGTTCCATTAAGGTACTTGAGGATGAGCTAAAGTTCTTGAATGAACAACAAATAGTTACTAAAAAGAGAAGGAAAGTGGTTACAGGGTTGCTTGATGACCATGTTGGAAAAATATCTGCTAAGGAAGTTGCTGATGATGTTTCTAAGAGAAAGAAAGCTGCTAATGTTATGGAGGCTAATGTTTCTCGTAGTGTCACTCAGGGTATCTCAGACAATCAAGCCCCTTTCAGCATCAAATTCAGTGGATTTGTAGCTGGTGAAGATGAATTTGTGAGAGGAGAAAATGTCGGTGTGCAGTTGCAAGCGGATCCGATTGTCTTGGTGTCTTATGATGATGATTCTGCTTGATGTTGTTGTGATATTTTTATGTTTTGTTATGACAATTTTTTTTGATAGCTTTTATGCCCTTTTGTCTTTTTGTGGCGAAAAATGGGAGTAATTTTGTGTGGAAAGTTCCAGTTCAGGGGGAGTTTCGATTTTGCCAAAAAATGCCAAATGGGAAGTTTCTAAATGCTAAAGATTGTTGACATTGATTTTTTGACAGTTAATGAAGATTGTATTTGGCAATTAATAAAGATTGCGTTTTATTATGCAATTAACAGAATCAATCTATGCAAGGAAGGTTGATTTTTGGAGATTATGGTATCATGGTATTATTGGAAATTATCTTTGGAAGATCAATTCGAAGATTACGTAAGATAAGAGATCACAGCAAATTTTGGGATACGTTCCTGATTCTTTGCTAGCACTTTTCGATTATGTCGCATCAAGGGTCACTAATATAGTTTTTGTGGCACACAGTTTTCTCTTTCTGTTTGATCTGTTTGGAAATGATATGGGAGATAAAAAACAGAAAGATTTGATGCGCATCATATTATTGATTCTTCGTTCACGCCTCTATTAGGTGAGCGAGTTATTATTTGTGCTTCGCTCACGCCTAAGTGAAGTGGGTGAGTGATTATTCATTCGGTCTGTAAGAGACTGTATACACACTCTGTTTGGTTAGATTTCTTTTTCTCTGAGTGTGTTGGCTGATCGCATCCGAAGACAACGTTGGGAGACAACGTTGGGAGTTACTAACGGTGCATTCCTTGTGATCTTCATTAAAGTTCAGTCTCGGGAGGAGGCTGCCTGGAACTCGGGAGGATTTTTGATCATGGACAAAAGGATCTTGCCATACACGGATTCTGGGAGGAGTCATCATCA
The DNA here is from genome assembly GCA_022432975.1 of Begonia masoniana. Lineage (NCBI taxonomy): Eukaryota > Viridiplantae > Streptophyta > Magnoliopsida > Cucurbitales > Begoniaceae > Begonia > Begonia masoniana. The sequence continues at coordinate 6,283,162 of CM039507.1, forward strand.
ACAAAGGGATCTTGTCACGATTAGATTCCAGGAGGGATTGATCTCAAGTCGAGGGGAGCTCGCCAAAAGATTCACTGGGAAGTTAGGAAGAGGCGACAACAAAGAAAAGATGGAGTCTTGCTTTGTGTTAGACCGGGTGTCTTGTAACTTTGTAAACCTTGTGAATTATTTTGTTTTATCTGTGCGTGGCCCCGCAGATGTAGGCAATTGCCGAACTGCGTTATCAACCTTCTGTCTCTTCTTTTTGCATTTTAATATTGTCCATTATCGCTTTTATTATCAGTGTTTCATCTAGTGTTGCAACCCACTAGGACACCCATATCTAACTTTGATCTTTCAATGTTAGTTATACCATTGGCTAGAAAACCTCATTGAAATCAGTACCTTTCGGTTGAGCAAATTTTTAGTTACTAATCTAGCTTTATATTTCATTTTCTCCACTTTTTCAATGTCTTCTTTAGCCTTGAATAACCACTTGCACCCAACCACTTTTTGTTGGGTTGGTTTGTTCAAAAGTGTCCAGATTTTTTTTAACAAGGACTCCATCTCTTTCTCCACTGTGTTTAGCCATTTATTTTTATCATTTCTAGCAAGTCATCGATTTGGTTAGTGAAACCGTCATCCAATTGGTTCCATATATTAACATCACTCATTTTATCAAAATTTTCCACGTGATATAATTTGATAAATTTAACAAAAAATAATTCAACACATAAACAAAAGTATAATTCACCAATAAAACTTGCAAGAAGATGATGCCAACAAATAAAGTTTGATAGTAAGTTTGGAGTATTGAGATGAGACTTGAGAGTCCATATTTGAGCTTTGAGAGAAACAAAATTGAGTAAATTAAAAGAGTTAGAATTTGTGACGAAGTGAAACATGCATTGTGAGGTATTTATAGGCTATAAAAAACATTATTTAACATAAAATAAACGCCACTCCAAAGGTCAAAAGTGTCAGTGCAAACAGTAAAATTAAATTTGACCATTGGAGCTGCTACATTTTTATTTAACACCTTGACGTTATGTAAAAATTGCCAAACGGCTACTTAGGAAAAATGTCATGACTTTATAATAGATAAAGTCACGAAGTTAAAAAAAATTTAAAAAACGATCAGCTCAGAAGACGGGCTTACCTTTGTCCGGCGAGCCAGTCCCGCCATAAATATCAAGGCTCGAGCCTCCAAATGCTTTTTTTAATTTCTAGGATCGGCCGAGCAGGTTTAGATTGGCCGAGATAAGATGCTTAGTGATGTAGCGGTGATTTCAAGAAAAACTCCGGAACTAACAAGGGCTGTTGAATCGTGCATAATTTCCAACAATTGTCTTCTAAAACCTATTTAATTGTGCACGATTAACAAATCCGAGACATCAATTTCAAACTTTAAGAGAGATTGAAAACTGGTAAAGATAATCAAATTTTCATCAATCAAATCATCCTAATCAAACTCTAAAAAACAGTATTTATTTTGTTTATGATAATAAAATTAAGAAAAATAAAAATTATGAACAAAACGACGATAAAACTTCCAGGCTTGCACAACTGGTCTAAACAACATTTTTTGGGCTCAAAAATGGGGGAAATTTTCGACGCCGTTCGATTTGATATATTATAGGCCCCGTAACTCTATCGCAATTAAAAGTTATGAGTCTCAGAAGTAGGTTTTCACGAAACTTGATCTTGTTGTTTCAAAAAGTCCAATGCGACATAGTCCACGTCACTTAGTAAATAATAAAATTAATTTATATTATAATAATATAAGTTGTAAAATATTGTAAATTTGTTTGCGGTAATAGCTCGTCAGAGTTGACTCATTTAATACGTGGCTCGCGAGTCAATTTGTATTCACCTTTTATTTGACTTGCATGCTCGTTAGACTCTGTGAGTTGATATTTTCTGCCACGACCTGCTTGTTTACATCTATATTTTAACCTAATCAATCTCCTTCATAAACGACCATGACTCCTTGGCTCATTCAACTCGCATCAATATTGCCTCATTCAAAATCAATCATGTTTTCAACGTTAAGCGGAGATCGGAATCTTCTATGACTAAAAAAATCTACAAGATGATAAAAATCTCGTGATGATACGTGTTCAGTAGTATTTGATCGTGGATTGGTGTGGTTTAGGACAATAATTGGCATACCAAATCATCAATAACTTTGCCTCCACTGAGGAGATAAGACCACTTCTAACATCTCTAGTTGCTTCACAGTTCGGCATGAGAGACGTACCAAACAGCATCATAGGTCAAGATTTTGGATTTAAATACAAGAGATAACCATCTGAGTGTCCAGCCAAACACAGTAGTGATTCTGTCAACCGTTGAGACCTCAAAGGAAGCTTCCCTTTTGTCTAAAAATTCTAATTGTGAGAAAAATCAACTCTCATTAGCAATCACATTCATATCATCAAAACATTAATCACCCATTAAATATCTTAGCTAAGGTCAAATAAAGAGACCAAATTGCTTAAAAATTGAAAACACACTCAATCACCATGTGAGGATCTCTTATAGCAAAAATGGTGGGCTCCATTCCGCCATGAGATTCTGAAAGCGTTACTTGCATAACCACCACACTCTGGTGAAAAACTGGGTCCATTTTTGTAAGAGCTTCCCAACTTTTAACTCTTGTATCTCTCAGCTGGCTACTATTTCTCTTCATGACCAGGTGAGGAAATTTCATCAAGGGAGGCCGCATTTGCAGCGGGATGCAGAAAAGAAGATCATAATTCCAGAGAAACAGAAAAAATCCAAATCGTTGAATAATTGAATGAATTCTAAATACGAAGAATCAACCAGATAAATAGTTTATAATTTTAGAAACCAAATAAAAACTAAAATTTTTCGAAAGTAAAATCTAAACTAAAAAATCATTTTAGCATATATTTCAACTGCAAAATTGAGATCAGAAACGTCTGTTTTTGTACTCGAAAATGATCGTTCGTGCATTAACCATATGACAAGTTGTAAATCTCTGCGTTAGTTCCGAGTATACATATTATAATAGTGATTTTGACATCTATCGTGAAAATTACGGTCGGCCAAACATTTATATATCTCTGCATCAGTTACATACAAAATTAAATAAATCTTGCAAAGCAGATGCCCAAACCCGGCATTATGTTGTTTTCCATTAACTCCAGCGTCAGTTACTTTAATACCCTTTAAATCCATTAGGTTCCTCACGGGTTCAGCTCCACCAGTTCATTTTTAATTTGGTTGGCTCGATGATTCATGAGGCCCAGCCCACCAATTTTAATTTCCATCAGGTCAACCCTAACACCAAACTCTAACCATGGTTTCTGCATATCGTGCCACCAACCTAAGTTTTGATCGAATCCACAGGGGAAGAAATCAATGTCTTCAGGAAGGAAATTATTAATTTTATAACCTAGTTAGAACAAAAATAATTCTTTTTCAGACTGTAAAATCAAGAGAGGTATCAGCAAAATGAGGATCTCTCACGTAGGACTTTTAACAAACTTGTTCGAGACAAGAGCAGATAACTAAAAAATGTTAGTTAATCTTTATTCAATTTAAACTTAAATATTTATATAGATCAAACGCAACAGCATGAGTATTCTAGCTTCCACTAACCCACTAACAAAAGAAATCAAACTCTCCTGATAGAACTCAAATACATTCTAAGTGCTCACAAGAATAGAACAATTTATTGATAGTTTTTACTAAGTAAAAATTAGTGCGTAGTAAAATCACTTGCTAACTTCTACATTATATCTAATAGTCTACCTTAATGCAAAAATCTACAACACCAATCAATTGCCTAAAATATTCGTACGTGGCTAAAGAAAGTGGTTTTCTAAACATATCAGTTTGCTGCTCATTTATTTTGTAATAAGCTATCTGAATGCTTCATTCGCAACTAGTTCTCTAATAAAGTGATGTTGTATCTTCAATGTGTCCTTTAACGAGTATGAAAAATTGGGTTTTTGGTCGGTAGACTGATTATCACAATAAATTGGTGTTGTCTTTTGTTGTTGCTTCATATCTTTATGAATCTGCAATAACCATACTGCTTGACATGCTGCTGAAGTTACAACCATGTATTCAGCTTTTGATGTTGATAGAGCTATTGAAGTTTGCTTTCATGAACTCCATGATATTACACTTGATCCAAGGCTGAAAACGTAGCTTGTAGTACTTTTTCAATCATCAACTAAACTTGCTCAATCAGTATTAGAGAAACCTCTTAAGTTTAAATTGTCATTGTTGTACCAAATTTCATATGAGCTTGCTCCCTTGAAGTATCTGAAGATTCTTTTCGCTTCATAGGATTACACTTTCACAACTTGAACTTTTCAAGGAGATCTTTCACATAATTCTGTTGATAAACAAAAATACTAGCAACACATTGTTGTACTTCTAACCCAAGAAAATAACACATTAATTCCATATTAGTCATATCAAATTCTTTAATCATGAGTGATAAGTGTGTATTTTACACACTTAATTATACTCGTTTATTCTTGATTCGATAATTTTTTTCTCAAGCATTTGAATGTATTTAACTTTGGTGCAAGTGTGTAGAGAAATTGAAGAATTATAGGTTTTGCAAATTCGATCCGGGATAAAAAATAAGGACAGAAAAATATGCAGAGGAACCGAAGCTGAAGAGAAGAAGCGTCAATTAGTAGAGAAGTAGCCGATCGATCAGCCAATTCCAGGCAATCGATCGGCGGAAGTTATGAGAAAAGAAAAACAAAAGTTTAGCCGATCGATCGGCTGTTCCTAACCGATCGATCGGCCGAAGCGGAATTTTAAGGAAAGTAGAAAGTAAGCCGATCGATCGGCTACATATCAGGCGATTGATCGGCTATTTTAATCTCAACTGTTCTGCTATTTTAATTGTTTTAATCTCAACCGTTGATCGATCAGCTATTTTAAATGTCTTAATCTGGATCGTCAATCAATCGAAAAACGTGAGATTAGGTTAAAAGAGGCAAAAAGAGGAGAGAGAAATAATTCAAGCCAAAGAGAGACGAAAACTGAAAAACGAAGCGAGAGCAAGGGAGAAAGGAGATTTCGGATTGACAACCCTAGTTTTTCTTTCTCTTCCTCTTCTGAACTATGAACATCTTTATTATTCTTATTGTTTCTCTTTATTCTAGCATGAACTAATTTTCTTTTTTAGGGCTACGATGTAGCCGAATTATGAATATTTAATTTTTCCTTTAATTCAAGTTGTTGATTTTTTGTTTCGATATTGTGTTGAGTAATTTATTCTGCTCTTAATGCTTGCGATTGTCTGATCACCAAAAGCATGTTTATAGGATTATTTTAAGATACGAGAGTTGCAAAATAATCTTGCACTGAATAATTTACCATGAAAAAGATGTTAGACTAGAGATAGCTAATGCGTTTATGTGGTATTTTAATTTCTCATTCTTAATGTATTCAATTAATTCTCAGGATTAGTGACCGAGAGGTAATAATTCGTTAGTTGAATAAGTTTATCATTGCTCGAGAGAGATTGATAAATAGTTTTGTGAAATTACCATCAACACATAGAAATAGAAAGTAATGATTTGAATTAAGAATACTAAATATTATTAATTTCGGTGAAATTGAAAACCCTAGAGCTTTCTCATTATATTCTCAAACTCATTTAATTTCTGCAATTTACATAAATTATTTTGTTGTGTTTTATTAAATCCTAAATCATCAAAGTTCTGTATTCATTATAAATTGGAATTAATTTTGTTTGATAATTAGTGAAATTAGTCCTCGTGAGATCGACTCGTACTTATGAACTTTATTACTTTTCCGACACGTTCACTTGCGTAGGAATTTTCGCAACAAGTTTTTGGCGCCGTTGCCAGGGATTATTTGTTTGCTATTATTAGATTAAATAATTCTAGTTTATATTTGAATTCAATTTATTTTACTTTATTTTATTTCTTTTCAGGTGTATGCGAAAACACAGTGCAGCCAACCTTATTCCTATTGATTCAGAAATTGAACGGACCTGTCGTAAAAATCGAAAGGAAACGAGGACAGTAACCATGGATCTTGACCAAATTGAAGAAGTTAAGACACAGACATTATTAGATTATGTGATGCCATTTGTGGTCAGTGTCCAATCTGCAATTCGTAAACCAGCAATTACGGGCCACAATTTTGAGATCAAGCCAGAAACCATTCATATGATTTAGTAGTCACAATTTAGCAGTTTGTCATCCGAGGATCCGAATGATCACATTGCCAACTTTGTAGAGGTGTGTGATACCTTCAAATTACATAATGTCTCTGACGATGCTGTAAAGCTACGATTATTTCCATTCTCATTACGAGATCGAGCAAAAAGTTAGTTAAATTCATTGCTGACTGATTCTATTACCACATGGGCTGAGCTATGTCAACATTTTCTTGCTAAATTCTTCCCTTTTGAGAAGACTGTGAAGTACCGAAATGAAATTGTTAATTTCAGCTAATTCGACGGAGAGATGTCATATGATTCGTTGGCTCGTTTCAAGGAATTATTACGGAAGTTCCCACAACATGGTTTTCCCCGTTGGATGCAAATTCAGACATTTTTTATTGGTTTATCAGCTTCCACAAGAACTCTAGTTAATGCAGTTGCCGGTGGTTCACTTCTCTAAAAGACAGAATTAGAAGCATTTACTTTACTGGAGGAGTTAGCATTGAATAATGACCAATGTCCTGTGGAACGAAAAATTCTGAAAAAGCAACCGAGTACTCCTGAGATGGACGCAGTAAAGGCTTTGACTATTCAAATCGCATCTCTAACCAAGCAACTACAGAATAATCAAGCTCCGGTCAACTCAATTTATTCTTCAAAAGGAATCTGCCAATGGTGCCAAGGACCACACGCAAGTGAGGAATGCCAACAAAAAAATCAAATGGTAACTAATTCGTCTGAGCAAGCAAACTTTGTTGGAAACTACAACAGGCCGAATTTTCAAAATCAATCTTGAAGAGATTGAAGAGATAGGCGCTAAAAAAAAAAAAAAAAAAAAAAAAAAAAAAAAAAAAAAAAAAAAAAAAAAAAAAAAAAAAAAAAAAAAAAAAAAAAAAAAAAAAAAAAAAAAAAAAAAAAAAAAAAAAAAAAAAAAAAAAAAAAAAAAAAAAAAAAAAAAAAAAAAAAAAAAAAAAAAAAAAAAAAAAAAAAAAAAAAAAAAAAAAAAAAAAAAAAAAAAAAAAAAAAAAAAAAAAAAAAAAAAAAAAAAAAAAAAAAAAAAAAAAAAAAAAAAAAAAAAAAAAAAAAAAAAAAAAAAAAAAAAAAAAAAAAAAAAAAAAAAAAAAAAAAAAAAAAAAAAAAAAAAAAAAAAAAAAAAAAAAAAAAAAAAAAAAAAAAAAAAAAAAAAAAAAAAAAAAAAAAAAAAAAAAAAAAAAAAAAAAAAAAAAAAAAAAAAAAAAAAAAAAAAAAAAAAAAAAAAAAAAAAAAAAAAAAAAAAAAAAAAAAAAAAAAAAAAAAAAAAAAAAAAAAAAAAAAAAAAAAAAAAAAAAAAAAAAAAAAAAAAAAAAAAAAAAAAAAAAAAAAAAAAAAAAAAAAAAAAAAAAAAAAAAAAAAAAAAAAAAAAAAAAAAAAAAAAAAAAAAAAAAAAAAAAAAAAAAAAAAAAAAAAAAAAAAAAAAAAAAAAAAAAAAAAAAAAAAAAAAAAAAAAAAAAAAAAAAAAAAAAAAAAAAAAAAAAAAAAAAAAAAAAAAAAAAAAAAAAAAAAAAAAAAAAAAAAAAAAAAAAAAAAAAAAAAAAAAAAAAAAAAAAAAAAAAAAAAAAAAAAAAAAAAAAAAAAAAAAAAAAAAAAAAAAAAAAAAAAAAAAAAAAAAAAAAAAAAAAAAAAAAAAAAAAAAAAAAAAAAAAAAAAAAAAAAAAAAAAAAAAAAAAAAAAAAAAAAAAAAAAAAAAAAAAAAAAAAAAAAAAAAAAAAAAAAAAAAAAAAAAAAAAAAAAAAAAAAAAAAAAAAAAAAAAAAAAAAAAAAAAAAAAAAAAAAAAAAAAAAAAAAAAAAAAAAAAAAAAAAAAAAAAAAAAAAAAAAAAAAAAAAAAAAAAAAAAAAAAAAAAAAAAAAAAAAAAAAAAAAAAAAAAAAAAAAAAAAAAAAAAAAAAAAAAAAAAAAAAAAAAAAAAAAAAAAAAAAAAAAAAAAAAAAAAAAAAAAAAAAAAAAAAAAAAAAAAAAAAAAAAAAAAAAAAAAAAAAAAAAAAAAAAAAAAAAAAAAAAAAAAAAAAAAAAAAAAAAAAAAAAAAAAAAAAAAAAAAAAAAAAAAAAAAAAAAAAAAAAAAAAAAAAAAAAAAAAAAAAAAAAAAAAAAAAAAAAAAAAAAAAAAAAAAAAAAAAAAAAAAAAAAAAAAAAAAAAAAAAAAAAAAAAAAAAAAAAAAAAAAAAAAAAAAAAAAAAAAAAAAAAAAAAAAAAAAAAAAAAGAAGAAAAGAAGAAAAAGCCGATCACGATCGATCAGGATTTGACCACGATCGATCGTGATCTGAGAAAATTTCCTCCAAAGATTCCAAAGACGGCCCGATCGATCAGGCACAATACCACGATCGATTGGGATCAACAAAAGTTTCATTCCTAAGTGTCAGCGTGACCACGGAGGATCGGGATCATACCGCGATCGATCGTGATTGCGGGAAATATTAAAATTCAATTTTTCAACTTATTGATCGAGTCGATCTCGGCCGTTGATTGATGGACCGCGGCCCTGATTCGAGCAAAGATAAAAGTCTGAAGAGGAGGCAAGGGCAGAGGGGAGAGAAAAACCCTACGAAGACATCAGAGGCCGGATCGAAGCAAGTGGCGAGGAACGGAGGAACTCGGCAGCAATTTCCTAGTTTCTTTCTCCTCTTTTCTTCTAGCATGAACTATTTTATTTTCTCTGTAGTTTTCTTTAATTTCTCATGAATAAGTTTTCTGTTCTAGGGTTTCAACGTAATTTATTATGAAATTTATTTCTTAATTCAGTAATTTAGTTTTCTGTTCTTTTCTGTGTTGAGTAATCTATTCTGAACTTAATGCTTAGGATTGCTTGATCACAAAAACTAAGAATTTTAGGGTTAATCCGGGATGCGAGAGCGGAGAATTTAACCATGCATTGAATATCTTGCCTTAAAAAGGACCCTAGACTAGAGATAGTTAGGGCATTTGAGTGGTAATTCAATTTCTTACTCTTGATGTATTCAATTGATTGTAGAGTTAGAAACCAAGAGGTAATAACACATCAATTGAGTAAGTTTATTAATACTCGAGAGAGTTTAATAAACAACATAGTGAAATAACCATCAACACGAAGGAATAAGAATTAATTACTTAAATTATGTTTACTAAATAGGATTAGCTAAGTGAAATCGGAACCCTGGAAATTTTCTCATCACATAATCTTAACTTTTTACATTCGAATCTGTTATTTAAATTGTTTGATTTATTTTATTTGAATTATTTTAGTTTAAAATCCAAAATCATCAAACATATTGTTTTTCAAATTAAGCTAAAAATTAGATATTCAATACTTAACATAATTATTCCTCGTGGGACCGACACTCATGCTTGCACACACTCTACTATTTTTGCGCACGATAACACTTGCAGTAATTTTTCGCAACAAGTTTTGGCACCGTTGCCGAGGAATATAGTTTTGTTATTATTGAATTATTTGATTTTAGTTTATATTTGAATTTTTTTTTTGCTGCTAGGCTTAAATCGCATTATTTGCATATTACAGATGCATGCGAAAACTAGGTACTGCCAACCTAATCCCTATCGACCCTGAAATTGAACGAACCTGCCGTAGAAATTGAAGGGAAACAAAGCAAGCAATTATGGTGGATAATCAAAATGCAGATTTACAACAGACTATCGAGATTGAGGGAGTCGGGAGACAAAAATTGCCTACTCGATCTGTATGGGCATCCAGGCGGGGTTCAATCAGCAATTCAAAAACCTGCCATCACGTGCAACAATTTTGAAAAAAAAAAAAAAAAAAAAAAAAAAAAAAAAAAAAAAAAAAAAAAAAAAAAAAAAAAAAAAAAAAAAAAAAAAAAAAAAAAAAAAAAAAAAAAAAAAAAAAAAAAAAAAAAAAAAAAAAAAAAAAAAAAAAAAAAAAAAAAAAAAAAAAAAAAAAAAAAAAAAAAAAAAAAAAAAAAAAAAAAAAAAAAAAAAAAAAAAAAAAAAAAAAAAAAAAAAAAAAAAAAAAAAAAAAAAAAAAAAAAAAAAAAAAAAAAAAAAAAAAAAAAAAAAAAAAAAAAAAAAAAAAAAAAAAAAAAAAAAAAAAAAAAAAAAAAAAAAAAAAAAAAAAAAAAAAAAAAAAAAAAAAAAAAAAAAAAAAAAAAAAAAAAAAAAAAAAAAAAAAAAAAAAAAAAAAAAAAAAAAAAAAAAAAAAAAAAAAAAAAAAAAAAAAAAAAAAAAAAAAAAAAAAAAAAAAAAAAAAAAAAAAAAAAAAAAAAAAAAAAAAAAAAAAAAAAAAAAAAAAAAAAAAAAAAAAAAAAAAAAAAAAAAAAAAAAAAAAAAAAAAAAAAAAAAAAAAAAAAAAAAAAAAAAAAAAAAAAAAAAAAAAAAAAAAAAAAAAAAAAAAAAAAAAAAAAAAAAAAAAAAAAAAAAAAAAAAAAAAAAAAAAAAAAAAAAAAAAAAAAAAAAAAAAAAAAAAAAAAAAAAAAAAAAAAAAAAAAAAAAAAAAAAAAAAAAAAAAAAAAAAAAAAAAAAAAAAAAAAAAAAAAAAAAAAAAAAAAAAAAAAAAAAAAAAAAAAAAAAAAAAAAAAAAAAAAAAAAAAAAAAAAAAAAAAAAAAAAAAAAAAAAAAAAAAAAAAAAAAAAAAAAAAAAAAAAAAAAAAAAAAAAAAAAAAAAAAAAAAAAAAAAAAAAAAAAAAAAAAAAAAAAAAAAAAAAAAAAAAAAAAAAAAAAAAAAAAAAAAAAAAAAAAAAAAAAAAAAAAAAAAAAAAAAAAAAAAAAAAAAAAAAAAAAAAAAAAAAAAAAAAAAAAAAAAAAAAAAAAAAAAAAAAAAAAAAAAAAAAAAAAAAAAAAAAAAAAAAAAAAAAAAAAAAAAAAAAAAAAAAAAAAAAAAAAAAAAAAAAAAAAAAAAAAAAAAAAAAAAAAAAAAAAAAAAAAAAAAAAAAAAAAAAAAAAAAAAAAAAAAAAAAAAAAAAAAAAAAAAAAAAAAAAAAAAAAAAAAAAAAAAAAAAAAAAAAAAAAAAAAAAAAAAAAAAAAAAAAAAAAAAAAAAAAAAAAAAAAAAAAAAAAAAAAAAAAAAAAAAAAAAAAAAAAAAAAAAAAAAAAAAAAAAAAAAAAAAAAAAAAAAAAAAAAAAAAAAAAAAAAAAAAAAAAAAAAAAAAAAAAAAAAAAAAAAAAAAAAAAAAAAAAAAAAAAAAAAAAAAAAAAAAAAAAAAAAAAAAAAAAAAAAAAAAAAAAAAAAAAAAAAAAAAAAAAAAAAAAAAAAAAAAAAAAAAAAAAAAAAAAAAAAAAAAAAAAAAAAAAAAAAAAAAAAAAAAAAAAAAAAAAAAAAAAAAAAAAAAAAAAAAAAAAAAAAAAAAAAAAAAAAAAAAAAAAAAAAAAAAAAAAAAAAAAAAAAAAAAAAAAAAAAAAAAAAAAAAAAAAAAAAAAAAAAAAAAAAAAAAAAAAAAAAAAAAAAAAAAAAAAAAAAAAAAAAAAAAAAAAAAAAAAAAAAAAAAAAAAAAAAAAAAAAAAAAAAAAAAAAAAAAAAAAAAAAAAAAAAAAAAAAAAAAAAAAAAAAAAAAAAAAAAAAAAAAAAAAAAAAAAAAAAAAAAAAAAAAAAAAAAAAAAAAAAAAAAAAAAAAAAAAAAAAAAAAAAAAAAAAAAAAAAAAAAAAAAAAAAAAAACAACCCGAACAACGCCCTACAGATGCCACAAGCTAATCAACAGGGACCTCCGTTTCCAGAAAGAAAATCTAATCTGGAGGATTTAATTGCCAGTAGGAAAGCGCACCAATAATATGATTGCTGGAAATGGGGAAGCACACAAATAAATAATTTATGGCTGAAACAAGAACAACCTTGCAAAACCAGTCAGCTCAAATTCAGTTGGAACTCAAATGGGCCGATGGCAGCTGCATTAAATGGTCGCCCTCAGGGCACATTGCCCAGTTCCACTGAAGTCAATGCTAGAGGCCAGTGCAATGCCATCACACTTAGAAGTGGAGCAATGATTGAAAATTGTACCAAAGAAAATAAGAAAGTGGTCGCACATGACGAAATGCATTTGTCATCTCCGAGTCCCACCAAAGATCAAGAGCTACTAGAGCTCCACCTCACGATCAAAGGAGTATCATCTCAAAGTTCCTAGCTCACAACGCCTGAAAAATGCAAAGTTGGATAAACAGTTTGAAAAATTCTTGAACATGTTCAAGCAGCTTCACATCAACATCCCATTTGCCGAAGCCTTGGAGCAAATGCCAACTATGCAAAATTTTTAAAAGAGGTTCTATCCCACAAAAGGAAAATAGAGGATTGTGGTACAATCACCCTTTCTGGAGAATGTAGTGCAATAATTCAACGAAAACGCCACAAAAGTTGAAAGATTCGGGTAGTTTACGGTTCCAGTGGATTGGAAACTGCATCTTCGAGCGTGCGTTATGTGACTTGGGTGCAAGCATCAATTTAATGCATTTTTCTTTTTTTCAAAGGCTTGAGCTAGGTGAAGCAAAACCAACAAGAGTAATTTTACAAATGGCCAACCGATCAATCAAGCATCTAAGAGGAATAACGAAGACGTTGTGGTTAAGGTCGACAAAGTCATATTCCAGTAGACTTTGTAGTTCTCGACATGGCGGAGGATCGGAACATACCTATTATTTTGGATAGGCCATTCTTAGTTACGGGGGGGGTGACTTGATCGATGTTCAGAGGGGGGGATTTGAAATTGCGCTTGCAAGATGAAGAAGTGACGTTTAATGTCTTTAACTCCATGAAGTATCCGACGGCCAGCGATGATATATTTAGGATTGACTCTCTCGAATCAGCGGTGGACAGAGTTTCTCTTCAGTCTAGTGATCCTCTCGAGGTTGCTTTACTAAATCACGATTTGTCTTTCGATTTTGACTCTTCTGTACAGTAATTTATATCATGGATGGATTCGTTCGAGCCAAATCGAAGAAAGTATTTTCAGAGTTTGGGGGAGCCAACAATTCAAATCTTACCTTCCATTGAGAGTCCACCCGTGTTGGAGCTGAAGCCACTACCATCTCACCTCAGGTATGCATTTATTGGTGCTAACTCAACTCTTCCAGTCATTATTGTAGGTGATTTATCTAAGACGGAGGAGGAGAAATTATTGCGTATACTTCAGACATACAAGGTGACTATAGGGTGGACACTATCAGATATCAAAGGAATCAGTTCTTCATTTTGCATGCATCGAATTTTAATGGAAGATGAGCATCGACCATCTGTAGAACATCAACGCCGTTTAAATCCAGCTATGAAAGAGGTTGTGCGAAAGGAAGTTTTAAAGTGGTTGGACGCAGGGGTTATCTATCCGATCTCAGATAGTTCATGGGTTAGTCCAGTGCAGTGTGTTCCAAAGAAAAGCGGGATGACAGTGGTCAAGAATGAAAATCATGAGTTGATTACATACAGAACAGTCACTGGTTGGAGAATTTGTATCGATTATCGGAAGTTAAACAAGGCTACACGCAAAGATCACTTTCCATTGCCACTATTGATAAGCTGCTAGTAGGACTGGCCTGCCACGAGTATATTGTTTTCCGTGAGGATATTTGGGTATAATCAAATTGCAATTGCCCTAGAAGACCAGGAAAAAATCACATTAACCTGCCCGTATGGTACTTTTGCTTTCTGTCGGATGCCTTTCAGGTTATGCAATGCACCAGCTACATTTCAAAGATGCATGATGGCTATTTTCTCAGATATGATGGAGCGATTCATATAAATCTTCATGGATGACTTTTCAGTGTTTGGATCTTCATTCGCACCCGTTTGAAATAAATCTATCAAGGGCTTGAAAGGTGTGTTGAGACGAATCTAGTGCTTTATTTGGAGAAATGTCATTTCATGGTGAAAAAGGGAATTGTATTGGGCCATCGTATTTCAGCACAAGGAATTGAGGTGGATCTAGCTAAAATTGTCGCTATCGAGAAATTGCCACCGCCGACGACAGTAAAAGGAGTGCGGAGTTTTCTAGGGCATGCAGAATTCTACCGAAGGTTCATAAAAGATTTTTCTAAGATCACTAAGCCGCTATGTCAGTTATTGGAAAATGGAGTACCATTTGTTTTTACCGCAGAGTGTCTTGCAGCTTTCAATGTGTTAAAGGAGAAACTTGTGTCGGCCCCAATCATAGTCGCACCTGATTGGGAATTACCATTATAAATCATGAGTGATGCCAGTGACTTCCGCAGTAAAGTAGGAGCGTTCGGGGGCAGAGAAAAGAAAAGTCTTAATACAATTTATAGCAGCGCACTCTATGAGTGCCAACTAAATTATGCCACCACTAAGAAGGAATTGTTAGCAGTAGTCTTCGCATTTGACAAGTTCTGCCACTATGTTATAGGCAACAAAGTCACAGTTTATACGGCGCATTAATTATTAAAATTGATGGAAAAGAAGGATGCCATTGCCCCGGTGGATCGAATGGGTATACGAAGGTTTGATATTCGTGATGATCAAGGACAAGAAAGGCACAGAGAATTTGGCAGCTGATCACCTATCTCGGTTGGAAACACGAGCTCATGTATCCGATAGTGACGTTTAAATAGCTGAAGATTTTCCAAATGAAAAGATCATTGCAATCGAAGTGTTACCGTGTATGCTGATTATGTGAACTTTCTTGCCAGGGGGTTATAATCGTGTTTGTCTTGCATCACAAAAGAACAGAAAATTTCACCAATGGTTAAAGCGATATTTTGGGAAGAGCCAATTTTATATTACACATGGTGCAGATCAAGTTATCAGACGTTGTATCCCGAAAGAGAAGTGGTATCTGTTATTAAAACATGTCATTCCGGGATTGGCGGACACTTTGGTGGCAAACGAACAGCAGCTAAGATACTTCAGTGTGGATTTTACTGACCCACCTGTTAAAGATTGCATATTAGTGTTGTAGCTTGTGATCAATGTCAATGGACTGGTAATATTTCCCGCTGTAATGAGATGCCTTGACGAATATTTGGAGGTTGAGATGTCTGATGTAGGGAATTGACTTTATGGGCCGTTTCCGTCGTCGTACAACAACAAATACATTCTTTTGGCGGTGGATTATGTCTCCAGTGGGTTGAAGCAATAGCTACGCCGACCAATGATGGCAAGGTGGTCTTGCCTTCTGCAAACGAAATTTTCACTCGATTGGACACCTCGAGCTATCATTAGTGACGAGGGAACTCACTTCTGCATAGACAGTTTGAAGCACTACTCAGTAAGTATGGGGTGAAGCATCGCAAGGCGTTGGGATACCACCCCAATCAAACGGGCAGGCCGAAATCTCTAATTGAAAAGTGAAGAAGATCCTTGAGAAGACCGTAGTTGCAATCAAGAAAAGAATGGGCTTCGCAACAGTGGATAAGCTTTATGGGCGTACCAAACCGCATTCAAAACTCCTCTGGAATGTCACCATATAGGTGGTATTCGGGAGAGCATGTCACTTACCGGTTGAGTTGGAACACCGTGCTTTGTGGGCGATAAAGAAGCTGAATTTTAAGTTAACACCCACAGGTCAAAAACCGGCTCCGGCAAATTAATGACTCGACGAAAGTTAGACTCAATGCGTCATAGAATCAAATTAATAGGAGATATACCAAGTTGTGGCATGACAAAGCACATCATGAGAAAGATCTTCACCGGACAACAAGTACTTTTATTTAACTCTCGATTGAAATTGTTTCCAGGAAAATTAAAGTCGAGATGGTCGGGTCCTTTCACGGTGGTGCAAGTATTCTCTCACGGATTCATTGAGTACGGACCGATGACACAACATTCAAAAAAAAAAAAAAAAAAAAAAAAAAAAAAAAAAAAAAAAAAAAAAAAAAAAAAAAAAAAAAAAAAAAAAAAAAAAAAAAAAAAAAAAAAAAAAAAAAAAAAAAAAAAAAAAAAAAAAAAAAAAAAAAAAAAAAAAAAAAAAAAAAAAAAAAAAAAAAAAAAAAAAAAAAAAAAAAAAAAAAAAAAAAAAAAAAAAAAAAAAAAAAAAAAAAAAAAAAAAAAAAAAAAAAAAAAAAAAAAAAAAAAAAAAAAAAAAAAAAAAAAAAAAAAAAAAAAAAAAAAAAAAAAAAAAAAAAAAAAAAAAAAAAAAAAAAAAAAAAAAAAAAAAAAAAAAAAAAAAAAAAAAAAAAAAAAAAAAAAAAAAAAAAAAAAAAAAAAAAAAAAAAAAAAAAAAAAAAAAAAAAAAAAAAAAAAAAAAAAAAAAAAAAAAAAAAAAAAAAAAAAAAAAAAAAAAAAAAAAAAAAAAAAAAAAAAAAAAAAAAAAAAAAAAAAAAAAAAAAAAAAAAAAAAAAAAAAAAAAAAAAAAAAAAAAAAAAAAAAAAAAAAAAAAAAAAAAAAAAAAAAAAAAAAAAAAAAAAAAAAAAAAAAAAAAAAAAAAAAAAAAAAAAAAAAAAAAAAAAAAAAAAAAAAAAAAAAAAAAAAAAAAAAAAAAAAAAAAAAAAAAAAAAAAAAAAAAAAAAAAAAAAAAAAAAAAAAAAAAAAAAAAAAAAAAAAAAAAAAAAAAAAAAAAAAAAAAAAAAAAAAAAAAAAAAAAAAAAAAAAAAAAAAAAAAAAAAAAAAAAAAAAAAAAAAAAAAAAAAAAAAAAAAAAAAAAAAAAAAAAAAAAAAAAAAAAAAAAAAAAAAAAAAAAAAAAAAAAAAAAAAAAAAAAAAAAAAAAAAAAAAAAAAAAAAAAAAAAAAAAAAAAAAAAAAAAAAAAAAAAAAAAAAAAAAAAAAAAAAAAAAAAAAAAAAAAAAAAAAAAAAAAAAAAAAAAAAAAAAAAAAAAAAAAAAAAAAAAAAAAAAAAAAAAAAAAAAAAAAAAAAAAAAAAAAAAAAAAAAAAAAAAAAAAAAAAAAAAAAAAAAAAAAAAAAAAAAAAAAAAAAAAAAAAAAAAAAAAAAAAAAAAAAAAAAAAAAAAAAAAAAAAAAAAAAAAAAAAAAAAAAAAAAAAAAAAAAAAAAAAAAAAAAAAAAAAAAAAAAAAAAAAAAAAAAAAAAAAAAAAAAAAAAAAAAAAAAAAAAAAAAAAAAAAAAAAAAAAAAAAAAAAAAAAAAAAAAAAAAAAAAAAAAAAAAAAAAAAAAAAAGGGTGAACGGTGAAAAGCAGAAGCTTTTCACCTTCACAGTGTCTGCCTCACCCTTCAGCGACGAAGTCCGCAGCTCTCAGGCTCCGACCATTCTCCTCCGCAGTTTTATTCCTCAGCTCTCGCCTTCTTTCGGTCGAATCTCACACCACGACTCTTCACTGCCCACTTCACCGCGCCACGCCTTTTGTTCAGACACTGATTTTCACTTCCGTCCGCATTGCTCTGAGCTCCGACAGCCGCCGTCTCAGCCTCTCATTCAAGTCTCCACTATTCAGCCGAAATCTCTGCTCTCAACACTCAGTCGCACTTCAGCTCCCTAATTGCCCACTTCATCCTTGCCGCTCTTGTCTCCTCCAGGTTTTAATCGTTTGTTGGTGGACATCTTCTTTTTTATGATACAACTGTGAATTCTGTGGCTGCTAAATTAGTATTCAAGGGTTATTGGCTGGAATATTTCTCTATTTGATACCAAGTTTGGGAATTGATGTTTCAAGTCTAAAGAGCTAAATCCTATCAATTCTGCCAACCAGCTGTTTGATGACTTGTCTGTGAGAGAATTGTTTTGTCTAACAAGCACTCAGTTCATTTTTGCCGCATATTTTGGGCACTTGAGATCATTTGTGAACCAAGACTATTTAGGTTGATTGTTATATATCAGTTGTGCTAATTGGGGGGTTTGGGCTGCATTTGGGCAACATACTCGCCTTGTGCACACTAGTTGTTGAAAAGCACCAAAGCGAGGTTCTGCTGGTTGATGAGTATTGGGTTTCTGTGAATAATACCGGTCTGCGGATTATACAATGGCTTCTAAGCATTTGAAAGGGTCTTCTAGTGCCTCCAGCTCTTCAAGGCCAAGTCCGTTTCCACATTCGTTCTTCAATGATGATGTGAAGAAATTTTATTAACAATTTATGTTAACAGACAAAGAAATAATTTGTGAGGTGCAATTTCAGCCAGACCGGAGTGATGGAGATATCCTAGCCATGCTCCAGCTAAGAAATTGGGGTGAAGTAGCTGTTTTGAGGGGTGATGTCAATTCTAGTGTAGTTCGGGAATTTTATGCTAATCTGAAAGCTTCAAAGATTGATGCACCGGTCACCATCTGCAATAAAGTGATCGACTTCTCAGCTGAGGTTATTAATGCAAAGTTTGGGTTGCCAAACATTTTGGAGGACGAGTTCCAAGCATTATTGGCTGTCGGACCCAACTATGATGAGATTCTAAGAGAGTTGGGCCATCAACGGGCTCAATGGGTATACACCAGACCTGATAATACACTCCCGCGTTATTTAGTCCCAAGCAGTTTGAATAGATATGCTCAAGCCTGGTGCAGGTTCATCCGGTGTAATCTTATGCCGACCTCGCAAAAGACTGAGTTTACAAGAGAACGTGCAGTGCTGCTTACTGCATCTTAAAAGGCAAAGCGATTGATGTAGGACGTATTATACCCAACAACATTGTGGAATACCGTAAGCACACTGTGACCGCAGCCCACATTCATCCGGTCTTGATCACACATCTTTGTGCCGCCAAGCACGTGTCGATGAGCTCTGATGACGAACCATGGGTCCAACAACCTATCTTTGGCTCATCCAACATATCGAGAATAGCCAATTGGCCTCATGGTCAAGCTCGTCCTGATGGTTGGATATTGACGATCAGCCTAATGTGGTTGTTCCTCCTCAACCCATGCTGCTCCTCGTCTAGGAACGATTCCGTCCCTTACGTACCTTTTTTTTTTTTTTTTTTTTTTTTTTTTTTTTTTTTTTTTTTTTTTTTTTTTTTTTTTTTTTTTTTTTTTTTTTTTTTTTTTTTTTTTTTTTTTTTTTTTTTTTTTTTTTTTTTTTTTTTTTTTTTTTTTTTTTTTTTTTTTTTTTTTTTTTTTTTTTTTTTTTTTTTTTTTTTTTTTTTTTTTTTTTTTTTTTTTTTTTTTTTTTTTTTTTTTTTTTTTTTTTTTTTTTTTTTTTTTTTTTTTTTTTTTTTTTTTTTTTTTTTTTTTTTTTTTTTTTTTTTTTTTTTTTTTTTTTTTTTTTTTTTTTTTTTTTTTTTTTTTTTTTTTTTTTTTTTTTTTTTTTTTTTTTTTTTTTTTTTTTTTTTTTTTTTTTTTTTTTTTTTTTTTTTTTTTTTTTTTTTTTTTTTTTTTTTTTTTTTTTTTTTTTTTTTTTTTTTTTTTTTTTTTTTTTTTTTTTTTTTTTTTTTTTTTTTTTTTTTTTTTTTTTTTTTTTTTTTTTTTTTTTTTTTTTTTTTTTTTTTTTTTTTTTTTTTTTTTTTTTTTTTTTTTTTTTTTTTTTTTTTTTTTTTTTTTTTTTTTTTTTTTTTTTTTTTTTTTTTTTTTTTTTTTTTTTTTTTTTTTTTTTTTTTTTTTTTTTTTTTTTTTTTTTTTTTTTTTTTTTTTTTTTTTTTTTTTTTTTTTTTTTTTTTTTTTTTTTTTTTTTTTTTTTTTTTTTTTTTTTTTTTTTTTTTTTTTTTTTTTTTTTTTTTTTTTTTTTTTTTTTTTTTTTTTTTTTTTTTTTTTTTTTTTTTTTTTTTTTTTTTTTTTTTTTTTTTTTTTTTTTTTTTTTTTTTTTTTTTTTTTTTTTTTTTTTTTTTTTTTTTTTTTTTTTTTTTTTTTTTTTTTTTTTTTTTTTTTTTTTTTTTTTTTTTTTTTTTTTTTTTTTTTTTTTTTTTTTTTTTTTTTTTTTTTTTTTTTTTTTTTTTTTTTTTTTTTTTTTTTTTTTTTTTTTTTTTTTTTTTTTTTTTTTTTTTTTTTTTTTTTTTTTTTTTTTTTTTTTTTTTTTTTTTTTTTTTTTTTTTTTTTTTTTTTTTTTTTTTTTTTTTTTTTTTTTTTTTTTTTTTTTTTTTTTTTTTTTTTTTTTTTTTTTTTTTTTTTTTTTTTTTTTTTTTTTTTTTTTTTTTTTTTTTTTTTTTTTTTTTTTTTTTTTTTTTTTTTTTTTTTTTTTTTTTTTTTTTTTTTTTTTTTTTTTTTTTTTTTTTTTTTTTTTTTTTTTTTTTTTTTTTTTTTTTTTTTTTTTTTTTTTTTTTTTTTTTTTTTTTTTTTTTTTTTTTTTTTTTTTTTTTTTTTTTTTTTTTTTTTTTTTTTTTTTTTTTTTTTTTTTTTTTTTTTTTTTTTTTTTTTTTTTTTTTTTTTTTTTTTTTTTTTTTTTTTTTTTTTTTTTTTTTTTTTTTTTTTTTTTTTTTTTTTTTTTTTTTTTTTTTTTTTTTTTTTTTTTTTTTTTTTTTTTTTTTTTTTTTTTTTTTTTTTTTTTTTTTTTTTTTTTTTTTTTTTTTTTTTTTTTTTTTTTTTTTTTTTTTTTTTTTTTTTTTTTTTTTTTTTTTTTTTTTTTTTTTTTTTTTTTTTTTTTTTTTTTTTTTTTTTTTTTTTTTTTTTTTTTTTTTTTTTTTTTTTTTTTTTTTTTTTTTTTTTTTTTTTTTTTTTTTTTTTTTTTTTTTTTTTTTTTTTTTTTTTTTTTTTTTTTTTTTTTTTTTTTTTTTTTTTTTTTTTTTTTTTTTTTTTTTTTTTTTTTTTTTTTTTTTTTTTTTTTTTTTTTTTTTTTTTTTTTTTTTTTTTTTTTTTTTTTTTTTTTTTTTTTTTTTTTTTTTTTTTTTTTTTTTTTTTTTTTTTTTTTTTTTTTTTTTTTTTTTTTTTTTTTTTTTTTTTTTTTTTTTTTTTTTTTTTTTTTTTTTTTTTTTTTTTTACACTTTTTACTTTCCTATACTTTAAATAACAATTAAAACAAAAAAAACATTTAATAGGGGGGGGGGGGGGGGGGGGGGGGGGGGGGGGGGGGGGGGGGGGGGGGGGGGGGGGGGGGGGGGGGGGGGGGGGGGGGGGGGGGGGGGGGGGGGGGGGGGGGGGGGGGGGGGGGGGGGGGGGGGGGGGGGGGGGGGGGGGGGGGGGGGGGGGGGGGGGGGGGGGGGGGGGGGGGGGGGGGGGGGGGGGGGGGGGGGGGGGGGGGGGGGGGGGGGGGGGGGGGGGGGGGGGGGGGGGGGGGGGGGGGGGGGGGGGGGGGGGGGGGGGGGGGGGGGGGGGGGGGGGGGGGGGGGGGGGGGGGGGGGGGGGGGGGGGGGGGGGGGGGGGGGGGGGGGGGGGGGGGGGGGGGGGGGGGGGGGGGGGGGGGGGGGGGGGGGGGGGGGGGGGGGGGGGGGGGGGGGGGGGGGGGGGGGGGGGGGGGGGGGGGGGGGGGGGGGGGGGGGGGGGGGGGGGGGGGGGGGGGGGGGGGGGGGGGGGGGGGGGGGGGGGGGGGGGGGGGGGGGGGGGGGGGGGGGGGGGGGGGGGGGGGGGGGGGGGGGGGGGGGGGGGGGGGGGGGGGGGGGGGGGGGGGGGGGGGGGGGGGGGGGGGGGGGGGGGGGGGGGGGGGGGGGGGGGGGGGGGGGGGGGGGGGGGGGGGGGGGGGGGGGGGGGGGGGGGGGGGGGGGGGGGGGGGGGGGGGGGGGGGGGGGGGGGGGGGGGGGGGGGGGGGGGGGGGGGGGGGGGGGGGGGGGGGGGGGGGGGGGGGGGGGGGGGGGGGGGGGGGGGGGGGGGGGGGGGGGGGGGGGGGGGGGGGGGGGGGGGGGGGGGGGGGGGGGGGGGGGGGGGGGGGGGGGGGGGGGGGGGGGGGGGGGGGGGGGGGGGGGGGGGGGGGGGGGGGGGGGGGGGGGGGGGGGGGGGGGGGGGGGGGGGGGGGGGGGGGGGGGGGGGGGGGGGGGGGGGGGGGGGGGGGGGGGGGGGGGGGGGGGGGGGGGGGGGGGGGGGGGGGGGGGGGGGGGGGGGGGGGGGGGGGGGGGGGGGGGGGGGGGGGGGGGGGGGGGGGGGGGGGGGGGGGGGGGGGGGGGGGGGGGGGGGGGGGGGGGGGGGGGGGGGGGGGGGGGGGGGGGGGGGGGGGGGGGGGGGGGGGGGGGGGGGGGGGGGGGGGGGGGGGGGGGGGGGGGGGGGGGGGGGGGGGGGGGGGGGGGGGGGGGGGGGGGGGGGGGGGGGGGGGGGGGGGGGGGGGGGGGGGGGGGGGGGGGGGGGGGGGGGGGGGGGGGGGGGGGGGGGGGGGGGGGGGGGGGGGGGGGGGGGGGGGGGGGGGGGGGGGGGGGGGGGGGGGGGGGGGGGGGGGGGGGGGGGGGGGGGGGGGGGGGGGGGGGGGGGGGGGGGGGGGGGGGGGGGGGGGGGGGGGGGGGGGGGGGGGGGGGGGGGGGGGGGGGGGGGGGGGGGGGGGGGGGGGGGGGGGGGGGGGGGGGGGGGGGGGGGGGGGGGGGGGGGGGGGGGGGGGGGGGGGGGGGGGGGGGGGGGGGGGGGGGGGGGGGGGGGGGGGGGGGGGGGGGGGGGGGGGGGGGGGGGGGGGGGGGGGGGGGGGGGGGGGGGGGGGGGGGGGGGGGGGGGGGGGGGGGGGGGGGGGGGGGGGGGGGGGGGGGGGGGGGGGGGGGGGGGGGGGGGGGGGGGGGGGGGGGGGGGGGGGGGGGGGGGGGGGGGGGGGGGGGGGGGGGGGGGGGGGGGGGGGGGGGGGGGGGGGGGGGGGGGGGGGGGGGGGGGGGGGGGGGGGGGGGGGGGGGGGGGGGGGGGGGGGGGGGGGGGGGGGGGGGGGGGGGGGGGGGGGGGGGGGGGGGGGGGGGGGGGGGGGGGGGGGGGGGGGGGGGGGGGGGGGGGGGGGGGGGGGGGGGGGGGGGGGGGGGGGGGGGGGGGGGGGGGGGGGGGGGGGGGGGGGGGGGGGGGGGGGGGTACACGCTTGCAACACGCACAGCCGTGCCTGAGCCCCATCTCGCATGACCAGATACAGACAGATTACATTCATTCATTACAGAGGTTCGTTCATTTTCTTAAAATACGTGCAGAAATTCGTTTTCATGACCTTTGAAATACGTGATGCATGAACAGATATGTGCATAATATAACCGTGCGATAAACAAACAACGTGCATACCATCAAGACCGAAATTAAACTAACCTACAACAATTTAAACCTAACTACCCAACCAAAGCGAATTTAAAGCAAACATCTCTTCAGGGATCCTCGATACGACATCGAAGTATGGTGTAGACCAATTGGTCAGAGTAAGTCACGAAGACTTACCTTGGGCGCGCAGAATCTCAATCTTCGTCCACGGGAGTCGTGTGTCTGAGGAAAACACGATATCCACCGTTAAAACCAATTTGAATTATAAACGTTCAAATTATAAAATCCTTAACTAATGAATTTCCTAAATTCCAACTTAGCTAATCAAAGCATTTAGAACGTCAATTAAGGCTCGATAATCCGAAATCTCAATTAACGAGTTTTTCTCAAAAACCCGGAAATTTACCAATTTTTAACTTTTTCACAAATTGATTTTTCTTCGTCCAATAACGTCAAATACGTTCAATACATACTTAATCACGGCTAACCTATTAATTACGAGCCCTAATTCGACATTTTTATCGAAACCCTAACGTTAAATCGACCTAAAACTTGGAATTTAACGCTCAAAGACCGAAGCTACTTACCGAGGGTAGCGAGAGGAGGAGAAACCGTGAAGGACGGAGGAAGAACGAAGGTCGGACGGAGGTCGGATGTCGTGAGAACGCCGGCGGCCAGAGAGAAGTTTCTTCTCTGTTCGTGAGCGCCAGAGAGAAAAGAGAGAAGTGAGGAGAAAAAGAGAGATTTGTGTTATTTATTAATTTTGGTTTGCAAATTACCATTTTGCCCTTCTTACTTAATTCTATTTGTTTCGTCCTTCGTTTCGTTAATCGTCCAACTATTCGACATTTCCAAATTTCCATATTTTACCAATAAGTCCAACTTATTATTAGAGATTTATTAAGACTGTCCGTTCGCAATTCGGACCTCATTTACTATTTTTATTAAAACGTTCTTTACATTACGATAAACGTATTTACTCGGAATATAGCGTTTAATCTCCGAAAATTCCCAGAATTTCCTCAAAATTCTTATTATTCGTTATGATCATAATGACGCTTTCCGTTTGCGAAACTGATTGATTTGACATATTTACGAAAAATGCCATTAAATAATGAAATAATAATATAATATATTCAAAAAGTCCGTACAAGCCGGATATTACATTCCACCCTCCTTATTCAGAATTTTGTCCACAAAATTAAATCATGCAAACAAATCAGGATACTTAGTCATCATATCCTGCTGTCGTTCCCACGTAGCCTCTTCCACCTCGTGGTTCCGCCACAAAACTTTGACCAGTGGAATCTCTTTGTTGCGCAAAATCTTGATGGAAGTCTCCAAAATACGTACCGGCCTCACCTCATAGCTCAAGGTAGGCTGTACCTCGATCTCTGTAGCCTCCACAATATGCGACGGATCGCGCAAGCACTTCCGAAGCATAGATACATGAAATACATCGTGGATACCCTCCATAGAAGCCGGAAGCTGCAATCTATACGCCAACTTCCCGATCCTCTTCAGAATAGGAAAGGGTCCCACATACCGAGGGTTCAACTTACCCCTCCTTCCAAATCTCGCGACACCTTTGAACGGAGAAACCTTCAAATAAACTTCGTCGCCCTCCTCGAACTCTAGCTCTCGCCGTCTCACATCAGCATAACTCTTCTGTCGGCTCTGAGCTACATGAATACGCTGTCGGATAACGGCAATCTTCTCTGCCGTTTGCTGTAGAATCTCTGGACCAACGATGCTGGCCTCGCCAACCTCGTCCCAATGTAACGGAGACCTACACTTCCGACCATACAGAGCCTCGTACGGTGCCATGCCAATAGTAGCCTGGAAGCTGTTATTGTACGAGAACTCAATCAGAGGTAAATATCGGCTCCACGAGCCCTGAAACTCCAGCACACACGCTCTGAGCATATCCTCCAAAATCTGATTCGTCCTCTCTGTCTGACCATCAGTCTGAGGATGAAATGCTGTGCTGAAATTAAGCTGAGTCCCCATAGCTTTATGCAGGCTCTTCCAGAAATTCGAGGTAAATCTCGGATCACGATCTGAGACTATGGAAACTGGCACACCGTGCAGTCTGACAATCTCCTGCACATATAGCTCTGCGAGCTGATCCATCGAAGATGCCATCTTCACAGATAAGAAATAACTTTCCCCTCTTGCATCAGTACACAACCCAGTCCCACTCCAGATGCATCGCAATAAATACTGAATCTGACACCTTCAATAGGCAGTACCAGCACTGGAGCGGTGGTCAATCTCTGCTTTAATTCCATAAAGCTGTCATCACAAGCAGACGACCATATAAATTTCTCATGCTTCCGAGTCAATCGTGATAAGGGAAGTGCGATCTTTGAGAATCCCTCTATAAACTTCCTGTAATAACCGGCCAATCCGAGAAATCCACGCACCTCACGTACGTTCTTCGGCTGTGGCCAATCTCTGACCGCCTGGACTTTGCTCGGGTCCACAGAAACTCCGTCCTGTGATATGATATGGCCTAGGAAACTCACCCTGTCAAGCCAGAACTCGCACTTCGAGAACTTCGGATAGAGCTGGCGCTGACTCAATATCTGTAAAACAATCCGTAGATGCTCCTCATGCTCTTCCTTCGTCTTGGAGTAGATGAGGATGTCGTCAATGAACACCACCACAAACTTGTCCAAGTACTCCTTAAAGACACGGTTCATCAGATCCATGAACGCTGCAGGAGCATTAGTGAGTCCAAATGACATGACAAGGAACTCATAATGCCCATACCTCGTTCGGAATGCCGTCTTCTGAATATCATCCCTCCGGACCTTCAGCTGATAATAACCCGAGCGTAGGTCGATCCTGGAAAACACTCGGGCACCCTGCAGCTGATCAAATAAATCGTCAATCCGGGGCAGTGGGTACTTATTCTTCACTGTGAGCTTATTCAGCTCCTTCTGCGTAAATAAGTACTTCAAGCTCTTGTGGTCGGAGAATATCTCGCACTGCTGCCCATATAAATAATGTCTCCATACCTTCAGTGCGAAGACCACAGCTGCTAACTCAAGATCGTGCGTGGGGTAGTTCTGCTCATACGGCTTCAGCTGTCGAGAAGCATAAGAAATAACTTTCCCCTCTTGCATCAGTACACAACCCAGTCCCACTCCAGATGCATCGCAATAAATACTGAATCTGACACCTTCAATAGGCAGTACCAGCACTGGAGCGGTGGTCAATCTCTGCTTTAATTCCATAAAGCTGTCATCACAAGCAGACGACCATATAAATTTCTCATGCTTCCGAGTCAATCGTGATAAGGGAAGTGCGATCTTTGAGAATCCCTCTATAAACTTCCTGTAATAACCGGCCAATCCGAGAAATCCACGCACCTCACGTACGTTCTTCGGCTGTGGCCAATCTCTGACCGCCTGGACTTTGCTCGGGTCCACAGAAACTCCGTCCTGTGATATGATATGGCCTAGGAAACTCACCCTGTCAAGCCAGAACTCGCACTTCGAGAACTTCGGATAGAGCTGGCGCTGACTCAATATCTGTAAAACAATCCGTAGATGCTCCTCATGCTCTTCCTTCGTCTTGGAGTAGATGAGGATGTCGTCAATGAACACCACCACAAACTTGTCCAAGTACTCCTTAAAGACACGGTTCATCAGATCCATGAACGCTGCAGGAGCATTAGTGAGTCCAAATGACATGACAAGGAACTCATAATGCCCATACCTCGTTCGGAATGCCGTCTTCTGAATATCATCCCTCCGGACCTTCAGCTGATAATAACCCGAGCGTAGGTCGATCCTGGAAAACACTCGGGCACCCTGCAGCTGATCAAATAAATCGTCAATCCGGGGCAGTGGGTACTTATTCTTCACTGTGAGCTTATTCAGCTCCCTGTAATCGATACACATCCTGAGGGTCCCGTCTTTCTTCTTGACAAACAGAACGGGCGCACCCCAGGGTGAAACGCTGGGTCGAATAAAACCCTTCTCCAGTAACTCGTCAAGCTGAGTCCTCAACTCTCTCAACTCAGCTGGTGCCAACCGGTAAGGGTTCTTGAACCTTGGCGCAGAGTTTGGATAGACATCAATAGTGAATTCGATCTCCCGGTCTGGTGGTAAACCGGGAAGATCATCAAGGAATATGCCAGAGAACTCTCTAACAACAGGAATGTCGCTCGGCTTCAGTCCGCTGAGCAACTGAACATCAAAAACTGAGGCCAAATAAATAGAGCACGCACCTTTGAACTGCTCGTTGACCTCCATAGCATAAGAAATAGGCGAGCTACTCAGTCGGTTCATCGCCTGATAAGAAAACTCGGCTCTATCCGGGGGTCGGAAGGTCACAATCCCGGATCGACAATCGATGGTGGCGAAATGCTGCGCAAGCCAGTCCATCCCCAAAATAAGATCGTATCGCTCTATGCTCATAACTATCAGGCGAGCATAGAGGGTAATACTCCCCACTGAGACGACATTGCCCTGGAGAATACGATCTGACTGCATATGCTCTCCCGAAGGCAGCATAACACTATACTCATACTCTGACGGCTCGGACTCTAACCTCAATCTAGCCATACATGCAGCCGATACGAAGGAGTGCGTAGCTCCGGTATCCATCAAAGTAAATACAGTAGCGCCCATAAGCAAAATAGTACCTGCCATCACAGCAGGCTGAGCATCGTCATCAACATCCTCTGGCTCGATAAAGGCGAAAATCCTGGGCATAACCCTCCTCTTATCTCCACCCGACTGATCTCGGGCCTGTTGCGGACAATCTCTTACGAAGTGGCCGATATCCCCGCATCTATAGCACTTATTCGTGCCAACTCGGCACTCGCCACTATGTTCCTTCTGGCATCTGGGGCACCAGGGCATCTGAGAAGTCCCCTGTACCTGCTTTCCCTTGCCCCGATCATTTCCTCCCTCAAGAGGTCTCTTCGCGCCCCTAGTTTTTTTTTTTTTTTTTTTTTTTTTTTTTTTTTTTTTTTTTTTTTTTTTTTTTTTTTTTTTTTTTTTTTTTTTTTTTTTTTTTTTTTTTTTTTTTTTTTTTTTTTTTTTTTTTTTTTTTTTTTTTTTTTTTTTTTTTTTTTTTTTTTTTTTTTTTTTTTTTTTTTTTTTTTTTTTTTTTTTTTTTTTTTTTTTTTTTTTTTTTTTTTTTTTTTTTTTTTTTTTTTTTTTTTTTTTTTTTTTTTTTTTTTTTTTTTTTTTTTTTTTTTTTTTTTTTTTTTTTTTTTTTTTTTTTTTTTTTTTTTTTTTTTTTTTTTTTTTTTTTTTTTTTTTTTTTTTTTTTTTTTTTTTTTTTTTTTTTTTTTTTTTTTTTTTTTTTTTTTTTTTTTTTTTTTTTTTTTTTTTTTTTTTTTTTTTTTTTTTTTTTTTTTTTTTTTTTTTTTTTTTTTTTTTTTTTTTTTTTTTTTTTTTTTTTTTTTTTTTTTTTTTTTTTTTTTTTTTTTTTTTTTTTTTTTTTTTTTTTTTTTTTTTTTTTTTTTTTTTTTTTTTTTTTTTTTTTTTTTTTTTTTTTTTTTTTTTTTTTTTTTTTTTTTTTTTTTTTTTTTTTTTTTTTTTTTTTTTTTTTTTTTTTTTTTTTTTTTTTTTTTTTTTTTTTTTTTTTTTTTTTTTTTTTTTTTTTTTTTTTTTTTTTTTTTTTTTTTTTTTTTTTTTTTTTTTTTTTTTTTTTTTTTTTTTTTTTTTTTTTTTTTTTTTTTTTTTTTTTTTTTTTTTTTTTTTTTTTTTTTTTTTTTTTTTTTTTTTTTTTTTTTTTTTTTTTTTTTTTTTTTTTTTTTTTTTTTTTTTTTTTTTTTTTTTTTTTTTTTTTTTTTTTTTTTTTTTTTTTTTTTTTTTTTTTTTTTTTTTTTTTTTTTTTTTTTTTTTTTTTTTTTTTTTTTTTTTTTTTTTTTTTTTTTTTTTTTTTTTTTTTTTTTTTTTTTTTTTTTTTTTTTTTTTTTTTTTTTTTTTTTTTTTTTTTTTTTTTTTTTTTTTTTTTTTTTTTTTTTTTTTTTTTTTTTTTTTTTTTTTTTTTTTTTTTTTTTTTTTTTTTTTTTTTTTTTTTTTTTTTTTTTTTTTTTTTTTTTTTTTTTTTTTTTTTTTTTTTTTTTTTTTTTTTTTTTTTTTTTTTTTTTTTTTTTTTTTTTTTTTTTTTTTTTTTTTTTTTTTTTTTTTTTTTTTTTTTTTTTTTTTTTTTTTTTTTTTTTTTTTTTTTTTTTTTTTTTTTTTTTTTTTTTTTTTTTTTTTTTTTTTTTTTTTTTTTTTTTTTTTTTTTTTTTTTTTTTTTTTTTTTTTTTTTTTTTTTTTTTTTTTTTTTTTTTTTTTTTTTTTTTTTTTTTTTTTTTTTTTTTTTTTTTTTTTTTTTTTTTTTTTTTTTTTTTTTTTTTTTTTTTTTTTTTTTTTTTTTTTTTTTTTTTTTTTTTTTTTTTTTTTTTTTTTTTTTTTTTTTTTTTTTTTTTTTTTTTTTTTTTTTTTTTTTTTTTTTTTTTTTTTTTTTTTTTTTTTTTTTTTTTTTTTTTTTTTTTTTTTTTTTTTTTTTTTTTTTTTTTTTTTTTTTTTTTTTTTTTTTTTTTTTTTTTTTTTTTTTTTTTTTTTTTTTTTTTTTTTTTTTTTTTTTTTTTTTTTTTTTTTTTTTTTTTTTTTTTTTTTTTTTTTTTTTTTTTTTTTTTTTTTTTTTTTTTTTTTTTTTTTTTTTTTTTTTTTTTTTTTTTTTTTTTTTTTTTTTTTTTTTTTTTTTTTTTTTTTTTTTTTTTTTTTTTTTTTTTTTTTTTTTTTTTTTTTTTTTTTTTTTTTTTTTTTTTTTTTTTTTTTTTTTTTTTTTTTTTTTTTTTTTTTTTTTTTTTTTTTTTTTTTTTTTTTTTTTTTTTTTTTTTTTTTTTTTTTTTTTTTTTTTTTTTTTTTTTTTTTTTTTTTTTTTTTTTTTTTTTTTTTTTTTTTTTTTACACTTTTACTTTCCTATACTTTAAATAAAACTTTGTGCGGAATCTAAACTGAAGTTGAAATCAGAACTGAAATCGGAATTAAAACTGAACTTTAAAAGCATTTAAAACGAAACCTTTAAATAACAATTAAAACAAAAAAAACATTTAATAAAACATTTAGTAACAAATAAAAGAAGGGAGGGCAGAATCGGAATTCTGCCCTCAAAATTGGCAGCGACCGGGCGCTGCCAATTGCAGCGCTCGATCGCCGCGTGCGCTGCATTGTGCAGCGCACGATCGCTGCACAATGCAGCGCCCAGTCGCTGCATTCTTGCAGCGATCGGGCGCTGCATATTGCAGCGCCCAGTCGCTGCACAGCAGCGACCAGCACATAACACTTGCTCTCTGGAATTTCCAGAGAGCAAGTTTCAGAGTGATAGCTCTCTGGAATCCGATTCCAGAGAGCAACCCCTTCTTATCCTCCATCAAATTCTCATTCATGCACCATTTTTCTTATCTATATCCCAATCAAACTGTAACTTAAACTTAACCGTATTGCAGCGGACTTTGCGAAATCCAACTGCATGGATAGCTCTAAAAACCGAGCTTACCCGTACCAATCCCAAAACGAATCAAAACATTTCATAACGTTTATCAAAACAGTTTAAACCAAAGCCTTTTACATACAGTTACCAAAACATTTTCTAACCCCTATCCAGATCCAAACAACCTAAAATACTCTATACAATTATCAATTCAAAATATCCCAAAATAACCCCAGAGTCCATACATACATCCCCACGGGTCATATCGCGCCTCGACTACTCAGCGCACTCCCACGGCCATCATCCATCAGCTGCCACCTACGTCAGGAGGAGGAACATCGTCCTCACCTGGCTCGATGTCACCAAAGATATCACCTACACCATACAGACACCTATGAGATAATTAAATCTCAGTAAGCTACGTAAATGCAGATGCATGCGTGCAGATGTCATTCAGAAAACATGCATGACAGATTCAGATTACAGATTCAGGGGGGGGGGGGGGGGGGGGGGGGGGGGGGGGGGGGGGGGGGGGGGGGGGGGGGGGGGGGGGGGGGGGGGGGGGGGGGGGGGGGGGGGGGGGGGGGGGGGGGGGGGGGGGGGGGGGGGGGGGGGGGGGGGGGGGGGGGGGGGGGGGGGGGGGGGGGGGGGGGGGGGGGGGGGGGGGGGGGGGGGGGGGGGGGGGGGGGGGGGGGGGGGGGGGGGGGGGGGGGGGGGGGGGGGGGGGGGGGGGGGGGGGGGGGGGGGGGGGGGGGGGGGGGGGGGGGGGGGGGGGGGGGGGGGGGGGGGGGGGGGGGGGGGGGGGGGGGGGGGGGGGGGGGGGGGGGGGGGGGGGGGGGGGGGGGGGGGGGGGGGGGGGGGGGGGGGGGGGGGGGGGGGGGGGGGGGGGGGGGGGGGGGGGGGGGGGGGGGGGGGGGGGGGGGGGGGGGGGGGGGGGGGGGGGGGGGGGGGGGGGGGGGGGGGGGGGGGGGGGGGGGGGGGGGGGGGGGGGGGGGGGGGGGGGGGGGGGGGGGGGGGGGGGGGGGGGGGGGGGGGGGGGGGGGGGGGGGGGGGGGGGGGGGGGGGGGGGGGGGGGGGGGGGGGGGGGGGGGGGGGGGGGGGGGGGGGGGGGGGGGGGGGGGGGGGGGGGGGGGGGGGGGGGGGGGGGGGGGGGGGGGGGGGGGGGGGGGGGGGGGGGGGGGGGGGGGGGGGGGGGGGGGGGGGGGGGGGGGGGGGGGGGGGGGGGGGGGGGGGGGGGGGGGGGGGGGGGGGGGGGGGGGGGGGGGGGGGGGGGGGGGGGGGGGGGGGGGGGGGGGGGGGGGGGGGGGGGGGGGGGGGGGGGGGGGGGGGGGGGGGGGGGGGGGGGGGGGGGGGGGGGGGGGGGGGGGGGGGGGGGGGGGGGGGGGGGGGGGGGGGGGGGGGGGGGGGGGGGGGGGGGGGGGGGGGGGGGGGGGGGGGGGGGGGGGGGGGGGGGGGGGGGGGGGGGGGGGGGGGGGGGGGGGGGGGGGGGGGGGGGGGGGGGGGGGGGGGGGGGGGGGGGGGGGGGGGGGGGGGGGGGGGGGGGGGGGGGGGGGGGGGGGGGGGGGGGGGGGGGGGGGTACACGCTTGCAACACGCACAGCCGTGCCTGAGCCCCATCTCGCATGACCAGATACAGACAGATTACATTCATTCATTACAGAGGTTCGTTCATTTTCTTAAAATACGTGCAGAAATTCGTTTTCATGACCTTTGAAATACGTGATGCATGAACAGATATGTGCATAATATAACCGTGCGATAAACAAACAACGTGCATACCATCAAGACCGAAATTAAACTAACCTACAACAATTTAAACCTAACTACCCAACCAAAGCGAATTTAAAGCAAACATCTCTTCAGGGATCCTCGATACGACATCGAAGTATGGTGTAGACCAATTGGTCAGAGTAAGTCACGAAGACTTACCTTGGGCGCGCAGAATCTCAATCTTCGTCCACGGGAGTCGTGTGTCTGAGGAAAACACGATATCCACCGTTAAAACCAATTTGAATTATAAACGTTCAAATTATAAAATCCTTAACTAATGAATTTCCTAAATTCCAACTTAGCTAATCAAAGCATTTAGAACGTCAATTAAGGCTCGATAATCCGAAATCTCAATTAACGAGTTTTTCTCAAAAACCCGGAAATTTACCAATTTTTAACTTTTTCACAAATTGATTTTTCTTCGTCCAATAACGTCAAATACGTTCAATACATACTTAATCACGGCTAACCTATTAATTACGAGCCCTAATTCGACATTTTTATCGAAACCCTAATCGAAACCCTAACGTTAAATCGACCTAAAACTTGGAATTTAACGCTCAAAGACCGAAGCTACTTACCGAGGGTAGCGAGAGGAGGAGAAACCGTGAAGGACGGAGGAAGAACGAAGGTCGGACGGAGGTCGGATGTCGTGAGAACGCCGGCGGCCAGAGAGAAGTTTCTTCTCTGTTCGTGAGCGCCAGAGAGAAAAGAGAGAAGTGAGGGGGGGGGGGGGGGGGGGGGGGGGGGGGGGGGGGGGGGGGGGGGGGGGGGGGGGGGGGGGGGGGGGGGGGGGGGGGGGGGGGGGGGGGGGGGGGGGGGGGGGGGGGGGGGGGGGGGGGGGGGGGGGGGGGGGGGGGGGGGGGGGGGGGGGGGGGGGGGGGGGGGGGGGGGGGGGGGGGGGGGGGGGGGGGGGGGGGGGGGGGGGGGGGGGGGGGGGGGGGGGGGGGGGGGGGGGGGGGGGGGGGGGGGGGGGGGGGGGGGGGGGGGGGGGGGGGGGGGGGGGGGGGGGGGGGGGGGGGGGGGGGGGGGGGGGGGGGGGGGGGGGGGGGGGGGGGGGGGGGGGGGGGGGGGGGGGGGGGGGGGGGGGGGGGGGGGGGGGGGGGGGGGGGGGGGGGGGGGGGGGGGGGGGGGGGGGGGGGGGGGGGGGGGGGGGGGGGGGGGGGGGGGGGGGGGGGGGGGGGGGGGGGGGGGGGGGGGGGGGGGGGGGGGGGGGGGGGGGGGGGGGGGGGGGGGGGGGGGGGGGGGGGGGGGGGGGGGGGGGGGGGGGGGGGGGGGGGGGGGGGGGGGGGGGGGGGGGGGGGGGGGGGGGGGGGGGGGGGGGGGGGGGGGGGGGGGGGGGGGGGGGGGGGGGGGGGGGGGGGGGGGGGGGGGGGGGGGGGGGGGGGGGGGGGGGGGGGGGGGGGGGGGGGGGGGGGGGGGGGGGGGGGGGGGGGGGGGGGGGGGGGGGGGGGGGGGGGGGGGGGGGGGGGGGGGGGGGGGGGGGGGGGGGGGGGGGGGGGGGGGGGGGGGGGGGGGGGGGGGGGGGGGGGGGGGGGGGGGGGGGGGGGGGGGGGGGGGGGGGGGGGGGGGGGGGGGGGGGGGGGGGGGGGGGGGGGGGGGGGGGGGGGGGGGGGGGGGGGGGGGGGGGGGGGGGGGGGGGGGGGGGGGGGGGGGGGGGGGGGGGGGGGGGGGGGGGGGGGGGGGGGGGGGGGGGGGGGGGGGGGGGGGGGGGGGGGGGGGGGGGGGGGGGGGGGGGGGGGGGGGGGGGGGGGGGGGGGGGGGGGGGGGGGGGGGGGGGGGGGGGGGGGGGGGGGGGGGGGGGGGGGGGGGGGGGGGGGTACACGCTTGCAACACGCACAGCCGTGCCTGAGCCCCATCTCGCATGACCAGATACAGACAGATTACATTCATTCATTACAGAGGTTCGTTCATTTTCTTAAAATACGTGCAGAAATTCGTTTTCATGACCTTTGAAATACGTGATGCATGAACAGATATGTGCATAATATAACCGTGCGATAAACAAACAACGTGCATACCATCAAGACCGAAATTAAACTAACCTACAACAATTTAAACCTAACTACCCAACCAAAGCGAATTTAAAGCAAACATCTCTTCAGGGATCCTCGATACGACATCGAAGTATGGTGTAGACCAATTGGTCAGAGTAAGTCACGAAGACTTACCTTGGGCGCGCAGAATCTCAATCTTCGTCCACGGGAGTCGTGTGTCTGAGGAAAACACGATATCCACCGTTAAAACCAATTTGAATTATAAACGTTCAAATTATAAAATCCTTAACTAATGAATTTCCTAAATTCCAACTTAGCTAATCAAAGCATTTAGAACGTCAATTAAGGCTCGATAATCCGAAATCTCAATTAACGAGTTTTTCTCAAAAACCCGGAAATTTACCAATTTTTAACTTTTTCACAAATTGATTTTTCTTCGTCCAATAACGTCAAATACGTTCAATACATACTTAATCACGGCTAACCTATTAATTACGAGCCCTAATTCGACATTTTTATCGAAACCCTAACGTTAAATCGACCTAAAACTTGGAATTTAACGCTCAAAGACCGAAGCTACTTACCGAGGGTAGCGAGAGGAGGAGAAACCGTGAAGGACGGAGGAAGAACGAAGGTCGGACGGAGGTCGGATGTCGTGAGAACGCCGGCGGCCAGAGAGAAGTTTCTTCTCTGTTCGTGAGCGCCAGAGAGAAAAGAGAGAAGTGAGGAGAAAAAGAGAGATTTGTGTTATTTATTAATTTTGGTTTGCAAATTACCATTTTGCCCTTCTTACTTAATTCTATTTGTTTCGTCCTTCGTTTCGTTAATCGTCCAACTATTCGACATTTTTATCGAAACCCTAACGTTAAATCGACCTAAAACTTGGAATTTAACGCTCAAAGACCGAAGCTACTTACCGAGGGTAGCGAGAGGAGGAGAAACCGTGAAGGACGGAGGAAGAACGAAGGTCGGACGGAGGTCGGATGTCGTGAGAACGCCGGCGGCCAGAGAGAAGTTTCTTCTCTGTTCGTGAGCGCCAGAGAGAAAAGAGAGAAGTGAGGAGAAAAAGAGAGATTTGTGTTATTTATTAATTTTGGTTTGCAAATTACCATTTTGCCCTTCTTACTTAATTCTATTTGTTTCGTCCTTCGTTTCGTTAATCGTCCAACTATTCGACATTTTTATCGAAACCCTAACGTTAAATCGACCTAAAACTTGGAATTTAACGCTCAAAGACCGAAGCTACTTACCGAGGGTAGCGAGAGGAGGAGAAACCGTGAAGGACGGAGGAAGAACGAAGGTCGGACGGAGGTCGGATGTCGTGAGAACGCCGGCGGCCAGAGAGAAGTTTCTTCTCTGTTCGTGAGCGCCAGAGAGAAAAAGGAAGTGGTGAGCAAATCTCATTGAGCGAGAAAGGGTTGAAGAAAATTTTAAGTTGTTGAGATAAGGCAAGATGAATAGTGCTTTCTAATTAGCCTGTGATTTCTAAAAATTCATACCTTTTAACCTGGCCGAACGTTACAAGTCGAATGAAGGTCCTATCGACTTTTGTTTTGTTTTACTGATTTTCGTTACTAGTGAATAATGGACAAAGCTGGAGAACGATCAGAGTGATTGGAGTGTTCTTAAGAGTGTGTGTGTGATGACCCGAATGTGTAAGTATGGTATGATGGCTGCACGAATCGGAACCCGGATGGCGGTACGTCCGCGCGGGCGAACCAGAAGGTGACAGGTCGTAAAAAGGGGGTCGTCACAATCCCACATCGCTTGGGGAAGTATGTGGAAATGAAACATATCTAAAGAGACCCTCCCAACATAGCAAGACGCGTTTTGGAGCACGATTGGCAACGGATCCCATAAGACTCCGAAGTTAAAAGTGCTTTGGCAAGAGCAATTCCAGGTTGGGTGACCTTCCGAGAAATTCTCGCCAAACCAAGCCGTGAGGGGAGGATATTGGGCTGCGGCCCAATCTCCAGAACTGACAATATCTTGCTGGGAAACAGGGTCGTTACAAATGGTATCAGAGCCTGTACCCAACCGGAAATATGGCCAACGAGGACATTAGGCCCCCGAGGGGGGGTGATTGTGATGACCCTAATGTGTAAGTATGGTATGATGGCTGCACGAACCGGAACCCAGATGGCGGTACGTCCGAGCGGGCGAACCGGAAGGTGACAGGTCGTAAAAAGGGGGTTGTCACAATCCCACATCGCTTGGGAAAGTATGTGGAAATGAAACATATGTAAAGAGACCCTCCCAACATAGCAAGACGCGTTTTGGAGCACAATTGGCAACGGATCCCATAAGAACTCTGAAGTTAAAAGTGCTTCGGCGAGAGCAATTCCAGGTTGGGTGACCTTCCGAGAAGTTCTTGCCAAACAAAGCCGTGAGAGGAGGATATTGGGCTGTGGCCCAATCTCTAGAACGGACAATATCTTGCTGGGAAATGGGGTCGTTACAGTGTGCCTTTACCTTAGACGCTTGTGCTAACCTATCAAATTAAGAAAATTGGGCATGAACACACACTCACACACGAGGAACTCTTAATAAGCTAGTGTTGATGTTTTATTACAAGTTACTAATTGCAAAGAGTTTATCTAAGATGCTTTGGTATAAATGTGTCACATTGAGACGAATTATTGAAAATTGCAATCTAGATTGTTTGATCATGATGTTTTGGCTTTTTTTTTTATTGAAGATGGGGATATATATAATGACTTTAATCGTGTTGATTTCTTTTCGCTTGAGGACACGCTTTCGTTCAAGTTTGGGGGTGTGATAAGTGTGTATTTTGCACACTTATTCGTGCTTTTCATTCTTGTTTCGATTAGTTTTTTCTTAAGCATTTGAGTTTATTTGATGTTGTTAATGAGATTGTGCAGGTGAGTTGAGTTTTAACAGGTAATGGCGGATTTGGTTCGAAATAGGAAATAAAGAAAAAAAAAAGGAAGAAAAGAAGAAAAAGCCGATCACGATCGATCAGGATTTGTAACACCCGATTCTATTAAACCAATTTCTATTTCGTCATTTAATAGTAAGCATGTTGTGGAGAAAATTGAAGGAAATATTAATTAGGTTAATGAGTGACTAAGTAAGGGTATAGTGGTAAATTGAGAGCTATAATGGATAATCTATTTAAGGAAAGAGGCTTTGTGATTAATACCCTAAGGCCGCCACTATCCAGCTTACCATTTCTCTTTCAGCCTTCAGCTCTGTAGCAGAACCCTCTAGGCGATTCCCTCGCCCGATTTTCCTTCAACCTAGGTACGTTTTCGTCATTTTCTTATGTCTTAGTAATTAGATGACTGAGGAAGTTCAATGTGAGGATTTCTAGAATGCTGCGAGTGAAAGTAGGTTCGGGTTTTTGGTGATAAATGGGAATGCACGAGTAGCAGGGTTTCAAACTAGTTTCCTTAAATTTCTTGCTAATTTCTGGTGGAACTTAGTGAGAGTTTGATTGATGCTCTGTTGTGACTCTAGATGTGTGAGCTTCTAAGGCAACTTACAACCGAGAGATTTCCCGGAGACCAGGTAAGTAGAGTATGCTTGTGCCTTCGGGCCTACATAACAAAACAGTAGGGTTGTGCATGCTTGAATATGTTTGTATGTCATGCATCATATTTTGAAAATTTTGCGAAAATGAATTTACATGAAATGGCATGGTAAGGAATGAACAGACTGTAACAGTTGTTAAGGGAACTAATCCGCCCCTTAATCAAGAGAGGGGATGTATGACTTTGGGGGAAGTGATC
Source organism: Begonia masoniana (assembly GCA_022432975.1). Classification (NCBI taxonomy): domain Eukaryota; kingdom Viridiplantae; phylum Streptophyta; class Magnoliopsida; order Cucurbitales; family Begoniaceae; genus Begonia; species Begonia masoniana. The sequence continues at coordinate 6,321,165 of CM039507.1, forward strand.
CAAACCTCAATTTCACAGGGGGATCTGAACAGTCGTTAAGGGAACTAATCCGCCCCTTAATCAAGAGAGAGGATGTATGACTTTGGGAGAAGTGATCCAACTCCCAATTTCACAGGGGGATCAGATCAGAAACGAATGCAAATGCAACTGAGATGAGAAAGTAGAAACAGCATGTTTAGGAATTTATGTTTCAGCATTTCATTTCATTATTGCTTTACTTACTTAGCATTAGGCTAATAGATGAGTTTTGTGATGTAGGTGAAGAAGCATATGAAGGTTTGTTCTCTGAACATGTTGAGGGTTAAGCTGTTGGGGGAGCACTTCAATGCCACGGATTGGTGATTCTGATGAGGCAGTTTAGCTGGTGTCAGTAGATGAGAAGGTTTAGTGAACCATGATTCATTTTAAGTTTTGTTGAGTTTTCTAATAACAGAAGTGGTTTTAATGTTTTTGAATACATTGGTGAGACTTTTCTGATAATAGCACTCTGTTGGTTTTTTTAACGTTAGCTCTCACTGGATTTTTGAGTAAATGTAAGGATTTGGGTTGGTTCTATATGGTTTCAGCGAAGTAAGCAATTTCCTTTCTGTAGTTAGAGTTGTGTGATACAGCAAAAGAGTAGTTGAAATGTTGCTCTGTTCTCTACCGGTAGATGTTGTCTATCGATAGAAGTTGGGTGTTTTGTCCACCGACGGATGTTGGAGGACTGAATCATCCGACTGATGTCACCGAAACATGTTTTCAGTAGAAGTTTTGTCGTTTAGTGATCGGTGGATGTCGGGTATTAAACCTATCGGATAATGTAGTAGAAGTTTTGTCGTTTAGTGATCGGTGGATGTCGGGTATTAAACCTATCGGATGATGTAGTAGAAGTTTTGTCGTTTAGTGATCGATATACACAGTTTGTTCTTTCGGAAGACGTGAGTAAAAGATTTGTCGTCTTGTGATCGGCAGAGGCTGGATGAACGAATTATCCGACTGACGTCATCGGTAGATGCGAGTAGCAAAACTTGTCGTTTTGCGATCGACAGAGGTTGGATGAACGATTCATCCGGCTGACGTCATCGGTGGAAACCTTCGGTTTTATTTCTGCCCTTTTTGTTGACTTCGTTCAGCGGATGATGTGTTTGACTATTATGAACTTTAAGTATTTCACGCGTAAGCCTTCGTCTCTTCCGACCGAATTCTTTTCTTAACATTTTTAACTGAATATTCGAACACTGTTTTATAGTTTTGCTTAACTTTGCTTTGCTCAAAGATTTTCCGCTGCAAGTTTTTGTGTTTTTAGCAAACGTTCAAATTTGACTTTCGAGCGAAGTTTTAAATTTGGTCCGAAATTTTCTAGTTATGTTCGGGTTTATGAGTAACGAACTGAGTTTGGAAAACTCGGGGCGTTACAGGATTTGACCACGATCGATCGTGATCCGAGAAAATTTCCTCCAAAGATTCCAGAGACGGCACGATCGATCGGGCACAATACCACGATCGATCAGGATCATGAAAAAGAAACCGTAACCCTGCATTTTCTAACAAAATTTCAGTTTCCTTCAAAACCCACACAACTTATCACATCTTTCTCAATACTACTATCCAAACAATCATCTAATCATATTTAAACATCCAATAAGAGAAGATTTCAGCAACCCTCACCATTTTCGTGCAACCAAAATCGCCCCTAACAATCCACTAAATCAAACTCTAATCAAAAGTCAATACTATCCGCAAAACTCAAACTTATATCAAGGGAAAACTAACTCTTACCTTTGAAACTTCAAAATCGTCAAAAGAGAGGAGAGGGTTATTGCTGATTCTTCGTAGAAGAGAAGAGAGGGAGAGATGAAGAGAGTGTGTGCTGTTGGAAAAGAAAAAGAGAAGAAGAGGAGGAGAAGAGGCTTCTGCGTGAGGAGAAAAGGGTGGTTAGATGGGGTGTTTGGCAACTTGGATAATGGTGGCTTCTTGAAGAAGCTACCCTCTTTTTAAAATAAACATCAAGTTTTATCCTTTTCAATATTTCTAAATCATATCTTTAATCCCACACTTTCAAATCCTTCATCTTTATTACCTTACTTCCCCTTATTTATAATTAGTAATTCTCTTAAGACCTCTAATAGTTTTATGCATGAGTAAAGCTTTCGGCGAAATTTTGGGATATTACAACCTACCTTCCTTACAAAAATTTTGTCCTCAAAATTTTCTTACCGAATAACTCCGGGTATTGCTGCACCATTTTTTGTCGTCGCTCTAAGGTGGTTTCCTTTAGATTGTGGTTACGCCATAGTACTTTGACCAATGGGATCTTCTTATTGCGCAACACCTTACTGCTGATTCCAAAACCCTCACTGGCTTTTCCTCGTAAGTTAGGGTCTGTTAAATCTCAATTTCTTCTCGTTCCACCACCTGGGAAGGATCACACATGCGTTTCCTCAGCATCGATACGTGAAAGACATTGTGGATCGCATCCATTGAAGACAGCAACTACCGTTTCTAAGCCATTCTTCCAATCCTCTTTACAATAGGAAAGGGCCCGACATATCGAGGGTTAAGCTTTCCTCTTCTTTCAAATCATACAACTCCTTTGAACGGGGAGACTTTCAAGAACACTCCATCGCCTTCGTTAAACTCTAACTCTCACCTCTTTCGGTCTGCATAGCTCTTTTGTCGACTCTTAGCTATTTCTATTTTCTTCTTTATAATGGCGATCTTTTCGGCGATCTGCGGTAGAACCTCTAAGTCTACTAGTCTTGCTTCTCCTACTTCGTCCTAGTACAGTGGCGACCTGCACTTTCTTCCATATAGCGCCTCGTACGATGTCATGCCGATGGTGGATTGATAGCTGTTATTATACGAGAATTCCACCAACGACAGGAACTTACTCCAAGCTGTCTGAAATTCCAACACGCAAGCCCTTAGCATATCTTCCAAAATCTGTATGTTTCTTTCTGATTGTCCATCAGTTTAGGGATGAAACGCCGTACTAAAGTCTAGTTGGGCCCCCATAGCCTTATGCAAACTTTTCCAAAACTTCAACGTGAATCTAGGGTCTCGGTCTGACACTATGGACACTGGTATCCCGTGTAGCCTGACAATCTCCTAAATATACAGCTGAGCAAACTGATCCATGAAATACGTTATTTTTACTAGCAGAAAAGTGGGACGGCTTCGTCAATCTGTCAACAAACACCCAAATTGCATCGTGGTCCTTGGTTGTTCTTGGTAATCTCTCCACAAAATCCATGGTTATGTGCTCCCATTTCCATTCTAGAATAGGCAAGTGTTGAAGAGTTCCTGCCAACCTTTGGCGCTCTACTTTTACCTGCTGACATATCACGCAGGCTTCAACATACTTGGCAACTTCTCACTTCATATTGGGCCACCAAAAATGCTGTTTCAAATCCCTGTACATCTTAGTGTTTCCGGACTGCATAGAGAAAGAAGGCGAGTGAGCTTCTAACAATATTTCCTTTCGTAGCTCTCTATTATTCGGGACGTACCACCTATCTCAAAATTTCAGAATTCCGTCTTTCGAATAGCTAAGCTCAGAATTGGCATTGGCCTCCATCCTCAACTTAAGTTCATTGCACTCTAAATCATCCTTCTGAGCTTTTTTAATTTTATCCAAGATAGTCGGATTTAAAGACATTGCCGAGAGCGTGGCTGCTAAGTCTGAAACCACTTCCAACCCAAACCTCTGGATTTCTGTATTCAGTTCTATCGATACTACAGAAGTCATAGTAGATGTTGAAGCTGATACTCGACTCAAGGCATCTGCTACCACATTTTCCTTTCCAGGGTGGTACTTAATCTCAAGGTCATAATCCTTAACGAACTCCAACCACCTTCTTTGTCTTAGGTTAAGTTCCTTCTGCGTAAAAATATGTTTCAGACTTTTGTGATCTGAAAATATCTCGCACTACTGCTCATACAGATAATGTCTCCAAATTTTCAGTGCAAAAACCACCATCGCTAATTCCAAGTAATACATTGGGTAGTTCTGCTTATAAGTTTTCAACTGCTTGGAAGCATAGGCAATCACCTTCTCATACAGCATCAATACGCATCTCAGGTCTACCTTGGACGCATCATAGTAAATGTTGAACTTCTCACCCTCTACTGGTAACGTCAGCAAAGGGGCTGTCGTCAATTTCTACTTTAGGGTCCAAAAGCTTCCTTCACACTCTTCAAACCACCAATACTTTACATTCTTCCTTGTCAAACGGGTCAAAGGCGCTACAATCTTTAAAAACCCATCAATAAATCTCCATTAATAGCCTGCTAACCCTAGAAAACTATAAATCTTGTTGACATTTCTCTATCGCGGTCATTCTTTAACGGTTAGACTTTCACTTGATCGACTGAAATGCCTTCCTGGAAATGACATGCCCCAAAAAGTTGATCATGTCCAGCCAAAACTCGCACTTTGAGAACTTAGCATACAACTGATGCAACTTCAGGGTTGTCAACACTATTCTCAGGTGCTCTTTATGTTCTTCTTCACTCCGTGAGTAAACCAGGATATCATCGATGAAGATGATCACAAACTTATCCAAATGCTCTCAGAATACCCGATTCATTTAGTTCATGAAAGCTGCAGAGGCATTAGTTAACCCAAATGACATCACCCAGAACTCGTAGTGTCTATATCTCGTCTGGAAGGCTGTCTTTGGGATGTCCTCTTCCTTGACCTTCAGGTGGTAATAACCTGACCTCAGATTAATCTTAGAAAATACTCGTGCACCTAGGAGTTGGTCAAATAAGTCACTATCCTCGACAATGGGTATTTATTCTTTACAGTCAGTTTGTTCAACTCCATGTAATCGATGCACATCTGTAATGACCCATCCTTCTTTTTGACAAAGAGCACTGGCGCACCGCAGGGCGAGAAACTAGGGTGTTTGAAGCCCTTATCTACCAGTTCCTGCATCTGTATCTTCAACTCTTTCAGTTCGATAGGCGCCAATTTATACGGATTTTTACATACTAGCTCGGCTCCAGGGTATACATCAATCACGAACTCAATCTCTCTATCCAGAGGCAAACCTGACAAATCATCAAGAAATACCCCGAGAAATCCCGAACAATAGGAATATCTTGAAGCTGGGTTTTGCCTTGCAACTGCACATCTATTACACTTGCCAAGAAGCCCATACATTCGCTTTTCATCAACTGTTGAGCTTTCATAAGGGGCACAGCAGAAATTATGTTCAAATCCTTCCATGCCTTAGAGGAATAATTCTCTCCGCTTGGGGGTCAAAAGTTGATCTCTCTGGTCCGGCAATCAATTGCGACATAGTGCCGAAATAGCCAATTTATCCCTAAGATGAAGCCATACCCCTTCATATTAATTATGATGAGATCGACATACAGTTGCTTATCCCCTACAGACACTATGTCACCCTGAACCACCTGATCTGAGTATAAGCACTCTCCCGATGGTAACATCACATCATAGAACTACCTTGAAGGTTTGGTACCAAATTTGCCTTGACTACGAAAGCCGTCGATACAAAGGAATGCGTAGCACCCGTGTCAATAAGTGTAAAAGCAGCAACACCAAAAATAAAAATATTACTCGAGATCACTGAAGGTTGTGCTGCATCGTCTGACTCAATAAGGGTGAAGATCCTCGGTGCCCTTACGAGGTTCTTATTTAGAGCTGGGTAGTTTCTGGCTATGTGGCCTGGCTCATTGCAGTTAAAGCATCGTCCCATGGTAGACTTTGGGCAATCCCTAGCGAAATGACTGATTTCGTTGCAAATGAAGCATCTATTTGCATCTATCTTACATTCACCTGGATGTTGCTTCTTACATTTAGGGCACAGAGGAAACTGTCCTGACCCTTGAGCCCATTTACCACTCCCTTGGTTGCCCTAATTGTAATTCGGCCCCTTGATACCCCTCTGTTGCTGTTGCCACCTCCCGATCTGCTGGGCCAATACCTCTATGAAAAACCTCTTCGGCTGCTCTTTATGGCCGAGAAATTTAAGTTCTGCCTCCTCAATCTCCAGAGCTTTAGCGACCACTTTTTTTGTAGGGAACTTCTTGTGTCCCCGCTATCTTCACGCCCTTGTACACCTCTGGTTTCAATCCCTGTACGAACTGTGAACTTTGTTCTCATTCAAACTCATAAGGTGGCTGGCGAATTGAGACAGCATTTTAAATTTCCTCACATACTCCGCTACCGAGCCTGTCTGACGTAGTTGAGCAAATTCCACCATCTTATTGGTTCTAATCGTGTGGCTGAAGTATTTGTTGAAAAACACCATCTTAAATTCCTCCCAGGACATAGCCTTTACATCTGTAGTGGCTTTCACTGAGTCCCACCAAAATCTGGCATCTTTTGCTAGGTGGAATGTGAAACTTGCTACCTTTTCCCGCTCGTCTACCTTGGCATAGCCCAGCATGTTCTCTATATTTTGGACCCACTCCTCCGCACTAATAGGGTCTGATGATAGTCCATCAAACGTCGGAGGTTTAAGCCGGTGGAACCTATCCCCGCTTTGGTCACTGGAGGCACTGGAATTAGAATTTCCATGATTGTTCATAACTCCTGCCAATAGCTGGGATTATAGCTCAACTAGAGCTTTCAGTCGATCAATAGTGTTATCTCTGCTATCCATTCCTTGTCTCGGTTCCCTCGGCATAATGCTAGTCTTGGACAATTTAACGTCACACTAAGTCTAAAAGAAATAGACAAGTTTTAAAGAAATACTTACAGTTGGTAGAGCACCTCCATGCAAGCGGTTGGCGATGTTAGGAAATCTGCTAAACGACTTCAACCCTGTGGCTCTGATACCATAACTTGTCACGACCCGATAGCCCTCCCTCGATTTTCGAGTCGTGACTCGCCCGACTTGACACTTAATAATTTTTAAAACCCGATAAAATATTTGAAAGCGTAGCGGAAGCATTTGATTAAAAACATCATTTAAAATCAAAACATAAAAGCAAACATATATAAATTTTTATTTTTTTTTTTGCATTGGCCGATCGGTCGGCTCAAACCATCGATCGGTTGGCACGCATTCTGGAATCCCAGAACGCAAGCTCTTCCTTGGCGAGAGCCGATCGGTTGCTCAACATTAAGCGATCGATCGACACCTCCCCTAGAAACGTTTTGTTTCTTGCCATTGAGGGTCGATTGATCGCTAAACAATGAGAGATCGATCGGCACCTTCCCTGGTGCCGATTCTTTGGCTATTGCCAGGTACCGAACGATCGGCTGCTCTAGCCGATCGGTCACCTCCCCTGCTCTACCCCTCCTTCATTCCCTAAAAAAAAAAAACACCAGTAACGAGCCAAAACTCCATTCCTCAATCAAAACATCCTGCTAACAATCAAAACCTCCATTTCCAACCTAATTCAAATATAATTCATAAAAAACGTCAACTTTTATCAAAATATTGAAGTTTCAACATATCCGTTCCAAAACTACTGTTTTAAATGAAAACAGCCTTTGACTAAACATTTACATCTAAAAACGAATCCAATACCATAAACCCAAAAAATCTATAGATTAAGATCTATCCAGATCCCAAAATATAAAATCCCAAAACCCCTCATACCATCACTCCATAGGTCGGGTCGCCCTAACAAAGTCCACCGGGCCAGTGCTGTGGTTGTGCGCCCCAATTGCTCCTCTAGTTCTGGCTGGACTCTAGGAACTCATTGATCGGTTCCTCCACACCTACATCACAGAACTCAAATCATAAGCCTAATACTCAGTAAGTAGTGCGTAATGAAATGAAAAGCAGTAAATGCAACCATAGCCTATGCAATCTCTACTCTCTCACACTCGTTTCTGTTTTCATGTTCTCGTAATGTATGATCCTCCTGCAGAGATAGGAAGCGGATCAGGTTTCCTAAGTCGATTCTCTATCTCGTAGAAGGGCGAATCACTTCCTTCGAGGTTATAAAGATCTTCCAGCCGAGTTGGAAACCAGATCAGTTTTCCCAAGTCATAAGATTCTCTATCTCGTCAAAGAGCGAATCACTTCCTTCGAGGTTATACAATCCTCATACATAGTTGGGAAGCGGATCAGGTTTCACGAGTCGATTCTCTATCTCGTCGAAGGGCGAATAACTTTCTTCAAGGTTCGTAATCGTTATCCTCACCGTTCACATGTCACAACTCTCACTCATACTTGAAAACCATGCATAAATTCATTTTCGTGCTCTTTCCAAAACATAATGCATGAACGGAATAAAACACACATAAACATGCAACTCATCCCTAATCTTCTGTAATGTAGGTCCATTACGGCAACACGCATGCATACACTACTTACCTGGCGTCCCTAGCTTTTGAGGTATTCGAATCCTATCCCGTTAAGGTGCTTAACCTATAACATAGTAATTCCATATCAATTTGAATTACACTTAAACCCAACACCTCAGAATTTCAACGAAAAATCATCCAACTTAAACAATTCACCAAAATTCCAATCTATGTCCAAATTTGAAGATTCTAGATGCTATGGAAACCTCAAGATCTCTAGTTTCTAATATTTTTAACTATTCATCAAACCATCCTAAATAGCTCAGCCAAATTCCTAAAAAAGAAACCGTAACCCTGTATTTTCTAACAAAATTTAGATTTCCTTCAAAACCCACACAACTCATCACATCTTTCTCAATACAACCATCCATACAATCATCTAATCATATTTAAACATCCAATAAGAGAAGATTTCAGCAACCCTCACCATTTTCGTGCAACCAAAATCACCTCCAACAATCCTCTAAATCAAACTGTAATCGAAAATCAATACTATCCACAAAACTCAAACTCATCTCAAGGGAAAACTAACTCTTACCTTTGAAGCTTCGAAATCGTCAAAAGAGAGGAGAGGGTTGTTGCTGTTTCTTCGTAAAAGATAAGAGAGGGAGAGATGAAAAGAGTGTGTGCTGTTGGAAAAGAAGAAGAGAAGAAGAAGAGGAGAAGAGACTTCTGCGTGATGAGAAAATGGTGGTTAAGTGGGGTGTTTGGCAACTTGGATAATGGTGGCTTCTTGAAGAATCTACCCTCTTTTTAAAACAAACATGAAGTTTTATCCCTTTCAACATTTCTAAATCGTATCTTTAATCCCACACTTTCAAATCCTTCATCTTTATTACCTTACTTCCCCTTATTTATAATTAGTAATTTTCTTAAGACCTCTAATAGTTTTATACACTAGTAAAGCTTTCGGGGTATTACAAGAATGCTTTGAGATGGAAGGAACAGAAGATGATTTAGAAGGAGACATATCAGGAACAGAAAATATATCAAGTAAGAGTGAATTTTCATTGTTTTGCAGAAAAGGAAAAATGTTTTCTTGAAAGACTACATTACGAGATATGGAAATCTTGTTGAAAGCTAAATCAAGAATTTTGTATCCTTTATAGCCTTCTAGATATCCTAAGAAAACAGCAGCTTTAGCTCTAGTAGAGAATTTATGGGAAATGCGGTCAAGAGTGGAGACAAAACATAAGCATCTAAATGTTCTAATATGATCATAGGATTGAGTTTTGTTGATTAATCTTTCGAAAGGAGTTTTGTTATCCAATAAGGGAGACGGAGTTCGGTTGATCAGGTAAGTTGAGGTTAAAATGGATTCGCCCCAATATGTCAGAGAAATGTTAGATTGAAAAATTAAGGATCTAGCCACATTGAGAATGTCACGACCCTTACCCGTGATATCGTTTTTTTTTTTTTTTCGAAAACTTTTACTTTAACTGTACTTAGGCGGAAATCTTAATCGAAGTTAAAATCGGAATTGAAATCGAAGTTCGTTTAGTAACTCTTTTAAAACAATCCATAAAACCATTAAAACTTAAAATAAATAAACATTTAAAACAATTAACTAATAAATAAAATTTAAATTCTTTTTTTTTTTTATAATGGGGGGGTGGCGATCAGTAGCCACAAAAGTGGCTATTAATCGCCCATACCTTTCTTAGGTATGGCGATCAGTAGCCACAAAAGTGGCTACTAATCGCCCCATGGGCGACTGCAACAGGCGACTAGTCGCCTGTTGCATGTCGCCACGCTCTCTGGATTCTCTCCAGAGAGCAACGCCACATTTCTTCCAAGGGGCGATTACTCGCCTCCCAAAGGCGAGTAATCGCCAGGCTCTCTGGATTTTCTCCAGAGAACCGAGCTTCTTCTTTCCTCTCTTTCTTTTTCTTTCATTTTCTTCACTTCGCCCCTACACTCCACATAAAATCCAAAACTCACAACACCAATACACACAAAGCCTAACACTCATCAACCCCTTCTCTTCTTTCATTTTCTCTTCACACAATTATCTTACATACATCCTTAAAACATACTTCAAACATAACATTTATCCAAACCCCCAAACACAACACAATTCATCACGTACTTCTCACACTAACACTTCCACACTAAATTTACCCAAAACTCATAACCAACACAAATCACTTTAACATACAAATGAATTTCAAATAAACGAACCGCGTGGTTCCGTTTAAAACATTACATTTTCCTCCTGTTTGGAAAAACATCAAAAACGTTTCAAAACACTATACAATCACCAAACACCCTAAAAACGTATCAAATCATACCAAACTTCATACATATCACCATAAATGCCAAAACATCAATAGACTCTCAAAAACTTCTAACCGTGAGTCACCAACCTAACCAAAACACAAGCCACCGCCACGAGCTCCAACCATCGACCGCTACACTTGATCGTCATAAGGTGGTTCCTCACCTTCGTTCTCGTCACCTACATCATACGATAAATCCATTAAGCCTAATGCTTAGTAAGGAGCGTACTAAACATAACTTTACATATATGCATGACATTTATAAAACATTTTCGTTTCATTTCTTTTAAACCGTTTCTTGCCCCCGTAGTACTGGCATGACTTGCCCGTAGTACATTCGTGACTTGCCCCGTAGTACATTCGTGACTTGCCCCGTAGTACATTCGTTTTTTTTTT
>CM039507.1:6332214-6356652 GCA_022432975.1 Begonia masoniana
AAAAAAAATCTGGCGATCGGTATGAGTAGTGAGTTAAGTTACCGGAAGATGTGATGCCACGTCATCGGCAGATATAGAGTATTTGCCATCGGCAGATGAGAGCATCGTCTATTGTTCTCTCATCGGCAGATGTAGGTGGCTTCCGTTGTGTAATTGAACGGTGTTTTAATTGGTCACACGAGTTGCACGTGACTGTCGGCAGATGCAAATATGTGTGCCTGCCGATAGATGTTTAATGAATCATGTGAGATGCACGTGCTGACCGGTAGAACAACTAGATGTTTGTCGTTTAGCGATCGGCAGGAGTGAAAGCTAAACGCGGTTATTCAGCGAATTTAAGTTAAGATGAGATATGATATAAGTCTGAAAAAAAAAAAGGGTATACTACGATTACAGAGGTATAAAAGTACGGATAAGTTTAAAGGAAAGTCATGACACGTGACGATCCTCCCCGGGTCGTTACAGGGGTGGCGATCAGTAGCCACAAAAGTGGCTATTAATCGCACATACCTTTCTTAGGTATGGCGATCAGTAGCCACAAAAGTGGCTACTGATCGCCCCATGGGCGACTGCAACAGGCGACTAGTCGCCTGTTGCATGTCGCCAGTGGCGATTTATCGCCACAATTGTGGCGATTAGTCGCCACGCTCTCTGGATTCTCTCCAGGGAGCAATGCCACATTTCTCCCAAGGGGCGATTACTCGCCTCCCAAAGGCGAGTAATCGCCAGGCTCTCTGGATTTTCTCCAGAGAACCGAGCTTCTTCTTTCCTCTCTTTCTTTTTCTTTCATTTTCTTCACTTCGCCCCTGCACTCCACATAAAATCCAAAACTCACAACACCAAATACACACAAAGCCTAACACTCATCAACCCCTTCTCTTCTTTCATTTTCTCTTCACACAATTATCTTACATACATCCTTAAAACATACTTCAAACATAACATTTATCCAAACCCCCAAACACAACACAATTCATCACGTACTTCTCACACTAACACTTCCACACTAAATTTACCCAAAACTCATAACCAACACAAATCACTTTAACATACAAATGAATTTCAAATAAACGAACCGCGTGGTTCCGTTTAAAACATTACATTTTCCTCCTGTTTGGAAAAACATCAAAAACGTTTCAAAACACTATACAATCACCAAACACCCTAAAAACGTATCAAATCATACCAAACTTCATACATATCACCATAAATGCCAAAACATCAATAAGACTCTCAAAAACTTCTAACCGTGAGTCACCAACCTAACCAAAACACAAGCCACCGCCACGAGCTCCAACCATCGACCGCTACACTTGATCGTCATAAGGTGGTTCCTCACCTTCGTTCTCGTCACCTACATCATACGATAAATCCATTAAGCCTAATGCTTAGTAAGGAGCGTACTAAACATAACTTTACATATATGCATGACATTTATAAAACATTTTCGTTTCATTTCTTTTAAACCGTTTTCTTGCCCCGTAGTACATTCATGACTTGCCCCGTAGTACATTCGTGACTTGCCCCGTAGTACATTCATGACTTGACCCGTAGTACATTCATGATTTGTCCCGTAGTACATTCGTGACTTGCCCCGTAGTACATTCATGACTTGCCCCGTAGTACATTTATGACTTTCCCCGTAGTACATTCGTGACTTGCCCCGTAGTAACATTCATCATTCATCATTCATTATCGTTCTTTAATTCAACATTTTCATAAAACATGCTCATAAATAGTTCGTATGCACTTTAGTAAAACATGATGCATGAGGTATAACATACGTAAGGAAAAACCTATCAAACGAGCACTACTTAAATCACTAAAGCACTACCTAAAACTACCGTCCTTTTTACCAACCCCTATTTCCACCTTTTTCATCACATCAAACATCATCAACATTGTACGACGTAGGGCCTTAGTGGCTGGAAAGACTAACGCTCACTTACCTGGCGTCCTAAATATGCCGAGCACTGTCCTTTGAGCTTGGGTTACCTAGAGCATTTAACAACACATCATTAATATCGACTTTCAAACTTCGAATCTAAACAATCGACTTCTCAAGCTAGGACAAACTCTTCCAAAAATTCTAATTCATTTTTTCTAGGCATTTCATCGAGCACGTGGTGCTCACCAACTTCAAAACTCCATTAATTCTTTCCAAATCATTTTCAACAACCTAAACTTAACATTAAACCTCAACCAACATCATCAATCTACTCCAACAACCTCAATAATTACTAATACATCATTAATGAGTAATAAATAAACAACCCTAACGATTTCTAACAAAAACCCTAAGTTTCTCCACAAACCCTAACTAAAAATAGCTTCAAAAACGAACAATATCTTGACTAAAACGTAGAGCTTACCCTAAGAGTCGATTTGGGAAAGAAACTAGAGGAGAAACTCGCCGGAAATAGAGGAGTCGTCGGCGTTTGAAGGAATGGCGATGGAGGAGAAGAAATGTCGCGAGAGAGGAGAGGGAGAGGATTTTCGTGCGTGGAGGAGAAGTGAGAAAGAGAGAGAGAGAACTTAGGTTTTAATAGAATTAAACCTCAAAATTACCTAAATACCCTTAGTCAATTTCTTAACTCAAATCGTTATTTCGTCTATCGATTTAATTTCTCCAAAATTCTCTTATTTCTCCAAATATTCTATTTTATTCCTAGGGTCCTAACAAAACTTTCCTTTGGCCATTTGGACTTAATTTACTATTTCCACGAATTAAACGATATAGGGCTTACAAATTAAAAACCCGGCAGCTATAACTTAAAACTAGAATTCAAAGTTTCCGGGTGTTACAGAGAAGATGTTGATGTTTTTGCTCAACAATAGAATTTTGTTGAGGTATTTCAATGCAAGAATGTTGATGTAAAATTCTTTTAGAATCTAACAGTTTCTTTATAGAGAATTCAGACCCATTGTCAGTTCTTATGCATTTGACTGATGTGTTAAATTGGTTTTCAACCATGCTCACAAAATCTGACAAGATAGAAGGGACTTCAGATTTGGATTGTAATAAAAATATCCTTGTAAATCTACTAAAGTCATCGAATTGTAAGTAAGAATTTTGGACCATCATGAGCAATTTGATTAAATGACCTCGAAACATCACAATGAATAAGAGCAAAAATAGATTCAAAAACAGAATTCTTTGAAACAAAAGGAAGTTTCCACTGTTTTGCTAAAGAACAAATTGAACATTCATGTTTGATAGGAGTTGCATTTTTAAGTACATGAAGTTTGGCATCAGAAGGATGACCAAGCCTTATATGCCATTTTGCAGGATCATGCCATTTTGCAGGATCATGGCATTTTATAATATTGCAATTGATTTGCATATTTTTTGAATGATGGGCAGACTGATTTCGATGAAAAACATATAGGTTCCCATATCTTTCACACGTCCCAATCTTCTTGCCCGTAGAAAGATCATGTATGATACAAGACATGAATTGAAAAGAAATAGAATGATTGTTGAAGCTGCATACTAAGAAAAGAAATCAATTGTTGACATTGCTCTTGGGTGAGTTTGTCAGGAACAGTCATTGCTGGTGTAACTGTAACAGCAGTTTCATTATCTCCACTGAATTGATTGATAAGGGGTTTAGAATTCCTTGCTTTGTATCCTGGAGGAAATCCATGAATTCTATAACATTTTTCGATGGTGTGTATTGACATCTTGCAGTGAGAACAAAAAGGCTGAGGACACCAAAGCCATAGAGTTAGGAAACTCTTTGTCTTTCTTCTTGAATGACTAAAGGGAAAACTCTCCTAATAGATGGTAAAAGCTCCATCATAAGAATTTGTGTTCTGACATGAGTATAAGACTCATTCAGTCCTATAAGAAATTGTAAAACATATTCTTGTTGTTGATACTCAATCATTTCTTTAATACCACCGCAAGTACATCTCATAATAGGTCTAAAATCTTGTAATTCATACCAATATGTTTTCAATTTTGTGTAGTAGCTACTCATATCCATGGAGCCTTGACTTAATTCCAATAAAAATTTCTTAAGCTGATATACCCATGGACAATTGCTTTGATGAAATCTATCACTTAAATCTTTCCAAACTTCAAAAGCAGTATCGAAATATATCAAACTATCTGAAAGTTTTCTTGATACTGAGTTGAGTATCCAAGAGATTGCCACATTGTTAACCCTAGACCAAAAGTGGTACAGAGTATTATTTGAAGTTGGTCTCGAATTGAACCATCAACAAATGACAGTTTGTTTTTAGCATTAAGTGCCATAAGCATGGGTCGCCTCCAGGTGTTGAAATTTGTTTCGACAAGAAGATGCAAAACAAGTATCATACCTGGATGATCTCCATTATGAAGATAATATGGACTAGCGCAATCATCCATATATGAATTTGAGACTGACGATGTAGAGTTTGTAGGAGTTGTTGCTGCCGTTTTTCCTCGCGTCATTTGGATTTTGAGGAAAAATCAGAAATGCAACTTCATGCTCTCCTTTGATACCATATTATTAAATGAAAGAGAAGAAAATTTTGTATTGATGAGCGTCCATCAATTACAAATAGACTTCATCTTTTATTTAAAGAGCAAATGAAGCAATTGCAGAAAACGGAAAAAATAACAAGAAAATAAACTGTAATTGAGCAGCTCAGCTAAGCTCAATGACTAATACACGTAAGTTGTATACATATACTTCTTAATATTTTCTATTCTTAATATTATCCAATTTAGTTGATACTTGTCACCTCATTGTATATTACCATTTTAATTACGTTTAATTATTCTAATTGTGATTATAATATTTAATGTGTACTCACACAATCATAGATTTGTTGGAAGAAACTTATTGAAAAAAGTCAAAAAAACAAAGATGATAACACAGCAACAAGCAGTTGGGGCAATATTATGGCGAGTTTCAGCAGCAGCTCAACATTTTCTAAGAGCGACATAGCATTTTCCATCACCCACCGAGACAAGCAATCCACCGCAGAACGAATTTTCCACCTCTGGTCGTGAAACATTTTGGGTTTCGGTAAGAAGGGTAAGGAGTTGTTTTGAAGTGGACAGACGACAACTAGCGAATATTTGTCAGAGTCCAGCTTGGGGTAGGCCGTGCAAGGGAGGGCCGGGCAAGTCTGCATGGGGAAGAGAAAAGGAGAAGACCCTTGTGGTGGCTAGGTTTCAACCAAGTCACAATGCTCTAGACATCTCTAATAGATGGACAAGCTGGTAAGCAAAAAAGATTAATGAGAAGAGTTTTGCACAACTTGACTAAGCTAGAAGAATAGTGAAAGAGAAAATATTAGATGGAACTGGGAATTTAGTAGAAAGGGTTCTGGGTGGAAAGGCTCAGGTTTGTTTGGGTGATTTTATGTATTTCAAGAGTGTAAAATGAGATCGAGTTTTGAATTGTGCTTAAATTCAGTTGATTGGAATTTAAAAGAGCCCAATTTTGAATGGAGAAACAAAAAATATGCCATGGGCTTCAATTTTGGAGCTTAAGGAGTGCTGATCTATACATTACCAACTGAAGAGAAAATATTCGGAGGCTCAAGTACCACCTCGTCATCCTGGGATTCTTGTGGTTCTGGAGGATCCAGCTACAGGAGAACCAGAAACAGAAAGCTTTCCCCCCTTTTCCGCCCGCCTCTTTGGTCTTAAGAATGCTGGTTTTAAGAATGAGTGCTTGTCCTTCTCTGACCCTTATTGTCTAACCGGAGAGCGGACAGCTAACGCGTTCCACTTATTGAACAGTGTTCTATGGTCGGTCCGCGACCCCTAGATACCGAAGACGTCCTTGTTGAGTATCTGTTTCCCTCCCTTTCTTGTTAGGATTGGAAATCCTGTATTTTTCATATCCATACGATTGAGTCCTTAGGTTTCTGAAATAGTGTAAAAAGAGGTGCTTCGAATCATTATTATTTGACTCGAACCTGTTCTAAAAAAGTCGAGGCATTTCAAATTGTTTGTTGACACTTTGAGCCATTTTATATACTTTGTTTGGGATATAGGTAATTAAGGAGAATTCGTGAGACTTAAAGATCAAGTATCCTGCTACATTCTCATGGTCGATTTCCAAGCGAAAAGTATTCTTAAGAAATAAATTAAGGGATATCTTAGAAATAGTATTAGAGGGGCTAATTATAAAACAAGGTAGGGGGAGTTAGATGAGCATCATTGAAGACATTTCTACGTGAGATTATTTTGCATTTGGGAGTACGAGTTTGGGCTCTTGGGTGGTTTTTTCGGGCTTGTGGAGTTGAGTATTTTCCAAGTCAAGCATTATTGCTCGATCGTAGATAATTAGTGTTCTTTGTGTATTTACATTGTCATTACATATATTGGAATGGGATTTGATGTTCATCCTAATAGTCAAACTGTCAATCTATGTTAGTGAGGACTCCGCGAACGTAGAACTGTTGAAGAAATCAAAGGAGTCTAGGCTTGCCCAACAATAGGTTGGTAATAATGTTGAGCATGCAAAATTATTGGTCCAATGGTATTTTTTATTAATCATTTCAAACAAAATTAGCATAGTAAATTAATTCTTAGGTCTTGTTTCGGTCAATATTATATTTACACTTGAATCTTACACTATTACATATAATGTGTTTGTAGATGTAATATATTATTTTAATTAATCTACCAATGAATTAATGTTGCATTTCATTTATAATCTTCATGGAATTTAATCATCATCTATGCATGAGAAAAATCAAATTGGATATATTATAAATTTTTTAATTAATTGATTGATTACATTGATAGAAAATTAGGATACAGTGACATGTGTTAACCTATTAAACTAGAAGTAGTTTATTTGCAGCAACAAAGAATGTCATAGTCTCTTCAGTCAAATAACAAGATTCTTATAACACAACTACATTATCTGATTCGACATATTTCTCATAACTATTTTGATTTATCTTTGAATTCGAGTCCAAGATGAAAGGCATAACTAAATAAATTCTTTAAGGAGAGAATTTAGGGTTGTAACTAGCTAACCAAAACTGCAAGTCTCCAATCATATTATAGAATCTGCTAATTCGACGTGGAGTACAGAGACGTTTGATCTTTTTGTTTTCAAGAGCAATACATTAGGAATGAAAGGCCTATAGTTACTTTCTTTTATGAGAGATGAACGAGGAAAATAATGTATTGTATTGAGAGTAAATTATATAATATGTTATGGGTGATTTTTATTTTGAACTAAGAAATAAATGGTGGATGGAGAAAAAAGAATTATTACGATTATTATCTAAGAGTTCTAGTTAGGAATTGGGGAGGGGAAGAAGACACGTAAGTCTCTGCTAAATCTATGTTTTCTATTTTTATGAATAATAGAAGTGTGTTAGTGTGATCGGTTCATGTGTATAACGACCCTCGCAGGCCGCCACGAAACATGACATACTAGACTTTACTTTTTTACGTAAAATTTTTCGACTTTTATTTAAAATTTTAAATCAATTTTTTGTACGTTCATACCCTTTAAAATACGTGGAATTTCGTGCAAACCCTTCGTTTTAAACCAAAATTGAAACGTTGAAGCAAAATGGCAAAAACCTTTTTTTTTCGGATGAACAATACTGCTACAATACATGAACAATACTGCTACAGTACTGTGCTGATCAATCGGCTATAGTAGCCGATCGATCGGCTAATTCTTTGATTTTTGCCAAATGAACAGTACTGCTACAGTACTATTCACCCTTAAAATTCTCCATTTCATTTTTTTTCCACTTTTCATCTTTTCTTCAATTCTTTCACCTACAACCACTTCGTACATTCTTCAATCCACTTCCCACTATTGTAACCATCATTTCATGAAAGTCTAACCAAATTTAAAACCCGAAATACATGGCGGAAGTTTTAAAAGCAAAACGCATAGAGGGCTCTAAATACTAGACATATCCTTCTAGACGAAATAATACCCAAACATTTTCAGTATTTTTCCAAAATCAAAGACTAGCTGTTCATCATATTCCAAAAGACTTTAAAACATAAACATAAACCTTAGAACTTCTCCTACAGGTCAAAAGAGTCGTCTGACTGCCACAACAAACCTCATGAGCTCTTTCCCCCATCTGCGTCTATTCATCAACTTGAGGCTCAAAGTCCTCATCCGTACGATCCGTACCTACATCATAAAGTTTAACTAATGGACCTAACGCTTAGCAAAATCATACATAAACGTAAAATGCTCGTGCTATGCATGATACTTTTCAAAATATATACGTACTTTACATTTCATTTAGTTCCAATGACATGGTGGTTAAATGAGCGTATTAAAGGAGTAGATACCAGAAACATAACATGTGTCCCTCCGGCCTAGGTCAGCCTCAAGATCTGCAGAGTTTTAACCGCCCCCTGGCCCACCCAGGGATAAGGATACGCAGGCCTTACGGTGGATGATTTTGTATACTATTCCTCGTCCCACAAGTTAACCGATACATTTCTTAACATAATATTTTCTTGTCTTTCTTACATAAAACATGTGCATAAAATATTTTGCATGATTTCTTAAAAACGTGATGCATGAACATACAATATGCATAAATCATAACATAACAATAGACATTTCCTCGAAGTATAAATGTAGATAATTCATCAAGACAATTCAGTAAAACAATAATTTTTAACCTAAAACATATTCTATAACCTAAAGCGTATTCTATAATCCTAGCTACCAATTAGTATACCCCATAAAATGTATAAATCCTATTATCTTTATGATATAGGTCTTAAGGCCCGCCCGAACACATGCAATATGAACTTACCTCGGTCCTTAACAATTTAGCAAACCTTGAACGTTTTCCTTGGAGTTTTCACGAACCTATAACACGTATATTTGAACCATCAATTACATCACATAGGTACTAACTAATCAACTAAGCAAAGCATAATTCATGTTCAATTCAACTAGTTTAAATCAAGTCAATTGACGAAATTTCAATCCAACACTCATAATTTTCGGATTCCTCAACAATTTAGGTTCAACTTCAAACATTTATATCTCACTCAGTTTTTTGTCTAGTTTCGATGATTAAAAATGTTTCGGAAA
Organism: Begonia masoniana; assembly: GCA_022432975.1. Lineage (NCBI taxonomy): Eukaryota > Viridiplantae > Streptophyta > Magnoliopsida > Cucurbitales > Begoniaceae > Begonia > Begonia masoniana. The sequence goes on from CM039507.1 coordinate 6,341,265, forward strand.
CCTCATAACGTCTATTTTGTATAAAACCATCCGTTTATAAAAATCAAGTCGGAGTTAGGGCCAGAATTCAAAAAATCATGGATGCTCTGTTTTTGGCCAATTTCTAATGTAGCGACCTTCGCAAGCCGCCACAAAACATAACATACAAGACTTTATCTTTTTTTTTTCTCGTAAAATTTTTTCAACTTTTGTTTAGAACTTTAATTCAATTTTTGGTACGTTCATACCCTTTAAATACGTGGAATTTCGTGGAAACCCTTCGTTTAAAATCAAAATTGAAACGTTGAAGTAAAAAGGCAAAAACGTTTTTTTTTTACGAATAGTACTATAGTTACAGTACTGTGTCGATTGATCGGCTAAGCCTCTGTGCTTTTTTTGCCGAGTGAACAGTACTGTTACAGTACTGTTCACACAAAACAATTCTCCATTTTTTTTTTCTATTTTTCATCTTTTCTTCAATTCTTTCTCCTACAATCCCTTCTAAACTTACCTAAAACCTTTTCCAAACTTCTCCAAACATAAAATACTTCAAACAAAACACGACTGGACAACGTATATGAAAGCGTAGCGAAATTGACGAAAATAAACTGCGTTGATAACTCTAAAAACCGGACATATCCATACAGAATATAAACCCTAAAACATTTCCAGTATTTTCTCGAATGTTAAACTATCTACACATCCAAAAGACTTGAAACATTTACACGTAACCTTAACATCTACTTGAAAACTTTCCAAAACATACATCTTTTTTTACCTAAAACAAAACTTTCATCTCATAGTTCGTAAGAAAATCGAGTAGAAAACACGCAGCGGGAATTTAAAAAAAAAACATAGACATAAACCTTAAACATATCCTTTAGGCAAAATAAAATCTAAGCAATTCCAGATTTTTCTTCCAAATTCAAAAAGACTAACTATACATCCTATCCCAAAAGACTTTAAAAAAAAACATAAACATAAACCTTAAAATTTCACCCACATGTCAAAATTCGTCTGACTGCCACAACCAACCCCGTAAGCTCGTTCCTTCAACCGCACCTATACATCAGCCTGAGGCTCAGAATCCTCGTCAGTACAATCTGTACCTACATCTGAGCCTAAAGCTCAGTAAGGTTATATAATGCAGTAAAATACAAGTGCTATGCATGAACGTTTTAAAACATGTACACACTTTACATTTACGTTTAAGTGAACATGTTGGTTAAGAGGGGCATATAGAGGAACAGGCAAAACATACATACATGACATGGGTTAGTGGTTTTTCCTTGTCCCAGGGAGAGATAAAAACGTATTGTCCACTACAAAAACGATTTTACATTAGTCCTAGAGAAAGACAAGAACATATGTCAGTCCCCGTCCCACACTTAACCGTACTTTACATTTACATTTTTATCTTTCTTACTTCAAAACATGTGCATAAAACATTTTGCATGATTTCCTTGAAAACGTGATGCATGAACATACATTGTGCATAAAACATAACATAAATGATAGACAGGTCCTCGAAACATAAATATCGACAGTTCATCAAGACAGTAATATAAAACAATAAGTCTTACCTTACAATGTGTTCTATAACTATCTACCCGTCAACATACCCCGTAAAGCATAAAATCCTAGTACCTCTATGATGTAGGAACTTACCTGAGGTCCGTTGAGTTTCACAAACCTTGAGCATTTTTCCTCGGCGTCTCACGAACCTATAACATGCGTATTTGAACCGTTATTTACATCACGTAGGTGCTAGCTAACAAACTAAGCAAAAACATAATTCATACTCCATTCAAATAGCTTCAACCTAATCAATCGTCAAACCCAAGCAATTTCCATTAAAATCTCAAATTTCTCATAAGTTTTTAGGCTAACTTTCAAATTGACGTAACTCCCTTGTTCCTTATCCGTTTTTGATTATTCAACATGTTTCGGAAAGCTTATTACGTCAAGATTAACGTGGAATAATTAATTTATGAAGAACAACACGGAAACAGGGCCAGAAAATCAAAATTCGTGGGTCCTGTGTTCAGCTAATTTTCCACGCCCAATTTTCTGAAATTTGTTTATCATGCATAGTTTTCCATAAATCATCTATTCAAACTCTTAAAATAACTTTCCTAACATGTATTAGTGTCAAATAAGCTAAAATCTCAAACCCTAACTCGAAGAACTACCGTGAAATCCTACGTCTAATAACCTAAAATGACGAAACTAGCTAACCGAATTATAAACTTACCTATGTGATGAAAAAGGAGGAGAAACTTGTAGCTTTGTCATCGGCGTCATTGTGAGGGAACCTTGGTGAGTCGCCTGGAGAAGAGAAGTAGAGGGAGAAATAAAAAACGAGGGAGAAGTGTTCTGCTGATAGGGGTTTCACGTAGAGAGAGAGAGAGAGAGAGAGCGAGAATGGGTGTGTTTGGTTTTGAGTTTAGTGAAACTTCTTCGAGAAGCTTCATGATTTAATCAAATTTCTCTTAAATCTCATACGTTTTAACTCCCTCTTTTTCGCTCTATTTTCATAAACTCATAAATTTTTGGCGTCCAAATTCCAATAAAATGTACACTGCATTTATAGTGAATTTACTTCGTTCAAATGAATTTTAGGGACGATTACATGATCGGAAATGTCAGGTGTTACATCCAAGTTCGAAATTTTGAATTTCATCCAACGTACTTAGTTTTCTATTGTCAATCCATTTAAATCCTTAAAACAGCTTTCTAACGTATATTAACATCAAAAGAAAAAGGGAAACCAAGATCAAGGCATGCGAGCTCGTACTACACTTTGTTCAGCTCAATCCTACAAAGATTATCGTGATGATTATTAATCTTGGAAAGATTATAAAGAAGAATCCTATCAAACTTGGGATCCTATTATCAAAAGAAAGCAAATGGATGAGAAGATTCAACTACTAGCAAATCATAAAGGAAAAGCTAAAGTTGATTGCAATGAAGCGAAACCGTGTCACAATCAATCATAGAAAACAGCCAAAATGGCTTAGTGCCAACAGGCTTTTAATCAAAGCTTCAGAAAAATCTGCAGCAAAAATAGACAAAGCATATGAAGTAGGCCCCTCCAATACTCAACCAAATATGGTGGAGCCCAAGACAGTGATGCCCACTACCAGCAATAATGAAGTTAATCGTCAGCCATGACGATCACTTTTGCTCCTCTATAAAAGGAGTCATGTAATTTAGTTTTTCTCAAGTTTTTAGAGTTTGTCTTTCTGTAAGCATAAAAACTCTAGAGCTCTGCTCTCTTTCTTTCGTAAGTTTATCTTTTCTTGTAAATGATTGTGTTTTGTTAGAAATAAATTATCTATTGATCTATTATTATTATTGATTACGATCCTCCTCCCTCTCTGTGATCTCTCTCTTTAGTAAGTTTATCTATTCTTGTAAATTATTGTGTTTCATTCATAATAAATTATCTATTGATCTATTATTATTACTGATTACGATCCTCCTCCCTGTGTCTGTGTGTGTGTGTGTGTGTGTGTGTGTGTGTGTGTGTGTGTGTGTGTGTGGTGACAAATTTAGGGGTGGCTTCTTGAAGAAGTTTTGTGATTTGATTCGAATCTCTGATTACAATCTCGTACATTTTAATTTCTTCTTTTATCGTTCTATCTCTTTAAATTCTTGAACTTAGCATCCTAATTCTATAAAAAGATATATCGTATTTATAGAAAATATCACAACCCTAATACTGTACCCAATTACCGTACTAAATATATATATATTTTTTTTTTATTTTATAATTTATCCCTATACTTTAAATAAACTCTAAGCGGAACCTAAACCGAAATCGAAACTAGAATCGAAATCGGAATTGAATTATAACTTTTTAAATCAAATTAAAACTTAAACTATTTAATAAAAACTTAAATTAATTAAATTAAAACAATTTTTAAAAAATAAAAACAATAGAGAGGCGATTATTCGCCCATAAATGGGGCGAATAATTGCCCCCTAGGCGATTGCAACAGGCGAATAATCGCCTGTTGCAGTTGCCTGTGGCGATTGCTCGCCACAGTTTGTGGCGAGCAATCGCCACTCCCTCTGGATTTTTCCAGAGGGAGGCGATTCAATCGCCAGGCTTGGCGACTATTCGCCAAGCCCACTGCCCTGTTTCCTTTCCTTCATTCATTCTTTCAATTTCTCCTACGCCAACTACACAATATAATTTATTCTTACACCCTAAACCATACAATAACATCACGACACAAACTCTCTCATATCCTCATTCTTTTCACACTTCACCATTCACCCAATAAACGACTCGAAACACCTTTTAAAACTAAGAATATTTTCATGAAAACGATCTGCATGAATACGTTTAAAACCTAAACAAATCCTCCTGTTTTCAATTACCACGCAGTTCCAAAATACATTCAATGAAAGACTTTTCAAACCATTATAAAACAGTTTCCAAAACATCAACATATACATATATACCTATCAACTATCCAGAATCAAACAACCTAAAATATTTCTATACAAACATCATCCAAAAATGTCCCAAACCCTCAAAATCTATACATACTGTCTCCACGGGTCAGGTAAGCCTCAACTGCGCCAGCACACCACTGCAGCCATCCCTCGTCAACTGGACTCATGCCTCAGGAGGAGGGACATCGTCCTCACCTGCCTCGATGTCTAAGTCACCTACACCATACAATACACTATGAGATGAAATCCCAATAAGCTCTACGTAAATGCAATGCATGCTGTGCATATGAGTTCATTAATCATGTATGTTTTCTTTACTATGCAATGCTCAATAGGTGTCACCGAGATCCTATCCCTCTAACCAGAGAGAGCTCATCCAGCGGGCGGACTACTCTTTCCAGCTAGAAGCGGGGGGTGCACGCTTACAACACGTACAGCCGTGCCTGAGCCCCACCTCGCGTGACCAATACACCTTTCGGCCAATACGCCTTTCGGCCAATACGCCTTTCGGCCAATAAGCCTTTCGGCCAATGCTATGCTTTACGTTATCTTTAAAACTCAGTGCGGAAGTTCATTTTTTATGCTTTTTTTTAAAATAAGTGATGCGTGAACAGTTCAATATCTTAAAGTAAACAAACAAACAAACAATAACGTGTACCAGCAAGACTATAAAGCTTAAACTATAAACCCCTAAAACCTAGCTACCCAAACCAAGTACAATTAAACAAACGCATCTCCAAAACTCCTCGAGACAACATTCGACGTACGGTGTAGGCCAATCGGCCAAAGAAGATCACGAGAACTTACCTCGTGTCCAAAGCAGCTCAAGCTCCGTCCACGAGCGTTGTTTGTCTGAAGCAAAACACAATATCGACGTTAAAACCAATTTAAGCTATCGATCGTCCAAATTTACAAAACCTTATGTAACACCCGGAAATTTCGTTTTAAGGATTTCGACCTTTAAGTTTCGAATATTAAGTATTTAAGCATTATAGAGCAATAATTCGTAGAAATATTTAATTAAGTCCAAATGGCCAACGGGAAGTTTTGTTAGGACCCTAGGAATAAAATAGAATATTTGGAGAAATAAGGGAATTTTGGAAAAATTAAATTGATAGGCGAAATAACGATTTAAGTTAAGAAATTGACTAAGGGTATTTAGGTAATTTTGAGCTTAAATTCTATTAAAACCTAAGTTCTCTCTCTCTCCTTCTCACTTCTCCTCCACGCACGAAAATCCTCTCCCTCTCCTCTCTCGCGACATTTCTTCTCCTCCATCGCCATTCCTTCAATCGCCCACGACTCCTCTGTTTCCGGCAAGTTTCTCCTCTAGTTTCTTCCCCAAATCGACTCTTAGGGTAAGCTCTACGTTTTAGTCAAGAGATTAGTCGTTTTTGGAGTTGTTTTGAGTTAGGGTTGTGAAGAAAACTTAGGGTTTTTGTTAGAAATCTTTAGGGTTGTTTATTTATTACGCATTAATGATGTATTAGTAATTATTGAGGTTGTTGGAGTAGATTGATGATGTTGGTTGAGGTTTAATGTTAAGTTTAGGTTGTTGAAAATGATTTGGAAAGTATTAATGGAGTCTTGAAGTTGGTGAGCACCATGTGCTCGATGAAATGCCTAGAAGAAATGAATTAGAATTTTTGGAAGAGTTTGTCCTAGCTTGAGAAGTCGATTGTTTAGATTCGATGTTTGAAAGTCGATATTAATGATGTGTTGTTAAATGCTCTAGGTAACCCAAGCTCAAAGGACGGTGCTCGGCATATTTAGGACGCCAGATAAGTGAGCGTTAGGCTTTCCGGCCACTAAGGCCCTACGTCGTACAATGTTGATGATGTTTGATGTGATGAAAAAGGTGGAAATAGGGGTTGGTAGAAAGGACGGGTAGTTTTAGGTAGTGCTTTAGTGATTTAAGTAGTGCTCATTTGATAGGTTTTTCCTTACGTATGTTATACCTCATGCATCATGTTTTACTAAAGTGCATACGAACTATTTATGAGCATGTTTATAAAAATGTTGAATTAAAGAACGATAATGAATGATGAATGATGAATGTACTACGGGGCAAGTCACGAATGTACTACGGGGCAAGTCACGAATGTACTACGGGGCAAGTCACGAATGTACTACGGGGCAAGTCACGAATGTACTACGGGGCAAGAAAACGGTTTAAAAGAAATGAAACGAAAATGTTTTATAAATGTCATGCATATATGTAAAGTTATGTTTAGTACGCTCCTTACTAAGCACTAGGCTTAATGGATTTATTGTATGATGTAGGTGACGAGAACGAAGGTGAGGAACCTCTTTACGATGACCAAGTATAGATGGTCGGTGGCGGAGCTCGTGGCGGCGGAGCGTGCTTTGGCAGGGCGGTTTGACTCACGGTTAGGTGTTTTGAGAATTTTGGGTATTGTTGGGATAATGATGAATTTGATGGATTTTAGTACGTTTAGATATGTTTTAGGATGTTTAGTGATTGTATAGTGTTTTGAAACGTTTTTGATTGTTTTAAAACAGGTAGGATTGTTAAACGTTTAAACGGAACCACGCGGTTCGTTTATTTGAAATTCATTTGTATGTTAAAGTGATTGATGTTGGTTATGAGTTTTGGGTAAATTTAGTGTGGAAGTGTTAGTGTGAGAAGTACGTGATGAATTGTGTTGTGTTTGGGGGTTTGGATAAATGTTATGTTTGAAGTATGTTTTAAGGATGTATGTAAGATAATGGTGTGAAGAGAAAATGAAAGAAGAGAAGGGGTTGATGAGTGTTAGGCGTTGTGTGTATTATGTGTTGTGTGTTTTTGGTATTTAAGAGAGGAGTACAGAGGCGAAGGATGAAGAAAAAGGAAAGAAGAAGAGGAAGAGAAAGAGCTGGACTCTCTGGAGTTCCAGAGAGTCTGACGATTGCTCGCCTCCCAGAGGCGAGCAATCGCCTCTTCCTCTGGCAATCGCTGGAGAAGCGATTGCCAAGAGGAAATCGCCATATGGCGATTGCTCCAGCGAGCAATCGCCACCTCCTCTGCCCATTTAAAAAAAAAATATGTTTTATTTAATTGATTTCTTTTATTAATTAATTGTTTTAAAATTGTTTAAGTTTATTGATTTAGTAATTGTTTAAATGATTTACTAAACGAACTCCGATTTAGATTCCGATTTCGACTTTGATTAAGATTTCCGCTCAGGTACAGTTAAAGTGAAAGTTTTAAAAATAAAAAATAAAAAAAAATAAACGATATCACGGGTAAGGGTCGTGACACCTTAACTAAGGAATTTCCTAACGTTCCAACTTAACTTATCGAGGCATTAAATCCATTAATCTACGCTCGATACCCCGAAATTCAATTTACGAGTTTTCCGAAAAACCGAAATTTACAAATTTAACATTTCTCCTAAATCGTCCTAACTTCTTCCAATAACGCTTAATACGTGAAATACGTTCGTAAACTATAACAATCTATCAACTTCGAGCCCTGAATCTCGACTTTTAAACGAAACCTAACGAAACCCTAATTGTTCAAACTCCGTAAACATTGAAATAAAAGCTCTAAGATTGTAGGTTCATACCTAGAACGTCGATTGGAGGAGAAAGCACGAAGAAAACGGAACGAACGGAGGTCGAATCGGAGGTAAAATGTCAACGGCTCGCGTGAGGGAGAAAGGGAGAAGCTCTCTGTTATCGTGAGCTCCAGGGAAGAAGAAGAAAGAAATGAGGAGGAAAAGGATTTTGTGATATTTTATAAAATTGATTTGGTAAATTACTAAAATGTCCTTCCATAGTTTTTATATTCGTTTCGTCCTTTGTTTCGTTAATTAACTAGCTATACGATTTCACAAAATCTCTTTATTTCACCAATAAGTCCAACTTATTATTTTGGATTTATTAAAACTGTCCGTTCGTAAATCGGAACTCGTTTACTATTTTTTCTTAAACGTCCATTTCGTTACGAGAAACGTATTTACTCGGAATACAGCGTTACTATTCCGAAAATTCCCTAAATTTCCTTAAAATTCCTATTAATCGTTAGGATCGTAATGATGCTTTCTTTTCGTGAAACGGACATGATTTGACATATTTACCAAAAATGCCACATATATAATAAAATATTAATATAATATATTAAATCCAAAATCCGTACAAGCCGGGTATTACAGGAAATATCTTTGTACAAAGAATTTTAGGGACAATTACTCGATACAGAAAATTCTGGTATTACATTTTGCCTCCCCAATGATCTGAACCCTAGCCTCCAGGTTATGACCATGAGTTTCCCATCACTGCTACCACTTGAGCTACTAGCCCAAGTGGTACCAGTGATGGGGAACTCATGGTCATAACCTGGAGGTCAGGGTTCAAATCATTGGGGAGGCAAAAACTCTCTTTCCAAGACGGAGAAGATCATGAATGACGACTGGCCTGTATACTGGCTTCGGACCCGGGTGGCGGTCCGTCCGCACAGGAAAAAAGCTGATGAAGGGGGTAGGTCGTTACATAAAAAGGCGCAAGTGGTACCAACACTTGTAGCCCATGGATGATAATCTGGAGGTCCTGGGTTCGAGTGCGGGGGAAAAGGTCATGATGTACGGTTCGCGGATCCTCCCGGTGGTGGGGGCTGGGCTGGCAAAAAGGCTCGTGAATCCTCCCAATGGTGGGGGCCGGGCTGATACCGCACGATCTAGTTATCGGATCCTCCCGGTGGTGGGGACCGGGTCGGGTCGTTACACAAAAACTCCCTTTCCAGGGGGAAAAGATCATGAGTGGCGACTGGCCCGTATACTGGATCCGGACCCGGATAGCAGTGCGTCCGCGTGGAAAAAAAGCCGATAAAAGGGGTAGGTCGTTACAATGTGAGTTTGACAACAATTTGTGAAAATTTCTATCACAATAGTCTGTCATCATATTGCAAATGGCTATATTAAGGGCTTAATGAATCTTAGAGTTTCTCTGCCTCAATGTTTGTATAAAGAATTGTAGGAGGAATGTCAAAACAATATTTTCTAACAGTATTTTTGTTGTCTTTTTGTGACCTTTGTTATTGAGTAATGTTGGGTTTACTTCTGATTCGAAACTCTAATATGATCTCCTGACGTGACGTTTATGTGTTGCTTATTAATTAATATAGTAATTAAGATCATTTATAAATAATTAAAAATACAATAATTGCACTAAGAAATGATTGACACCCGATGTAAGATTAAAATATAAAATTACAAGGTACACTTAACATTACTCTTTGTCATTTGGTCTTACTCGTTATTGTGAGATCATGGATACTTACATCAAGAAACACATCAAAAATTGAATGCAAATGAAAAATAAAAATGTGAACATAGGAATACCATGATCACACATGGAAAACCCTTTTAAAAAAACTACGGACAAAAAATAATATCTACTATGAAAACCAATTACGACCATGAGTTCTTGACTCAAATTTATATGCAATTATAGAGTAATCAAAACTCTAAATGAGATCTGTAATACAATTTCATCAGTCTGACACAAAAGAATTTAAGTCACTTAACTCTAACAAAATATATCGAAGAGCGAGTCTAGTTGAACTCCCCAAAAATCACATTAATATCAAACTTGTCCAACCTCATTCTATCAAACATTTCTTGTTATAGAGAATCAATTAGAACTCCATAAGCTCAATCGATATGGAACGATAAAATTACGTGGCAACAAGTCAATTGGACAAAAACTTGTCTAGATTTTGTATAAAGTAAAGATGCATAGCTACTACAATTGGTAAGAGAAACAAAACAGAAACTTCATTTTGAGTAGGCTGTCCTGATGAGATGGCTTCATAGATGTTCTTAGGAAAGCACAAATCATCTTTGAAACTTTCCTCAGCAATTATCAAATTTGCAGCCTCACTCAGATGATGATCATCCCAAAACAGTAAACCCTTCCTATCTTCGCATGGAGTCTCATCTGGATTGCACAAACCCTCAACATTATGTCTAACCACACAACATGGATTTCTGACATCCTTAAACCCTGCAAAACAGAAGTTTTGGAACAACAAAAGTGTCATATGTTATTTGGTTTTCCTTGTTTCGAGAAAATGCATTACCGTAGGATGAAGGGTTTTTTATCATATTGACGATTAGATTGAAAGTTTTTGCAATGCCAATGGTTGCGTTCTTGTGCTTGGAGTTTAGTTCTTCGACTTTTCTGTTCAGCTTCTCGTTGAAAATCGAAACCATGTAGTTGATGTCGTCTACACATTTGTTTTCGACTTTATATAATTTAAGAGCTGCTGGGTAACATCCTAAAGGACCAATCTCAAAGACTACAATTTTCCTTGCTCCCAGTTCATACAACTCCTGCAACAACACCACAGAAGACCCACTAAAAACATCCTTTAAGCACAATTAGTTAGTTTTTGGAAAGGTTAGAAAAATATAATCAGAAATAATTTCTCACACTGATAAAATATAATAGACAAAAAATAAAAGAAATGATAAGCGACAATAAACGCTCAAAATTTATGTAGAAATTCAAATCGAAAAAAATCATAAAAACCAAGTCCTGAGAGATATGGTATGCAAAATAGGATTATAATATTTTTCTCAATAATAAATATTGTACAATTGTCCTTCAACTATTTTTTTTTATTACTCTTTATTTATTTCTCCTACACTTTTACTATTTTCTTCTCTCACACTTAATCTTGTTTTTTTTTTTTTTATGGATTCCTCTCGTCTTGGAACTTACCTATTTATAGAAGAAATATGATAGAAGAAAACAAAATAGCAATAAATGCAGTTGTGTCAAATTGAGTAACATTACGTTTACTCTTTGATCTTATATCATGACATGTCAAACATTGATTGATACAATTAATATAATATATTATAAATAATTAAAATAAGTTATTAATTACATCAATCAATGTTTGTCACATTAGAAAGTAAGATTAAACAGGAAGATTAAATAAAAATGTAGCATTATTCTTTAACATTTGTCTTTTTTTATCTTTGGTATTGCAAGTCTTTCATCATAACGAATGATCCCCACATGAAATAAACATACCGTACCTCTAATTGCTCTCCTAATTTAGTGACTAGGAGACTCCCGAATTCTTCGTAGTTGTAAATTCTGCAAGTGTTGTAGGTTTGGTATTGAAGATAATTGTTGTTGTAATCGCTCATGCCCGAAAGAACAATGAAGACGGATTGGGAAAGATAGAGAGATAATGTTTCATTAAATCTCTTTGCCAAGCTTTTAGAACATGTCTCTTTGAACATAGAAACTTGTTTCTTTAGATTCCAATTCTCTCCCTGCAGAATTGTTAGCTAATATCAAAACTTGAAAATAGTAGCTCAAAAGAAATTATCCATTCTTCAGACGTACTAGATCTCTTCCGGTCCCAAGAAGAATCCCAGAAAATCCAGACGCATAATTGACTCCGGTTGTTAATATTCTCTCGGATTCCATTTCATTCGAGTATGGAATTGTAGTTTTTAGCCCGAGCGAATGATCTATAAGGGTTTATAACAAAACTTTGAGCAAATTTTGCAACAATTTATGGTTGAACTTAGGAAACTAATGAATGTGATTTCAACAATGAAGCTACCTAGAAAATCTGCAATTGTGCGGCCATTGCTGAATCTGCCGGTCGATCCGATCGGAAAATCGATGCCGTAAGGTTCGTAAAAACCGTTTGCGGTTGTTTTTAGACGATTATTTACTCCACAATCTACTTGAGAGTCGCCAAAGATGTATAAAGCGGGTACAAGTTGTGATTGAGGAAGATGATCATGAGATTTAACTAAGAAGAAATGGAGGAAGAAGATAGAGATTAAATATAAGGACATGGAAGTTCTTTACTCGGCTGATTTCACTTGGTGGAATTATTCATATTGTCGGTAAAAAAAAATATGTTTTTCTTTGGGATGTTCATATGATATTTGGAAATTGTTTACTGGTTTTCTGAACTTTCTTCCTCACAATAGCTTACAGCAACGATGTGGTCTGTCAAAGCCTGGCAACTCTAATAATAGCAGTTAGTTCCATTGCTGCCTGCTTGAGGATTAGCAGCCATTTGAGTCGCTGCTTCGTTTGCATAGTTGAAGCTAAACCATTGGTTTACCCTCTCTCTCTCTCTCTCTCTCTCTCTCTCTCTCTCTCTCTTTCTCTCTAAAATTCTCGACAGACATATCCTTGCAACCAAGATTTTGCTCAAGAGTTCATATGATTGGATAAGTTTGATTGTGAATTTATTGTTTTCTAGGTTTCATATATTTGTCGTACATAAAATTTTGGGAAAAATGCAAAAAAGAAAAAGACGTTTAGGAAATAAGCTAAAAGAAGAAAAAACTTTGGTTTTAGGCGAAAGAGGGAAAGCTGTTTGAGAAATAGGCAAAAAAAGGAAAATTTGGTAGTTTTTTGTTTTAGACACGGCGAGAGGCCTGCTGGTCGATCGGACCAGCCAGCCTCTAATTTTTTTTATTAAAAAACAAAGGAGAGGCCGGCTAGTTGTCGAACCAGCCGGCCTCTCTCTGTTTTTTTATTAAAAAAATCCTAAAACATATTTTTTATTTTAATATGGTAGATTAATTTTAAAAAAATAGCAAACGATATTCAATTTACTTGATATTTTTACCACATGTTCAACACAGTAGGAGACGATAATCGGGAAAGTTTCGTGATTTTTTGACCCTCGTACGATTTATTGTAATTTTATTTATTTATTTGATAAAATAATTATAATAAATCGTACAAGCGTTAAACAATCACGAAAAGTTTCACATAATCTTCCCATAATGTGATGAACATGTGGTAAACATTTCAAATATATTAAATATCGTTTACTATTTTTCCCTATAAATTAATTTTAAAACAAATAGCAAACGATATTTAATATACTTGAAATGTTTACTATATTTTCATCACATTATGGGAAGATTATGTGAAAAGTTTCGTAATTGTTTAACGCTTGTACGATTTATTATAATTATTTTATCAAATAAATTACAATAAATCGTACGAGGGTCAAAAAATCACGAAACTTTCCCGATTATCGTCTCCTACTGTGGTGAACATGTGGTAAAAATATCAAGTAAATTAAATATCATTTGTTATTTTTTTAAAATTAATCCACCATATTAAAATAAAAAATATGTTTTAGGATTTTTTTAATAAAAAAAAAACAAAGAGAGGCCAGCTGGTCGTCTCCTTTGGTTTTTAATAAAAAAAAAAATTAGAGGCCGGCTGGTCCGATTGACCAGCCGGCCTCTCGCCGTGCTTAAAACAAAAAACCACCCAATTTTTTCTTTTTTTGCCTATTTCTCAAACAGCTTTCCCTCTTTCGCCTAAAACCAAAATTGTCTTCTTTTTGCCTATTTCCTAAAAGTCTTTCTCTTTTTTGCATTTTTCCCTAAAATTTTCTATATCTTTTGATTTAAACATAATAAATTTCTCTTTGTTTTTCGCAATTCTTGTTTAATTATTACAACCTCTGAGATCAATTTTCTTACCCGACAATTTTCTTATTTCTCCAAGGAAAACTCCATCTCCCGGCAGATTTTCAAGAATTTATTGAGCATTTTTAGGCAAGTTATGGTGAGTTTGTTCATAAACATTAGCTAGAAACAAATTGTTTGGACTGTTCTAATATGATAGTTTGATTATTCTATGATCTCCAACCATTCTTCGACATTGATATGTCACTGGTTCCCATATTGTTCATATTGACCGATTGATGATGCCTAGGATACAGGCTCAAATAGAAAACGGCATAATAAGTTTGTCCAAATCCGGCATATCTTTCTCAATTGTTTGTCGGACGAGTTTTTGTCTAACGTATAGTCAATAAATTTATAAGATCACATTAAACACAGCAGATTAAAAATTTACCGGACCTTAGTACAAAGTTTTCGAGAAAAATAAGAGCATAGATGTCTGTCACCATTCACCATCCACATGTTTAATGTAACAAAAATTATAAAATATGGCAAATCTTCAATCTAAAATGGGCCACGCCATAATTATACATGGTCAGGCTTTCAATTCAATATGGCCTTCCCATCCCTCCATTTCCTTTTTTTTCTGGCTCTGCGCGCATCCGCGGCGCCGCTCACGCTGTAAGGACCCCCTACCGTACCCCATCCCCTAGACGCGCCGCCATCGATTAGGTTTCGGCAGGGGTGTAACACCCGGTTCTGTCAAAACCGATTCCCTTTTTTCTTTTTTTCTTTTTTTTAAATTTATGGCACACTTTATAATGATGGTAATCCGAGTAGGTTACTGGATGATAGCAAGGGCATAAGGTTAATGGAAATTTGGAAGTGGATAACTATTTAAGGAAAGATTTTGGGTTTAAGCACAGTACCGGCCACTATTTCCCATTTTCTCTCTCGGCCTTTTAGCTCTCCAGCAGAAACTCTGGGCGATTTTCCTTTCTCGATTCTCTTTTACCTAAGTAAGTTTCCCCTCAGTTTTTCTTCTTGTGTTTTAGCAGTTAGGTAACTAAAGGTACGATGTGAGAAATTTGCGAGGATGCTGGATTGAGAGTAGGTTTGGTTTTAGTGTAAAGGGAATGCTCGCAGGTAGTAATTTTCAACTGGATCCCTTGAACTTTTTGTTTGATTCTTGGTGTAGTTGTGAAAGTTTGATTATATACTGTTATGACTCTAGGTGAACGAGCTTCTAAAGGTAGCTTACGCCGAGCGATTTCCAGAGAGCCAGTAAGTAAAGTATGCTTGTGCCTTCTCGGCCCATCACAAAACAATAGATTGTGTTGCTTGATGTGTTTTTATGTCTGCATCATGTTTTGAAAGTATGCGAAAATGAATTTTACATAAATGGCACATGGTAAGGAATGAAACATACTGTAACATTTGTTACGGGAACTAATCGCCCCCCTTAATCAAGAGAGAGCGATGTTGACTTTGGGAGAAGTAACAAACTCACCATTTTCACAGGGGGA